>JAOXNO010000013.1:108022208-108035618 GCA_028565335.1 Limnodromus scolopaceus | reverse complement strand
AGCATCACTCTTTAAATCTTTGTTAACAAAGAGTAAAGGGAGTCTGACTTCAGCTTTGGAAGAATCAGAGAGACAAAGATTTCTCTCTGGCAAATCTAAGCTGCTATCAGCACTTATTTTAACCAAAAATAGTCTATCCATATTCCCACCCACCCTCAGTGTTATGCCCTGAGGTTCTCTATGCTATATCTAGCATTTTTGATGTACTCGTGTGAGTTTCTGTTGTTTCTGTCATGCACCGATAGGTATGGCTCAACAAATCAATGCCCCACCTCCTGTGTTTGCTATTGCATCTTGGTCTTAAGAGATATTCACCATGTTTTTATGTTTTGGGTGATGACAATTTATTGCTTCAGATCTGTAAAAAAGCTCGGATTTGATATCTGTGCTCAATGGAGGAGAGCTGCTAGACACACAAGCTCTCAAGAAGATTCTCCCCATTTCCCAGCAAGCCAATGTTCTCCAGACCAATCAGCAGAATTCATCATAAAAGCTACTTTACAAAAAATGTTTTTTCACTTTACCACAGCTCTACAATACTGCTGCAGAAGAAACACCTACACTGCTCAGGAGCTGTGAGCAATCCACATAGAAATGTTTTAGCATCATGTAGAAATGTTGAGTGGAAATGTTTAAAAGTCTATACCGAAAATGTCCCTAGTGAATTGGCTGGTCAAAAAGGATCATTTTAGCTCCTTTCAGAGCGTGTATTAAGGGTAAAGTTTGAGAGTATTTGTCTTTAGTGGTAGTGCCAATGCAGATACCTTAGCCACTTCTGCCTTACTACATCCCCACCTGTACTAAAACACATCAGTTGGATGATGGTGCTGTCAACCAGATCAGGTACAAGATACACATCACTGCTTTTACATTTAGGTGTTTCTCCTTTCTCTTTTCATTTTTTTTTTTTTTTTTTAATAAAAGCCAGATTAACAGCACAGCTCCAGAAAATAGCCATATTAGTGAATTTGGAGAGAGCAACAACTGTGGAGTGGAGACATATGCCATATGACAACATCGCTTCTGAAGGCAGAGCACTGTCACTACAGCCTAATTTAAAGTGCATGGAGAAGCTCCTGTCTTTACACTGACCATGACAGCAGCCCAGGGAGACTTATTTTCCTAGGATGAAGTTGGCCTTAATATATTAGCTTTACTTCTCTCCATATTATAGAAAGATTCAAATCTGTATGCTGATTTTTACCTTCAAAAGCAGGAGCAATGTGTTACCTTGCAACCAAGCAATCAGACCTGAAGTCACAGAGATACTGATATCTAAACAGGTTTACAAAACAAAACTTACTGAAACATTTGGTCTGCTTAGGCGTTTCTGTTAATTTTACCAGCCACCTACCCACATCATTAAATACCTAAATACATTTCTCCTCCTCTACATTTATGTTTGTGTAATGAAGATGAGAATTTGATTTTAGTTTTCTCAGGGTTCTTTTTTACCTGTTAGAAGAAGAAGATTTACTGCATGGATAATTTGTGTATGGTTCTGATTTAATGAATCAACAATTAAACACCCACCTGTAATAACACCCAGATCTTTTAAAAAGACCTCTACAATGCAAGTCATCCACCTGAGTGTATGAAGCATCTTCTATGCTCACCATTATAACAATGCCAAGATCCTCTTTTTGTGCTGGTGAGCTCTGTAGAGCTGACACACCTAAGAAGAGAATAGGCTCATCTCCATTAAATCTTACACACCTGCAATAAAACTGAAGAAATAAAAAAGAAAAAGTTTTGTTGTGGAATCCTTCACCTTGGCAGCATTGTGAAAGCCAGGGGTATACAATTTAACATTGGGCTCAGCCTGGATTTTCTTTGCTATTCATCAATGAAAGGATGATTTTTACAGAATACCCTTTTGAGAACGGAAGAGAACTTTGAAGTCTTTTCTGCTGAAGAGGCGGCTGGATTGTGTAATGCGCTGATCTTTGCTTCATATTCCCCAGGTGAACCTCAGTGTTGTGGCTGTGGAAGGTTAAGCACTGTGTAAATAATAGAAACTAAAAGCAGTCAGTGCAGAAGCATCAATTACATGTGGGAAAAAAGGAGAGAGTGAGGCTCCGTTTTAGTTCATTGTCTTGGAAGTTTAGTGGAGAACCAGAGAAGCTCCCCACCTGCTCCAGCATTGTGTGAACCATAATGGACTTGGGTCTGTTTGTTTGTTGAAATGTTTTTCTAAAAAATACTTGCATAGATTCACTTTGGGGCTGTTCATGTGTTTTCTTTCAATCAGGTACTGAAAATAGAGCAGTTGCAAAAGCCTCTGTATGGAGAGCCCTGGGGATTTACTTTTTCTGGTCCAAAGCAGCTGAGACTTCATGGGCAGAAGGATAGACTTTTGGCAGGCACAAAATACAGGTACAGCTGCTGAAAGGGCAGCTCATTTCTAGTGAGCAGATAGCCCTCTTTCCTATCTGTGTATCCAGATTTGCTTCCATGGAAATCCAGGGCAGGTGGGGAGATGGTTGCATCCTGGTCTCTTTCCAGCATGCAGTACACCTCAAGACCGGGACTCTCAGGGTCCAAGGACTTCACCAGCTCAGACACAGGCACTCTGGCAGAGGGAGGGCATGCGTGGAAGCACCGGGAGAAAAGACTTATTTAATAAACCAGTGAAAACAGTTATTTCTTATTTCCTGCTCATCTGGCTCTGGACGCTGAACTGTAAGCCTTTAGTACTGCAAAAAGATCTTAAAAAGTTACTGGAGAGTCAGTGGCTTTTATGCAGCAGCTCCTCGGTACAAAGAATGAGTACGATCGAGTCAGCGCTGAAAAACGATTAAGAACACAAACTCTTTCAAACATCACTAGAATGAACGGTTTCATTGTTTACTTTGTCGTAGAGCCGTGTCATCTGGACTTTTTTCTTTGTTTGGAAAACTCAGTCACGCTATTTACAAGCACCGTATCCCCAGGGTTTCCTTTCCTAGGTCTCCAGTAGAACAATAACTCCCTCTGGTGTTTGCCTGCCATTGTTACTGCCTCAGCCACAGCCTTGGGAAACCCTGCCAGGGGATGGATCTACTATAAACCCTCTCTCCTTGGTCGCTGGTGGTTTTTTTATGCTTTGGGCAGAAAGGACAACGTGTGCCCACGGCAGAGCCACTCACGTCTGCAGGTCGAACATCACCCCGTCACTAAAAGTGGATTGTCAAACTCTGCTGCCGCCAAGCAGCTCACGGTGCCAAAGACTCATTAACATGCTCCCAGCATTTATTTAATTACATGAGCAGTAGGCTTACTGCAATGTGTCTGGATGCTTTATTTGATGAATACTGGAACTCACCAACCCAGTCCCAAGAGGGTCAGGGTACATATAGGGATATGTCAAGTGGCTGGATGATAGTTCAGAGTTAATGAATTGCTGCGCTCTGCTCTTGGGACAGACAATGTGGAAATGTCACTCAGCTGTAAACTTATTTACAGGAATGCTGTCACAGCTTCAAGGCTCAAATCTGACCTACAACTGAGTTTCAAGCTATATCTGTTGGCAGAGGAAGCAAAATGGGATGCAAGGGAATAAAGCTCCTCTCCTTAGGGTTAGACCTTATCTACGTATTACCATACTAGTGCTGACTGTAAATTTTTTTAATGCAAAATTTACAAGACTATGTAAACTTTTTACGATAAAAATGTATCGCACGATAATTTATAAGTAAGCACCCACTAAAGCTGGATGTTCTTTTTTCTCCATATTTTTACTGCAATCAGCTGATGAAAACAAATCTGCAAGAGAAGATGAAGGAAACTACATTTGAAATATGCCTTTTGCCAGAGAGAAGAGGCTATTTTGTTGGGCAGTTAAATAGAAATTACTTCCAAAGAATCATGTGATTGTTCAGCTGGGTGCTCTCTCCATCCAGCCCACAGGCTTTTTATATTTGACCTAAATGCCTGGAGGTTTTTTTTTTTTTTGTTTTTTCTTCAGCATATCACAGAAGAGGAATCTGTAAGCTGATTATTGTTGCTGTTAATTCACTTCTGAATGCAAACAGCTTTGCATATTTCAAACACTGGCATATAGAGCTGAAATCAGAAAAGTTAAGAGAGCTTGAAAGCTCATACTAAATCCTGACTGTCTGGCTCCCTGTTTGTTACAAATAGCCCCGTGGCAGAAGGGTCCCCGGCCAATTCCTTGTATTATACAGTGTGTAACCATACTACACCTTTGATGTAAAACAACTCCCTTTTAATGTGCTGTAATCTCTTATCCCCTTTGTCTCTTAGATAATAATCCTCTTGCACTTGGTAATCCTCAAAATCACATACGCTCTTGAAATCTTTTCTTTTGGAAATTATTCATATTCATTTTCTGGACACTGGCAACTAAATATTACAGAAAACCTTATTCTTTTTTGTTTTCTGTTTTTGACTAAGACAGTCTGATTTTTTTCATATTTCAGATTCGCTGCTTGGCTGGAACTGGGACAACAAAATGAGTAAACAGTTTCTAGTCATCCAGCAGAATGGTAGCATGTCTACTTTTTTTTGGGTCAAGACAGAGGCACAATGTTTCTGGGAGAGTTAACAGGAACCAAGTGAAGCAACATTTTCGATTTGGGTTGTAGAGCAGAGAATTAGAAAAGAAAGATCTAGTTGTCTAGAATGATTTAAAAATAGCTCCTCCTGGCCTTTTAGAACAAGCTAGTAAAAGAAAAATTCCCACCTCAGCAGTAATAATCAAGCCCCCTAGCACCGGCTCCTGGACATTTACAAGCGTGTTACTGGCTTCTCAAAGTTCCATTGTAGCGAGATTAAATGTTTTTAGCTATTGCCACCTTAAGTCAGAGGTACAGGTTGAGACTAGAACTACTTCATCAGATCAGTATGTTTATTTAAATGATCTAATCGTGACAATAGGTGATGACTATAATTTGAGTCTCATCAGGTCATATGTAATATCCTAAATGACATAAACTGCATTATGTGACATGACAAATATTAGCCTAAGATTAAAAAAAAAAAAAAGGCATTTTATTTGCTGACAAACATGCACATTGCCGTAAGGAATTTGTAGCAAGCTAGGAGGAGCACTGACATACAGCTTCCAGTGATACAACAGCACAACCTGCTGATCAGACCATCTCATCCTGTCCATCCAAGCCCAGCCAGCTTGCCTTGCTCGCTCCCGGAAAGATCAAGCACAGACATTTCTCCAGGCTCGCTTTTCAGGGATGAGCAGGGTCTGCTGTCAGAAGACAGACCTTGGCTGTACTGCTGAGGTGTAGGGGCATTTTATTCCTTTTGCCTTTGTGGGTATGTGCTCCCACTGTCCCTGGGAATGGGGATCACCCATCTACAACCCCTTTGCGTTGGTCTGTCCTACACAGCCCCTTTTCCTGGGGCAGCAGGCAGAGAGAGGGATCAGCCATGGGCTCTGGGTCAGCTTCTGAGTCAGGGCAGCTGCCCTGGGGATGTTGGACAAATAAGCCTGAGCTAAACAGCACAGCTCTCTGCCATCCTGAGTTAAGGTTTCAGTGTTTGTCATTTTATCTTGCGGCTTAAAGTTTCTCTTGGAGTTCTGTGGAGCTCTCATCCTTGTGCAAAATCAAAATTACTTTGCACTTGCTTCATTCAGATTACAACCTGTTCCTCGTGGCTTGCAAACCTGAATGCAAACTCCCTAGTTTCAAGAGTTTGAGGGAAGGGGTCTTAGTGGTCTCTCAGCCTAAGCAGCTGTGAACTTTGTTGGATGTTTAGGGATGCCCTGCAGACCTGCATGTCCTTCTCTGCAGTGAACTGCAGTAGCACATGTGTTGTATCTCAAAGACTGGCACCCAGGCATAACAAGAACAAAAAATAGTACTGATAAACACTCCAAGCTGAAGTGGGCTGCACGTGGGAATCAGGCCGTACTATTTCTAAAAGAAAGGCAGGAAATTAGGCTCTCTTATGGCATTTCAAATGTTTACAGTAAATCAGCAAAATTAATGGTTCTAGCAGAGAGAAACTCTACTCTCCCTGAGAAATTCACTGTACTCCAAGCAGACTAGCCAAATATTAATTTCCTTACAGCTGTTTTTGTCATTTATTTCCTTGATTTGCCAAAATCAAGTCAGCTGAATTTTCTCATGAGTGCAAACATTTGTGTTGCAAAAAATAAGAAACTCAAGTATTTAATCCATTTTTAGGAAATAAAGTTAACTTATCAACTATAAGTGCTAATCTTCCCATCTCACATAAAAGTCCAGAAACTCCAGATAGATAGAAAACACTTGAGTAACTTGAATGTTTGCATGAAGATTTAGATTCTGAACATTGACAGCAAACACCTGTTAAAAGGGACCAGTTTTAATGTGGTGAGCAGAAAAAAAGTAAGGTAAACCACCAGGGCTACAAGCAAGACTCCTAGGAAAACACTAAACAAAATTTTTCATGCAGATGCATATGAAAAAGAAGTAATCTCATCTCCTCCATTCCTCTCTATAAGAAGTTCAGAATGCTTGCTCTCTTTTTAGTCCTTATCTAGGTAATGACAAACAACTCTCGTTTGTGAAAGCTGAGTTAACTAAGCACTTTACCAAACTTCATTAGTGGTGTATTGATTAGAAAAACACAACTTTTACATTATGAAATATGCTGCCCTGTTCAGTTTCTGAGCTTTTAAAATCAGTGTAATCACTCCTAAATCACTGCTTTAATGTTTGTTGATTGAAAAACAAATTACTGAGGTAAGTGGTAACAGTTATAATTAATACTCCTTTTCTTTCATCTTAATTCTTAATTGAAATAAGATTAAATGAACAGGAATTAAAATTGAAGCTAATGTAAACCCACTGCATATATGTTATAACTACGAGGAGAAAAAAACTTTAGTATTCAGATGAGAAGCTTAATGTTATCAGCAGTTACAAGACTGGAATCAGAATATCCAGATTAAAGTTCAGGCTCCAATTCCCTTTTTATCTCAGCTTTCTCATCAGTGATATGGGGCTAATAATCCTTACTTTTCTCATTCATGGATTGTTTCAAGGATGAAAAATACAATGTCAATGGTGAGTATTATCATAATTAGTTTTTAAAAGTGTGAATAAAATCATGAAGATTTATCATAAAAGTAAAGAAATAGGGTATTTGAAACCATAAATGCAGAACACTGAATTAATCAGGAAATAATAACAGTCTGCTGAGGAAAAGAAATGAATCGGGGTTTTTTTTGTCATGGTTTAACCCCAGCTGGCAACTAAGCACCACACAGTTGCTTCTCACTCCCCCCAGCTGGGATGGGGGAGAGAATCGGAACAGTAAAAGTGAAAAAACTAGTAGGTTGAGATAAAGACAATTTAGAAGTAAAAGTTGCATGCACAACCAAAGCGAAACAAGGAATTCATTCACCGCTTCCCATGGGCAGGCAGGTGTTCAGCCATCTCCAGGAAAGCAGGGCTCCATCACACGTAATGGCTACTTGGGAAGACAAACAACACTCCAAAAGAGCCCTTCTTCTTCCCCCAGCTTTATACACTGAGAATGATGTCACATGGTATGGAATATCACTTTGGTCAATTGGGGTCAGCTGTCCCGGGTGTGTCCCCTCCCAAAATCTTGTGCACCCTCAGCCTACTTGCGGGTGGGGTGGGGTGAGAAGCAGAAAAGGCTTTGATTTGTGTAAGCGCTGCTCAGCAATAGCGAAAACATCCCTGTGTTATCAACACTGTTTTCAGCACAAATCCAAAACGTAGCCCTAGCTACTATGAAGAAAATTAACTATCCCAGCCAAAACCAACACAAGTGGTAAGAAAGTAACATTTCAGAAATCACCATATGACTTTTTTTTTCCACTAAAGAGGTCTATTCTGAAAATGTTTATGGACTAATTTTTGAGAGTTAAACCTATTACAGGTGCAACTATTTTTTGTATGTATGGGTACAGTCTAAGATTTTCATTTTATCGAGCAGTGGTTGTATAGACAAAGAACAGGAATGGGGAACTAGTGAAATGTTTTAATTAAACGGGTTTCAAAACACTTAGTGATACATATAAAATAAACTACAAAGCCCTGTTTAATTACCTAACTGCATTAAAAAAACCCCAACCCTCCCACTTAGAGAATTCATGAAGAACATAAATGGCACAATGGCGTAACTAACTACAGAAGGAAGAAAAATCTCCTTAAAATATTAAAATTAATGCCAGCAAAAATCATTCATCACAGTTTAAGATAACACATGACAAGCATAATCAGCTTATTATTTTTCCAAGCCATCAGTAGAACAAGATAATGACAAACCTTACAAGTTACAACAATTTATTAGTTGATTGTAAACTAGTTTAGATATATTGCCTGAAAAAGTGCATTGCTATGTACCAGGTAATGGTCCAACTCCTTTTTCACATCATGGACATCACCTAGTTACCTCTTCTCCACAGCGGATTTTCAGAACTCACTCCACTGATAGACATGGGAGTGAAATCCTTTGGAAAATTTGGCCCTTCAACTTTTTTACTACTAATCTCAACAAAACTTCACACCAACAAGCATCTGCTTATCATCCAAAACAATGTCACTTAGTGGCCATTGGTGGGTTTCCTCTCGGACAAGACAGTCAAACTTCAAATCTTATGTTTACAGGTATGACTGAAACACAGAAAGTCAACCCACTTCGCTCTTCTAGGAATTTCTAAATCAACATGAAGGCTTAAGCTCCGATGGGATTTTTGGTATAGATTCATTTGTATGGGTTGTAGGACACGGAACTGATTTAGTTATTCTTTCAAAGGCAAACTCAAAGTCATCTTATATACCTTTTTAAAAAAACTTCGGGAGCAATTAAGTGAATCAGGGATACAATGTGGACAGCAAGGTGTATGCAAAGGTCTACCTTTGCACATTGTTATTTGCTATGGAGGCGTGTCAATGCTTTTTATGACCTGAGGATCCACCTGTATACTATGTAATGAGAGGATAAGACCAAAATGACAGAATTTGAAAAATTACTGTAAATTTGTCAGATTTTTCATGCTGACACACTTAGTTCTGTGGTGTGATACTGTTCTGTCCTGCCTGATTAAAATATGGAATAATTTTTAAATTAATTAAAAGTACAACACTATGATACCATCAGTGTACTTTGTTTTCCTGCAGAAAATGAATCCTTTATTAATTGCATTCAAGGTTAATATGACGGTTATCTGAGGAAAATATTTTAAGATAGGCATTGGTCTAGATACTCAATTTCCACAGAAAAACAAGGAAGAACGTATGATACCATTTGGCTGTCATAAAATCCATGAAGATGTCATCCTTTGTCATTTCAAAGTAGCTTTAAACCCTTCAGTTAGGATATGCAGGTCTATCATTATGTCAAATCCCAAGCTTTTAGCACCAAACACATGATTAGTGTTGTCAGATCTGTCAAAACTCAACAACTTTGGCAGACACTAAACGCAGTAGCACCGACTCAGTTGCCGGCAGCTGGTCGGCTCTAGCGGTGCCCGCTGTGGGAGCGGGTTGGGATGCGCCGGGGTGAACTTCTGAGCTTTCACCTTCTCTAAAAGACCCTGGGCAAGCCTGAGCACAGGGTGAGCTTTCTCGATGATGGAGGGACAGTGAAGGGATTTAGCAGGTGGCCGGTTGCTTGACTTTCTGTTTAATTGACCATCTTAATCCTGCGGAGATCATATTATATTGTTTACAGTGTGTTACGAAACACTACTTTGGATGGGGTATTTTTCGTTACTACTGAAATCAAGTAACTGAATGCAAAGGGCAGCTGTGCAAGAAACATATTTTTGTAGCCAACACCATATTATATTACATTATACTACCAAAAGCACACAACGAATGTCAGATGGTGTAAGTTTTCACCGTCCCAAGTCTTCTGTAGCTGTGTTTTTCCTGAATGAAGACATATTATGAGAACAACTAAAAATATTTTAGAGTTTCTGTTTTCAAAGAATGATTTCTTGTGTAGTTGTTATGTGCCCAACTCTATATGGCTCAAGCTTTGAAAGCATAAAACCAAATGTATGTATAAAACTTATAAAAGCTTTTTATGCCAAAAATTGATAATTTCAACTTTGATACATCAGGTCCTTACAGGATTTGAAAGAAGCAGCTGCACAGAACAATTAGGCAGCTGGAGATCAACAATCTGCAGCAATATAAAGCTCCAGTTTCCGAGCCTGCAGGGATATGAGATATCAGATTTTAAGTAGTGACGTCTTAACATGCAGAAGAGCTGTCACTGCTGTTTTCAGTTTCAAGAAGGGGAATTATTTCTGGGGGCAAAGCCAAATTTAAAGAGGAAACATTTTGGGGCTGCATTAAGGCTAAAGCTGTAAACTCTTCTAAATGGCAAACATGTTTGAAACAGCCTAGTGTAAGTCTACCTTCTAATCATTAATTATCACTACATTTACCTTTTCTGAAATACTTGAATTTTAGCCTTATTTACAATGTGTCCTAGTGCGTTTGTGTGTGGTAACTCTTACAACCCAAAGGCAAAATGGTAACAGACTGTAAGAACACTTTAATAACAGCTTTTTTATATTTGTAAATTTATTGAGATGATTCATCAGATCTGTAGACCCTTAGATACTGCATGGAGAGCATACAAAAGTGCTCTACATATGCTGACACTGAATTCTGCAAAAACTGGGGGTGACCTCTCTCTCAGAGTTAGGTACTCTAGGATCCCCAGCAGTGCTTGGCTCCATTTGTATCTTCTGCCTATAAAAGAACTCCATATTATAGTTGAAATGACTTGGAGTCTCATTATGAACACAAATGATTACCAAACCTGTGTACTGGAGATCCCAGGGGAAAACACACACACGGGGGCATAAGCTACAATTTAAACTGAATTCAAGATGAGGAGAAATCAGAGGACAGAAGATTAGTTATAAACTGTATATTATATATTTTTCTATAGAATCAATATGGCCACACATCTGCACATAACGCATACAACTTTCTAGAGAATGCTGGAAGAACAATAAATGCCCTGTATTTAAAATGTAAAAAAATATAGCCCTTGTAAACCTTAACTTAGTCCCCTTGGTGGCTATTTCTTCACAAAATTACTACTAATTCAGTACACAGAAAAAGCGGTGCTCATCTGATGAGCCACAAGGCCATACATTGGGTTTTCCCTCTTGACCAATCTGCTGTCCCATCATAGATCTACTAAACACAGCTCACGCTACACTCAAAAGAATGAATTACTATTTTTCTTAGTGGCTAATCTTTTCTTTCAGAAAAATTACTGTTATATTGTTAATAAGTTCCATTTCAGGGGTAAGGAAATGAGAAGCAATATAGATAAATTTAAGATTATCCACAAATTTTGGTGCCTAGCCTGAGACGCTATCTCATTTTCCAGTTTGCATCACTTCCTACATGCAAGGAAGAGCTCCCTGTGACTTCAGTTCTGCCTCAGCACTTCCACAAACCAAGTCTGCATCTCAAGCCAGAGACTTGGGAAACAAGGAGCTCAAAGCAGGTAGGCATGTCCCTGCCCATGGCAGGGGAGGTAGGACTGGATGATCTTTAAAGGTCTCTTCCAACCCAAACCACATCTGCAGGAAATGACTTATTTAACATCACACAGGAGCTTTGAGTGAGAAGCAATGCAGAATCCAGGTCTCCAAAGCAGCTTTCCATGGATTTAACTATGAGCCCATCCTTTTTGTCACTGCACTTTCTTGGTCTCATTTGGTACACACCTTCTTCCTTCTGCAACAAATGAATCCTGGGCTCAGAGGATAACAGCTTGCCTTATTTCTTATCTCTAGACAGCCCTAGATTATCTCCTGAGCAGAGTCCAGTCTGTTCCCCACAGGAGGCTGGCAGACACCCTCAGGGAAACATAATATTCCTTGTAATTAAGGAGCCAAAATAAGACTGTGCATGTAAGTTTAATTCTAGAGTTTTCCAGTTTATGAATGTTTCACTTGATGCTTTAAGCATGTTCTTTTAAAGTAATTTTGGATGTATAATTTCCCGTGTTTATAGAAAAGCAATGAGAAAACAAAGTAAAAGAGGAATTTCTGTTGTGAAGCATTATATCGAAAATTATGAGCATCGTGAAGGAGACTGAAATGCATCTCACTGCTGGCTGAAGCACCAGGGATAACAGATAGCAGAGGCTGTCATGCTGCAGGTGAACCTGGACTGGAGACACAGTGGGCGTTCACAGATGACGAAAGAAGGGAAACCTCAGAAACTTGACCCGGGCTCTGAAGGTGAGCATGGTATTGCAGGAATATGAATTTCCACTGCTAGTCACCCAGCACGCACCTTTCTCTACACTTTGATCCAATTTGTTCCTATTTCTCTCTATTTCTCCATCCATCCCACACAATCCCAACTGACCCTCCTCTTCCAGCAGTCATTCCTCTGATACCTTCCCCCAGTCCAGACATTCCTTGGCCATCCAAGCCACAGTCTTTCCTCCAACGGTCCCAGCCATCACCCTCTACCTCTGGTTTCAGGCTCCTCAGCAGTTACTCACTCCTAGCTTCTACATCATAATGTTCATCAGCCTTTTTAATTTCTATGCTGTTCTGTTGTCACTTTGAGATTTCTGTATTTTAAAAACCAATTCCTTCAGGTTATAGTCTAGTAAAACTTACCTTTTCAAGTTTAAAAACTTTTCTGGGTCTTTTTGGGAAATTCATTATAAGAAATAGGCTGAATGTGATCTGCCTCAAAACATCAACAGATTTGAGGTCCTGTCCCAGCTGGTCCCAGGTGACTATTTCTTTGATCATGGTGGGGCTTCTTAGAGACCCCAGTTCGGCACTTTTGCTCCTAAGGAGAAAAAGCTTAGCTTGCCACCAAAGTCTTCTTATCTTGCCAGTCACCATTCTCTTAACTTTTAGTCCCAGGCTTACCACAGTGCCCTTCTGGCTCCTTGCCCATCTCAGAGTCATCAGCAGTTTATAGGTATTGTATGAGGTGACTGCTTTGTCTTCCTGATAATTACTCTTGCAGCTCTCTAAGATGCTTTGCTTAGGCAAAAACTTGGCCCTGGAGTTGAACATCTGTCTTTGACAGTTTCATGTGAGAATGTCAACAGTTTTTTTTTTCTTTTTTAAACAAAGTACATCATCATGGTGTGGTGCTTGAGGGTTTTTTTTTTTTCATCACAGCATTTGAGAAAGCTTTAACTTTGGAAAGAAAGGCATACACGATCATAGGATCATAGGATCATCTGGGCCAGAAGGGACCTTCAAAGTTCATCTAGTCCGACTCCCCCGCAGTCAGCAGGGACACCCCCAACTAGACCAGGTTGCCCAGGACCTCATCGAACCTCACCAGGGAAGGGGCCTCAACCACCTCCCTGGGCAACCTGTTCCAGTGCTCCATCACCTTCATAGTAAAGAACTTATTCCTAATATCTAATCTAAATCTGCTCTTCTCCAGTTTAAAGCCATTACCCCTTGTTCTG
>JAOXNO010000013.1:107988243-108022108 GCA_028565335.1 Limnodromus scolopaceus | reverse complement strand
CTCTCCAGCCTGTCCAGGTCCCTCTGGATGACATCCCATCCCTCAGGTGTATCGACAACACCACACAGCTTGGTGTCGTCTGTAAACTTGCTCATGGTTCTCTCCATCCCTCTGTCTATGTCATTGATAAAAATGTTGAACAGTACTGGTCCCAGCACAAACCCTTGAGGGATACCACTTGTCACTGCTCTCCATTGCTGCCCCATTGTTGAACATGTTATTTATTATCTTTCTTTTTTAAAGATGACCATGGAAAACAGCTATTTGCTTTATGTGATCCCCTTCGTCACAACATGAGCATATATGCATAAGTAAAGCCAGTCGTTCTCAGGTCTTGCAAAAGTGACCTCCACTTGCGTCAATGTGAAAGGCCAGATAGCTGCAGCACTGCTTGGTAGGGCTTACTGTTGATGCTAATGAAGAACAATCACATCGGAGGAGGAAGCAGCCACATCTCATTTTCATCATTGGTCTTTTGAAAAGCTATGCCCATGTGTGCAGTTACCTCCAAAAATATTCTTATTTATTCATTTTTAGATTGAAATGATCCTTTGCCAAAAGCACAAGCATATATCCTTAAGGGGAATGTGAATTTAGACTGCAGCTTTCTGCCTGGGACGAAACTAGGTTGTACCCTAAATTGGGGGCAGAAACAATGGAACTTATTGAGGCAAGTAATATAGACAGGAAAATCCACTAAAAAAATCTTTCAAGATTGAATAAAATTGACAAACTAAAAATTAACAAAACTAAGGCATCACAGCACTGTTCAAGAAAATAATAGTTATTTAATAATAAATTTGCAAACCTCTGCAACAGAACGGGCACATTTCAAGTAGAGCACCTCTTGAAGTATTATTAGCCTTCCAAATAAAAAAAAAAAAAATTTCACACTCTTTGTTTCCAGGATCAGATGTCAGTCTCCTTGGAAGCAGAAGGGTGGTGCAGGAGATAATGCCCTCGGTTACGCTTTCAGCAGTGCTTGTGAGCTCTTACTTTCCAAGCATGCCTTGCTGTTTTTCCTCGATGTTGTGAGAAGAGTTTTCATTTGTGCCGACGAGGGGAATGAGGGTATCATGGCAGCTGCACGATTTCCAGAGAAGTGAAAGACAAAGGGCACGCCGGCCGAGGCCCGTGTTGTGCTGCGGTTCGCACCCCGATGAACTTCACTCCTTGGAACCGTCTGTCCTCAGCGCTCGCTGCAGCTGCGGAACCGGGAGCTGCGCCTTGGCTGCTGCGTGGCACCCTCACACGTCACAGCCCCTCGGGCACCCGGGCTCTACAGCAACTAGTGCTGAGCACACCCGCGTGATTCTGTTACTCACGGGTACCCTCAGCTGCTCAGCTTCAAAAGAGGTAAAATAATGGATTTACTTCCGATGTCCAAGGAAGATAATCTAGGCTATATTTATTTCAGGGGCAAATTCACTTTGGCTACTGAAAACAGTGTTGCCTTCAGTGTTCATATAAGAATTTTTAACATTTTAGTTAGGGTGTATAAAAAGAAAAAAGGGATTGGCTCATAACTTTTCAGATATCAGAACTAGGCTTAATTCATACTACTGCTGCTATTATCAACCTCATTTTTGTAAAGGGAATTGTATTTGGTTTAAACTTAGTTAACAGTTTTCTTTCTTGTGCTGGAGTAGATCCTTATAGCCAGTTCTGACCCGTTAATGAGATGAGGGCTCCCTGAAGGCATCAAATGAGATAAATCAGCATATGCACAAGCCGTTATTAAAAAACCTGACCCTGTGCCACACACTCCATGCATCTGAATGATATACAGGCCTTACTTTTGCCCATACATTTTGTATTTTTTAATCTATAAGTTGAAAGAACACAATATGTTGTAATTTTACTACATTTGTAACAACTTGTTCAGTAAGAGATTTTTGTAAAAGAACAATCACGAAGTGGAATTGAGCTGGTCAGATTACTGGCAAAGCTTCCTGCTGAATATGATTAGATTAAGGGGAAAACGGAGACTGGAGAAAATTGATCCTCTCAGCAGAATTTGCCATAATTATATGCAGGATGAGGAATTAGCTATTATTCTATTGCTAAATTCCTCAAGTGGCCAGAAGGAACACTCTTGCATAATCTGCTTTTTTGATCTAGTCTATGTAAAATGAAGATCCTGTTAAGAAAAATGGACATGTGGCTGATCAGGGTCTATAAACCTCGTAATTTTTCTCCCTAAATGTTAGATAGTGGAAGGATGCATTGGGATTGCCTTACCAGCTCTCCTCCAATAGCCCACTAGATTCTGTTTAACAGAAGCTTTCATTTCAAGAAGTGAAGTAACTGAATTTCACACATGCATTCATCCCTGGCAAGCTGCAATGCAAAGAGCCTCTAAACCTCACATGCTGTTCTTGTAAGGCAACCTCTTTGCAGTGGTTCATTGCTGGCATGACCTGAACTCTGCCCCGGCCCAAGAGCAATCACGTTGTTGTGAATCAAATTCTTGTGTTTGGTTTTTTTTTTTTTTCCTAGCAAAGCAGGACTTCTCTGATTGTGAGATTCTGTTTATGCGTGGAACTCGTGGCTTGGAGTACAACTTTCTTGTTGCTACCTAATTCAAGTGGAGATGATACCAGTAAGGTGAAATAATAATTCGGAGAAGACACGAATGACTCATTAACACAGTGTAGCTATGTGGCCTATTGAGAAGAGAGGATTGCCTTTAATATTACCAAGTGCAGTGAAACGGCATTGCTGTTGGCATTGCTGGCCCGTGGGCTAGCAGCTGAACTAGGTGACCGAGGAACCCTCAGCACAGCTATGCGAGTGGAAAACTGCTCCGTGCTTCTCCTTTCCTGAAAATCGGAATCTGTTACGTAATTATTCAAATTAGCAACATGAAACGGAATCAAAGGAAAAGGAAACAAAAGCAAGAAGCTATGAAAAGGGACAGCTTGTCTGAAAGGTAATTATATACGCTTAAAAAGAGTAAGAAAAACAGCACTGTGTGTGTTCAGTATGCCTCTAGATTAGCAACACTCCTTCCTTAAATGCAGTCTGCTCTGCTAATTCTCCCCATTTCTTTTGTTATAGACGTTGCAAACATGATTTTATAGTTCATGACTGGGTGGGTGATCTTAGCTGCAACACTGCTACAAGCCACCCATACCCAGTCTGCTGTAATGTAATGTGACTCTAACTGCTAGAATAATCACTACTTAAAGCATAAAAAGGAAAAGAAGGAAAATCTGATTTACTAGCAGGGGCCCAGAAAAATCTCTCAAGTGGTCAGAGCTGTAACACTGTCATCTCCTTTTTTGCTTCCTGCACCTTCCCACGTAGCCCATTCCCTTTGTTCAGCCAGGAATGACACTTGTCTGCTGGAGCTGCCCATTTTGTCCAACGGCACATTTGACTGTGAATGCACAGAGTCCCCCTTCGTGCTAACTAGAAGGGTGCAACTGGGAGAAACCAGAAAATTAACATATAGGCAAAACCAAGAGGAAATGACTGTGACAGTCATGAGTGACTAATACGTATGTGCACAGCAGGGAGAGGGGCAGACCAGTAACATTGGGATACAATAATGCATTTAGCAGATATAAAACATGACTGTGATGGATATGATTCCAGAGAAAGCAGCTGTATTCAAAAGATGGCTGCAGAGGGTGGAAGTTCAATTAAAGCCCTTGTTACAACAACAGCTCTATCTATATGCCATAACTAATGGGCAAAGCGATCTGGGACACTGGGAGTTCTTCCCTACAAAAGACTTTGTTTATTCTGTACCTACCACTGGACCAGACACAAAAAATACTTTTATGGCATATAATTTTAAGATATTCAAATTTGCTTCCTTAAGACAGAGACAGATTAGCTGCACATCCTCAGAGTTTGTCTCTGAAAATATAGTTACGCACTACTGGATAACAGTCCCTCAGTTTTTGTGAAAATGTCAATTGCATGGTGTTGGTTCAAGAAAAACTCTGTTGTTTGACTGTTTGCTGGAGGTGTTGCTAGCTGACAAACTAAAATATGTCTGCATTTTTCATAGGCAGGAAAATGTGAAAGATAAAAATCTATGTGATAAAAATAAGTATGGAGACATTATTAGTTTTCTCCAAAGCAGTATTACAGAATGGTTGGAGAGCTTTTATCTGTAAAAATCAGAATAAATGGCCTAGGAAAAATGGTGACTGACACGAGTGTCATGAGGTCATCAAATATAGTTTACTAAGCAGTGTTTTTTATTGTATAAATGAGCTATCCCATTAGCTTCAACTTGTCCCCAAACAAATCTTCATTAACTAACCACTTCTGCCAAGGATGGCAAACAGCTCAGGCTTGATTATTGCAGAGAGTCATCAGGGACTGAGCCAGTGAAATCATAGTGTAAATACAAGTCTCACAGAAGACATGTCAGTTGCCTTCAACATCAGTCGAACATTAAAATATGGATTCAATGGAGATACAATCGGAAATCTGCAGTGAGAGTAAGGACGATTCAAAGTGCATGAAATTTAAAGTTCTTTACAAAAACACATTTTAAGCAGACAAACAGGTAAGAATCAGTAAAGCAGCTAAAGTGAATAGTGGAAAGCTGACTGGCAGATTGTGCACTGGCAGCACATGAAGCATTTGCAGGCCTTGTTGTACAAAATTATTTAATGACTGCCACTTTTGCAATGTGAGCTTCTTTTCACTTAAGCATATTTGGGAAATGCAACACTTTCCTCCAATTTGAGGAAAAGTCCTAACTTCGTGACTTACTGCACTTTGAGGAAGATGTATGTTAATTTGGATTTTGCAAAATTTCTACAAACTGCCCCAGTAGAAAGATACCCACTTCTTCTTGCTAAATTATCAAAAAGCAAACAAGCACCTGTCTTATTTTACAAGTGAAATGTTTTTCATGACAATATGACTGAGCTAGGTATTGCTGACAGCTTGAATTAATAATTTCCCTGGGCTTCTTTTTCTCTCTCCTAAGAAGCATAATGTCATGCTCCAATAACAACAACAGATTTTCAGGAGAAAAAGATAGATACAAAAGGCGATGCCAGATGATGTCAGTGCAGCCAGTGCACTTCAGTATCAGAACCTGCCAATGCCTCAAGCCCCAAAGAAGTTAATATCACGTTGAAAGTGAGAAAGAGAAAAGTGGTTTTGAAATGGGAAGCCTAGACCAGGCAGGTATACCTAATCCTGCACCCATCATTAACTTCACATGTCCCAAATTACTAGCATGATGTTGTTCGATAACTACACTGTTTATTTTTGGAGATTAGTGTCAGTAATTTGCTACGTTTTGCAATTACACAGGTTCTGGCTTGGGATAGAAAGAGCTTCTTTCATATGTTTCTGCATAAGCTTTGGCCAGAATGCTGCCCTAAAAGAATCCCTGACTCCTCTCCTTGAATGCTGGAGAGGCAGCCAGATGAAGGTGGAGTAAGGCTTCCCCTCCTCATCATCAGTAGCTGGCAAAGATAGTTTTTTGCCAGTTCCTCAAAGGTGACACAAAGGACACACATGTACCAAACAATGTGTTGAGGAGGAGAAAACACAGATGGCCTGTGAGAGATGCACATGATTGCAGTGCAAATACAAATAATCTCTTTAATGGAGACATGCTAGTTTTTGCAATGGGTGGTCTCTTTTTATCATTGTTTAGCACCTATATGTGAAATATGGTGGTAGTGGTCAATTCACAATATGATGTTATGGACAACAGATGCAATGCACCTGGGATTGCTCCACCTCGTTCTGCTGAGCATGACTGCAACCGTGCTAATTGTGGGGGTGGAAAGAAAGATACAGCCACTCCTTCTGTCTCTTCCACTTATGAATGTGATGGAAACAATCTTGACATTGGTTAAAAATCAGATTTTCTTGTGCTGCAAATTTGTCTGCTACTATAGCATAGGGAAAGTGTAAATATTTACCTCACTGACATTTCCCAGGATCTTATCTTTTGTAGCAGCATAATGGAAAAAACTCCACAACATTTGCAATGATTGCCCAGAAATTATGTTTTGCAAACCATTTCTATATTATTCCCTAGGGTCTGGTTGCACGATTTAGGCTTTTGACAGAAAAAGGACTAGAAAAACTTGTATTTGCATCTTCAAAAAAATATCATAAACTGGATTTCAGCAGATTCATGCTCCTGACCCAGATCCTCTGGTTGTAAAGGCACCTGCAGTGAAACAGAGGAGCCAGATGTTTCTGTGACACCAGATGTATGGAAATTTTGAGCTGATTCTACAATGTTGGCAGCTGAGGACACTCAGCGCCTTTTACAATTAGATCCTCAATGAGAAAAGTTTGCAGGAAAAAAAAGATCTGTCTCACTTTTGCAGCTTAATGGACCGCTCCAATATGCAATATTGTACTTAAATATTAAAAAATGTATCTGCAAAACAGATGGGGGAAAGAGTTCACTTGGTGAAACCCTTGATGATGAAGGGCAAACTCCTCTTCACTTGATGAAATTTCAACATTGCTGCTGTGGTCCCACAAATTCCCACGGCTATTTAAGCTTTCTGTCCAGTGCCTACCCTTATCTGTCATATTCACTATTTTCCATTCACTATTTTTTCTAGCCTTTTGAATGCAATATAGGGATTCTGGACACCATTAATTTGATGACCATCTTATGTCCCTCTGCATCTTCTGCCTGCAGGAGAACTGGAGACCCACCACAACCAGAAAACATGTTCTAAAATAAGTCTCAAAAACCGGCTACGCTGGGAATCACACAACATCAATAAAGCATGCTAGACAGCACACCATCTCCATCTAGTCTACAGATCAAGTCATATCTGATAAAGGAATAAAAAGAAGAGAAAGCATCTTGGAGAAACTCAGTTTAAAAGCTCTATGCATCTATTTCTCACCATCAACTATTCACACAGAGAAAGGTGTTACTGACTCTACGTTTTGTTGAAATGAATGATTTTTGAAGGGCAAGACACATTTCTGTTTTATGAAACTATTCTGGACCTATTTTTCTACTCAGAATCAGTTTCTTCCACATGCTTTTTCGTCCCCTTTGGTCACTTCTCACCCTTCTTTCTTAACCATGAAACTCTTTTCCCTTCAATGAAAAGAAGTATGTTGAACTATGAAAAAAAGTATAATATTAAGAGTAAACACTGCTTTAACTCCTACTTATTTACAGAGATATGTTTTCTCCATTGGTGTGTGTCACCTGTAGGGTGGACTATCATATTTTATTAAATAAAAAAAAATCCCTCCCACATGCTTTCAGGCTTCATCCTACACCTATTACTCAGTCATTCCACCCAAGCTCTCAGGACATAAAACCAGTCTTTTTACTCAGCACGAGTCTTCTCAACTACTTTAGTCATACATGCTCTCCTTAAGGGAGATATATATTTACATTTTCAGTATGTATTGACAGAAACAGGAAAAGACTCTCTGGACTGCAGCACACATTTGAAGTCCAGAAAGGGGGATGACTGGGATGGTAAACCAGATTATTGGAGGGTGTTCTCATTCGTAACACCACATGTAATTTGTGGAAGCATGCAACACCAGAACAGATGTTGATGTGCTGCACGCTGCAGAGTTGGTGTAGAGAAGGACTGCCCCACGGGTAACTGATGTGAAGTTAAACACAACCACACATTTACATGAAATGACACTCTACACTTTTGGGCAAATGTGATGCAGCTTTTTGGCTGTAGATGAAGTCCTAGAGGAAGATTTGGGAAGGGTGAATGTTGGTATTGGAAATCTTAACTAATGACTTCTTGCCCTTATTTGTCTTCCTTTTTCAGAAAAGAGAATAAACATTTTGGCCTTAGCTGTGGATTAATATCACATTTAACATGATCCAACATTCCCACAGCAACATTCCAAAGAGGGAAAGAGATGGTGAAAAGCGATATGTATAAGGATAGAGCCAGCTGCCTTGGAAGCACCTAACAAGCCAATAACTGACTTCATCTAGATCAGAGCATGCAGCCTTGTAAACCATACTATCAGAGCTTCCAACACAGGCACAATACTTCCCCTCACTCCACCTCCATCCCTCTGGATACCTTCTTCCCCTGCTTCCTACCTTCTTTTTTTTTTTTTTTTTTTTTTTGAGACAAATGGTAAAATGTCACATGAGAGTTCAGGGAACTGTGAGATAAGACAGTGTAAAGTCACAGCACCAGGCGACAGCTTATTCTGTCACTTGGGTGTAAATTACCCTTCACACAAAATGGAAAGCAGCAGATTTTCTCAGAACTTCCTGAGGCAGGCAGATTGGGGCTGGTAGTTCATGGATAGGTTAGGTTTTATTCATAGCTTCTTTATTTTTGGTCTACTAAGACCCTTTTTTTTTTTCCGCCACAGATGTACATAATTTTATTTGATTCTTAGCTAAGTTCAGGAGAAGAGACTTTAAAAAAATTGAGAGCAAGGAATTTCAAAACAGAAATAGCCTGCTTTGTTTAAACAAAGATTTTGTCAGCATTTATTTTGTTATACTATTACAATGTTCTGACTTCCATCTAAATCTTCCCAGAGGGCTACAGATCTACATTTTATTTTAGCTAAAGACAGAATTAATTTGAAAAATCATTACAGCAAAAAGAATGGTTATCAAGTCACCATCGTCTTGACTATGCAGAGACAAAAAGTAGGCGTCTTTCTCAACAGAACAAGCAAGAGATCTGTCACAGAAGTGGGTTCTATGATATTATTTATTGTTATTTTTTCTCCTCTGATAGCTTATCTCAAATCCTTGATCAGAGCAACTAGGAATTGTTCTGCTCAGATGGCTTACTGCATTTTAAGCGGAATGCAATTTAGCACTCTCCCATCTGACCAAAGCCAAATTCAGTAAGGGAAAACAATTTCCAAAGACCAACATATCCATTTCCCCCTTGAGAGGCCAGACAAAGGTTGCAGCATTAGAACAGATTACCAGCATCTGCCTACCGTGTGCCTTTGATAAAAGGGACTATTAGACTGTAATGGCAGCAAGACTGTCCCTCTTTGCAAAATAACATTAGGCAGTTTCCAGATCCCAGTATTAGAGTTGCATTGTGCTTTGTTATTGAGCATTGTAAGAAACAGTGCATTAAGACCAGTGTAATATCAAGAAAAAAAAAAAAAGAGTAAATCACATCTCTCTGTATACTTCAGAGCTTCTGTAATTCTTTTTTAATATACGGATTTCTTTGCTGCCATATTTCCTTTGGGTTTATCTGTGGTTTTACTAAAGAAAAAAGGCAGTCTCTGTTTCAAAAAGTCGTTAATAATATACTGACCCCATAGTCCACCATAGCTTCAAAGAGCCAATTACTGTTAGACTGTTGCAAAAACACAAATTTAGGAAGCATGAAAATGTGTAATTATTTACTGGATCTGATACCTACTGCATCACAGCTGAGCTCTGAAATGGGAATTACTGACATGATGAAATATAACGGCTTCAAATGAATTGCTGTAGTACAAGAGGGGCCCTGCAGAGCTGTACTCATTAAACCCACTTATTAAAAAATTCTTAGTTTTTTTTTAAAATCCAAGATCACTTAGTCACTTTAAAAAGACAGTCATTACCAAATATCTCATTTGTAACTTCTTGGAATATGCTATGGTTCAAGAGAGATTTGTAATTATTATATCTGGGGACAACCAAAATATTCAGGTTTGTCTTAAAGGAATGATGAGGAACTCACTGCAGGTGGGTGGCAAAACATTGCTGAAGACTGGACAGTAGCACACAGTAAAAAGAACAACCTGAGTTATTTTTACACATGGGATGTATGAATTAAGCACAGCCCCTTCAGGAAAGAGGCCTAACTCTTGCTTCCCAAAAGACAACTAGTTAAAAGTGACCACGTTAGTCTTTTTTAGGAAAATGGCAGGAACTATTACTGAAAATGTGATCACATTATATAAATTGGGGCATGTCTTCAGCTTACTGATTCAGCTCATTTCTGTCACCACCATCACAAAAACATTACATTGTAAGTAAGCCAGAACAAAGAAAAGATTCAGGTCTTTGTTGTATTTCTCCATAAACTGAAAATTGAATTATTTGTCCTGCATTTGTTATTGGCATCTCTGCTAAGGGGCAATGTATCCTTAATGCTCAGAGTTCTAGTTTTTTAGACCAGTGACCACAACCTGAAACCAAAATTTTGGAGAAAGGTTGTACTGTCCTCGCACAATATGTAAGTAGAAACGGACTATGGGTTTATTTTATATTCTGCTGCACATTCTACTCGTTAATTTGTGATTAAGCCAGCACTGCTCTGAGGACCCTGCTTCCTTGCAATGTAATTCCAGACATATTTCAAAGGGGGTTGGCTCCTACTCCCGCTGACAAGCCAGAAAACTTTGTCCCCAAAAATGCAGATGCCCAAGTCTGCCAAGTCAGAGATGTTGAAGTCACATCAGCCTGGCCCTGCACCTGAGCTCACTGTTAGGACACCAGACCTGAGCTAGACTGCTGCTTCTGCATGAGGTCGACCTGTCAGCCAGCCCAAGCTTGATGGCACAGGGTAGACTTCCCTTGTGGCAATGAGCAGAAGAGACGATTGATTTAGCCACCGCTTCTTGGATTGTGGTAAAATCACTGAGGTTTCATGTTTGTTTATAGGCTTAGAAAACAGTTAATTCTCAGCTAATGAGACTTGAGGCATGCAGTGCTCAGTCAAGACAGCAACCTTAAATTACTGTTTTGCTTGTAATACTCTCCTGTACATTTGTTACAGTAAATCAAGTGGTATTTGTCTCAGCTAGGCACTGGACATCCTGGTGCTTTAATATACTCAGACAAGCATGGCTGCAGGCTCCATCAGGGTACTTACACAAAGTACGTGCACAACGGCAGCAGTGGGGTGCACAACTGTGGGGCCAGGGTTGTCTCACTGCATTACTACTACACCAGGAGGTTTCCATCTAACCGGGGCTCTGGGCACTCCTCCAACAATCTCTAGATAGCTGTGCATTTGATAACACACACACATAGTCTGAAGCAAAAGCATAGCTCAAATCCAAGCATGATCTGTACTTCTTTAGGGAGAACTATATAAATCTGATCACCTGAAATGATTGTCACTTTAGTTTGTGCAGTATAATCAAAGGAAATGAATTAATGGCAGAATACATTTTGGCACATTTCACATAGACATATGCAAAGGGTTTTCATATAATTTTTCATCTCCGTAAAGAAATTAAGAAGTGACTAACAGATAATGAAACATTACATTTTATGTAACTAATTACTGCATCCTCTTCATTTGTGCTCCCAGTAGATAAAAGTCCTTTTCATAGAATGATACAGATTTCTGTTAAAGATCTCCTTCTCCTGAAAAATCATGTTTTTCCCTGTTTCATTTGAGACTGTCAAATCTATGTATCTGGTGGTCATCCTGTTCCTAGCACCAGAAGAGGCCCACAGGGCCCTGCAGAGCAGCAGGCTGAGCAGCAGTAAGCTGTGTATCCTTGTGCTGAGGATGGCTGACTGCATGCCAGGCAGTCTTTGCAAAGCACAGCTGGCAGTTTGAGGGAGGTGTAGTGCCGGTGAGACCACATCTGGGGTCTGTGTCCAATGTGGCATTTCCCAGCATGAGGTATACATGGACATTGACAGGGTGAGTTGGGATGGACTCCATCCATTGAGGATGGAGTGTGATGTAGCCATTTTCAGCCTTGGAGATATCCAAGTCGTTTGGACAGCTGGAGAAGTCAACCACACAAGTGCTATCTGAAGAAGACAGCAGAGTTGTTCTGTGCTTCTGGAAATGTTCACAAAATCAGTCAACACATTCCTTCAAGATACTGTAAGGTCACAGGTTTGAATCATTGAGATCTTTCTCATATTCTTACCTCACTACCTTAGCCCAAAAGTTTAGAAGCATATGAAGCAAATGAGGAGTACGAATAGTAATCAAAGACTGAATACCAAAGGGTATTACAAGTCTTTAATTTCCTGCATTTGAAACACATTTGTAACTTTGGGGATCATTTTTAACTCCTCTAAGCTTTATGTTTTGAGAGGTGGAAAAATAAATAGGCCATACCCTACAAAGCCCTTCTCTCACTCTTTCTCTTTAGAAATTTTTCAGTTTTTGCTGTGCCTTTATGATCAGCAAGTCACCTCAAGCCTTATCTGAAATTGCAAGGAATGAGCACTTTCCTGAAGTGCTGTGAGGGAAAGTGGGCTTGTCATAAAGAAACCAAAATCACCAAGCTTCAGGGTGAATGCCACAGGTTGTCTCTCTCCAGATCTGGGCAGCGTCCAGGACAGGACCAAACAGTTTAAATTCAATATTCATAATCACACAGAGAAAAGAGGCAGAACCAGGGAGGATGACAAAAAAATTATGTAATACATTCCACCACCTGACATTACTTAAATTGCAAACCAGCTGTAACGATGAAGTATTCTTAAAGTAGGGGCCTGTGTAATTCCTGTCTTTCAGTCCACAAAGTTCCATGTGCCTTCAAGACATACAGACTTCACATCCAAAAGGTAAAATGGAATTTATCAAACTTATTTCAATTCCTCTTCTCAACTGGCATAAAAATACACCACACATAAACCGATGTGGTACAATCAGCTAAATGTTTGGGTAGCCTTTCCATGGCTGACTCTTTCTCATGGCTCAGTTCTGCCCCTTCTCAGGCACTTATTATCAGAGCAATTTCCATGAGTGTCTTGCATCATGCTTTAGGTCAGTTAGAAATGTTCCAGCAAGAGCACTATTCTGAGTTTCTCTCATTAAAAGCTTCCACTGGCTTCATAAACATGTTTGTTTTTTTTTTTTTTTTTTTTTTTTGTGTGATGTGGAGCTTAACATTCATAAAGCTGCCTTCTGGGATAGACAAGATGAAACTTGCTCCAGCTACAGTCAGATGCCTCTGAAATTGGAAACAGTATTCTCTCCAAGGTCAGCTCCTCATTAGTGAAGGAAAACATTTTTAAGTGCTGGTTTAAGCAATTTGGTAGCGGATCCAAAGGCAGACTACATTTCAGGATTACTCAAGGAAGCAGAGGAAATGAACCATGTAAATTCTTTGTCAAACAGTTTTCTACACTCTTCAAATCTATTTTAAGGTTCAACATCTGCATGAAGGCCTTAACTTAGTTATATTTCTTCTGACTTTCTGTTGGAATATCTTAATTTTGGAACAGATCCAGAAAACAATCCTAACTTCAACTGGAAAGCAAATTTGAAAGCCTAATTTCTTGTTTCTTTTTGAACAGAACAGTCTCTGAAAGGACAGACAGTTCTGAGAAGTCCAAAAGAGCTTGGACACAGCTGGCATACAGTCAGTTCCAGCTTCCTTCTCCACAGGATTTTATTTTATTTTTGAATTCTTCTTGGCACAAGTCTATTTTTAAAGTTATTTGCATTTTTTTTAATTTTTTTTTTTTATTGGCTAGGCAGCCCCTTAGAGATTTTCCACAAAATACCTGACCCCTCTTGGTCAGATGTTCCAATGAATGGAAGGAAAACAGCTTGCTCAGCTGAAGCACCATAATTAGCATATACTGTGATAACTCTCAGTCTTTCTCTAACCAGCTGGCTACACAGCATGATTTCCTTGGGATTTTTGTTTGTTTTGCTTTTAAGCAGAAGTGTAATATTACTGATAATCACCAGATGGCATTGCTGCAGATAACTTTGATATTCCTGTTTACCTGACTGTACAGAAGTTAGATATTTAGAAAATGCTTATTGCAATCTAGTGCAGAGTTTTTGCTGATGTTACAGCTCCAGCTCCATTACAGCGGCATCATTTTCAAATTAAATGTGTCCAATCTCAATTATATATTTGCATTCACATGTGCTAATGCCTGAGCCCTCGCAATGTCGTAAGATTTGTTTGCAGCAAAGGAACATGCACGGCTGCACAGGCATGGCTTAGAAACACAGACACAAGAAATGTGGGTGAAAGATGTTATTTAGAATGCTTTAAAATGCCTTTTGCTTCTTAATGACTGTATTCTTTACGCTCATTGAAATGATTTACAGACTTTTAAAACTGTTAAAAGGCTACCTATTTAGTGACTGAATCTGTTGGCTGAAGAGTTTCAGCTACAATGGTTACATCTGCAAATAACCTGGGATCAAATTATGTGATAATTCACACCTCATTAAATTCCTCTGAAGAGACCAAATGACATGGGTGGTAATTTTTAGTGCAGGCTATGCTGTATAACATATGCTGGCACTTCAGAGCTGCTGTAGCTCCCATCCTGCACAGCCCCCCCTCCCAGGGACGGGCCCCGGCGCAGGCTGCAGTTGCTTCCATGGGTCCGAGCGATGCTGAGCCACCAAACACGAGGGTGAATGGACTTTTTCAACTGCTTAGCTTTCAGGACATGATGAAGTTGTGTCGTGGTACTTGTTTCCCAAATATCCCTATTTCCATACAGAGTGGTAAGATCATATTTTCTCTTTTCATTTCAAAATCCCTCATTTCAAAACAAGGATAAAACTCATTTCATGTACAAGACTGCCTCGAGAACAAAGTACTCACCTCCAGATACATGCACAAATTTCACTTTGGTGAGGTTAGGATTTTTTCCCCCGCTCACAGTATAATCCATCCCGTTGTCGACAACAGGTTTGGGTCTACAGCCCCATTTTCACACTCGGGCTCAGTTTCAGGCCGATGCAGCGACCCCGGGGCATTGCCATGATAGCACTAAGACCAGCGCAGGCTGCAGAGGCCACCAGTGGGGTAGTCACCCATAGCTGAGCTCTCTGTCACATCTAGTGCGTTAGCACTGGATTTATAGTTTAGATTGGGCACATCCTCAGGAACTGAACAGCTACACCAGCAGAGACATATTCCTAATTTCAGAACTAAACCTTCAACTAAAACCTGAGGCTGCAGCCACCATGACATAGGCTAACAGGCAAAGGTAAATGTGTTTTTTTCCATCGTGCTTGCTTAATATTTTTATCTGGACGCCCTGGAAAGTTATGGGTCATTTCTCTGGAGGAATAATTTTGAATCCAGTGGACAGGCATCTCTCTTGTCTTTTCCATTATCATCAAGTTGGCATTTTCCTGGGCTTCCAGCAGTCAAAGAAATTCCCAGTACCGGTGTATGATCACAGCTTTGTGCATTAGTGAATGAAAAGCTGCATCCCTGATGGAATTGCTAATGTTGATGAAGGGAACCTTGTTTGGTTGAACAGGCAGAGGTGTTTTTGGGGCTGAAGAACAGCTCTATCATTTGGGGATGTTAAATGTGTAGTTTAGAGGATAACTGCCCTCATGTCTCCACAAGAGCATTTGAAACATCACCTCAGTGGAGAAAATTGTTCTCCTTTCTTCACATCTGCCTAGCTGTTGTGCCATTTCCCATTTTATTGAAGGAGATATTAATGGACACCCTCAATGATACCTTTCATGTTATTTTTCTTCTGTCAACCAGCCACAAACAACAGCAAGGTAGTCAATATAGATGCTTTTGGATGGAATTAATTAACCTCTAATCCCCATTAAATGGATAGTGGTATGTAAGCCAGGTAATAAAAGAGACAAGTTGTCTGAAATGCTACCAGTACAAGGGATGGGGCCTTGGGAACCCAGGAATTAAAAAATGAGAAAGGTAGCTCAGTAAAATTCCTACAGCAGAAAATGGATACCTACAGCAGTCTTAAAATGCATTCTATGGATGTCCAAAGAGAGGGCTGCAAATCATTCTTCTCTCTGCATGTAAAGGGGCTGACTACAGAAGCAGTAAACCAAGACAGACCCATTGGATTACATTTTTCAATAACATAGCTTTGTTCATATGATTTTTTAATAAAACCAGCTACCCAGAGAAGAGATGAGGCCTCTGCGGTTGTACTACAACAAAGGAGCATAAACAAGAGACAGTTTTACAATAAGGATTTTCCTCTTTCACGTTTTCCAGTGTTTTTGGCTGATACATATAGCCAACCTTCTCTGTTTATACATCATCATCCCCAAACACAGGCATCATTTTTTTAAGTGACAGAAAAAAAATTATAAAGATAATAAAAAAAAAGTTATTAACTTCTGGATTAACGATTACAGTTATATTTATAAAGGAAAAGTGTTAACAAAGCCATTCTCAAATAACTGAAAAACCACTCTGGGATACTCAAGGTGATCTAATAAATGCAAATGAACACCAAAAAATTCCCAAAAAATTCCATCCTTCAGCTTTTGCCTCAGAATACATTCAACACAAGCTAATACCGTACAATGAAGTAATACACATCTTACATAAATCCTGTCTTTGTGGTGTGGTGCAAACCCTGTGTGCGTGTAAGAACTATGTTTATAGCAAAAATGTTGTCCCATGAATACTATTTCTTAAGGGTTAGAGATTTAGATGAGAACTGCTCTGCAGCATTTGCTAAAAATGCTTTGATGTTTGTGATGTACTGCCAATATATTACCGACAGTAGTTAAACTGGTTCCTTTTAGAAATATCATGAATTAAGCTGAACATTTTTGGTAAAAGGATTGAAAGTGTCCTTTGCTGACATAAACCAATTGACAAAGGGCTTTAAAAACATTGGAGTGAGAGATAAGGAACATACAAGGTATAAACAACTGCACCTGTGAGATAACATACAAAAAGGCAAAAGTTTAAAGTACAGAAAACCAAACTTAAAGAACTGGAAAAAGAGATAGTGGGTACAGTGAAATACTCATAATAGTCAATATTAGTCACAAATATGAATAGTACATGAATAGGAAATGAAGCTTGTGTAAAGCAGTGGAACAGATGCAGAGAAGTCAAAAGAAAGAGGGTGTCTCTCATCCCTCCACAGGTAAGAGCACACACATGTAGTGGTTTCTGCCTCTTGCTTTCCTGAATGAGAGAGGCAGATTTGGATTTTGGTTTCTGACTAGCTTTTTCTTCCCCTTAAGCACTAATTTCGGTGACAGAATCTGAAATTCATCATGGTTGCTTCCAAAAGAAAAGTAACATTAAAATGAATAAAACATTAAAATGAAGGTTTGTTAAGTCTCGCAGTTAGACTGAAACCTCTCTCTCTTGCAAGGCTTGAATAGTTTCAACTGCAGACAGAACAACAGCAGGATGTGAACATGCATGTTCTGACCTGCAGACCTCTTCTTCCCGTCTTCATTCCCACCTCTGAGATGATATGGTGTAGAGAGCTGTGGCAGTCCTCCGAGCCATTAAACAACACATCCAATAACTTTTAACTTTTAGAAAAGACAAAGATCATCTCATCTTTGTAGAAAAACTCAACAGAGGCACCCTCCTATACTGGTAAGAGCCAGCAGAGCTGCTAACCCAGAGCTTTACCAAATTGTGATTGCTATTTTGGGGAGAGTGAGAGAAGACATGACCTTCGACTTCCCTTCTATGTGCTTTTAGCCCAGAATAAGTTAGCTTGGATGGAGAAGGCACCATAACTGCATCAGCTTTGATCTGTGCGTAGTTTTAGGCTGGTTAGCCTGTCCAGATCCCTGGTGAAACCCAAACTGGCCTTGGTGTCTGACATAATGATGGGTGGACTCGATGATCCCAAGGGTCTCTTCCAACCTAGACGATTGTATGATTCTATGATAAAAGAGCTCATCATTGATCTGATGGAGCTGCACAGTAAAGTACCTTCCCCTTCCACACACCCCCCCGCTTCCCCCACCCTCGGATTTCCCTTTTCGTTACTCACCAGTACTGCTCTGGATGGTCCTCACGGTGGTGGTTGTCCGTGGGGGAGATGAGGACCGCAGCGATATGCACTCATCATCCTGGGAGCAGCCCTTCTCAATGGCTCTGACGTAGCTGTGGCTCCTCATGCGGAAGCAGCCTGGCATGGGCAGATCCAGTGCCTCCACTGCCTGAGACTCGAGTTCACTGAACACTGACTCGCAGACAGATTCAAACTGGCCGTTCACCTCCATCTCACTCACCTGCAGGCAAAGACCAGGCAGGTTCAGCACGACCCATACACCAGCCTACCCAGCACAAATGCTCACAAGCTACAGTGGCACCATGGCCAACATCTGTTAGAAGATCCCTTCACACATGAAGAACAGGTGAATGGCACATAAAACCACCCCATTTTACAAAGCAACAATTGTTAGGGGAAAAAAAATAACGTACAAAAAGGGGAGACAGAGGCGTTAGGCAGAGATTCACCAGAGTTTAGGCTCTTAGTTCCTGCCAAGGCTGGTGGGAAGCTGGGATTCCTCATAGCAGTGTCTTGTTTATCTCACCCTAGGTCCACAGCAGAGGTTGAACGTCTGGCCATTGTGACCATTACATTGGAAAACAAAAATCACTCTTTCTTTAGGGGTTGAGAAAAAAAAAAAAAGGTCATCTTAAGTCTGGTACGCAAAGCGTGCAGTCCACAGGCAATCACAGTGATAAACCTGAGGGGTTGGGAAGTTCGAGGGTAGAAGTGGTAAGAAAGAGTTGGGAAGGGGAGGCTGATAAGGCAGCCAGCTTTGCTGCAGGGGAAAAATGTTTGTATAACTACACCTCTGGGCTGACTCCTTTGGCTGAGAGCAAGAGATGCAAGGGAAACCTTAGGCCCTTTGTGGAGCAGACACTAGGTGGTGACAAAGGCTTGCACTCATGGAGGTTAAGGAATATTCAAAAACGTGTGGCCTTGCTGCAGGTCTTGCAAGCCTGGAAACCATTTACTTTGGCTTAATTAGTAATGGATGCTCGTGTTTCTAAACTGAGAATAGAGCCCTGAGCTTGGCATTAAAGCAATAATTATCACTGTAGGAAACATGCACATGGAAACCATCACTTGAGGATTTTGTTAGTTTTCAAGTGTGCAAAAGGCCAAGATTGCAAAAGAAGATAAGACTGTGTTAGGGTGGTGGAAAAAAAACATTAGAAATTCTTTTCTAGAATAAATTTTATGAAGGACAACATTGTGCAGAGGAATTGTACACATAAATGACAAGGGAAATCTTGAAAAGTATAACATATTTTTTCAAAGGGAAACGCCTTAAAAGAACATGGAACAGTAGCGATTAGTACATTATAAAGAACAATCCTACAATTGTGGAGAATAGCTCAAAGTAAATATATCAGAATTAATGTGTTTTTTTAAAAAAAAAAAAACCAAAACAACAACTTCTTCATATTGGCAAATAACATTCACTCTTTGGCAGACAGCATTGTATACAGGTGTCCAACTAAATAAGTAACTTAACCTAATGTTCATACAGTGGCCTTTGAGATCTGAATTTCAGTGCTGTTTACTGCTAGAAACATCCTGACCGTCTTTCCAGAACATCAGCCCATATCCTCTGCAAAGTGCCTCGCTATAAAATATACGAGTGAATACTTTGAGGTTGCATTGCCCAAATACAGAATACTGCAGAAATTCAAACTACAGCTCCATTTTGAATGGCACATGTGTTTATTATAGCCATAGCTGAAGTCCTGACATCAATGATGTCTGGCACTTTTTTTGACATTGCAATGACTTGACATGCCAATAATAAGGGGCCAGTATCCAGCACCACAAATCCTGCCTTGATGCGCTACTGGACTAGAGTAAGAAAACTCTTTTATCCACATGATTTATCCAAATGATCCACTTAAGCAAACAAGCCAAAAATCATACCAAGGAGCTACAGGATTTAGCAGATGAACTACTGGCCCACTGCCCTGTGGAGTGCTGTCACTTCTGCATTTCTTTCAGATTTGTCCCTGACCAATTCAACCATACAAGTACGTTGTATACAATGACAGGGCTATTTTGTGATGATAAAACTCATAAACTGAATGTGTTACAGCAGCCTTTTTTTTTTTTTTCTAGTTTAGAATGATCATGAAGAGATCTTACAGAATTTCCAGGTAATAATACCTTTGCACTTAATATACACACTGTGGCATTTGTATTATATGGGTGAAAAGTTCAGAGGTGCACCAGGCTAAGAATGTGTAAAATAGCATAAAGAAAGCTCTAAAATTTTGAATAAAATACTAATAAAACTGTGAAACACAAAATACTGTGGACCTAATTTTCCTTTAGCATCTCACTCAGCATATGACTGTGGGTGGATTTTTTTTTTGGAGGTGTTCCAAAAAAAGCTAATTTCAGGTACTAAGCACAAGATCCTTAAGAGAACCCTGTTTAAAGACACTGTTGATGAGCACCTGCTTTTGGAAAAGAAAAATAGAAAACCAGACTGCTCCTTCAACGAATTGTATGTTGTGTCACTCATCCATTTGCAAAGGGCATGTTATGGCATTATCAAATGTTACCTTCTCAAAACCAAGATTGTGTGAAAACATTTATTTTTCTTAAAAACGTCTTGAAAATATGTGGCACGTGACAGCCTGATCCCACAGAAAGCAAAACCAGGTTGCAAGGTCTCAGCCAGTGTCCAGCAGGGTGGCTGCTCTCTGGGCCTCTGCGAGTGAATGTCACCCACCTGACTGATGGTGCTCATGGCTCTCATGTAGCTCTCGTTGCGGGAGCGGAACTTGGGGGACGTCAGCAGCCCCGCGGGGTCCAGGCTGTCCAGGCTCCTGTTGATGGAGACTTCACTCACTGCCCTCAGGTAACTGTGGCTCCGGATCTGAAGCTTTGGTGAGTGTTCACTGGATATCCTGGGAAGTTTGAGAAAAAAGGGAAAAGGAAACAAAAAGAGATATTTCATCAAATCTAAATGGCCTCACCAGGAGTGGGGTGAAGAAAGGAGAGGCTCAATAGTAAGATTGGGTGTATGATCCTAAACACATCAGCTGAATTTCTTGAAATGCAGGTTGGAGGAACTGTAGGGGCTCTATTCCTCTAAAGGGTTCTTCCTCTGAGAAAATCTGGTGCTGATCAGACCTGCTGGTTCTGTGACTCTGATGCCCACGTATGTACCCATGTAACGAGGCTGCTTCTTATGGAGCTTTCAAGGGTGTATGGGCAAATAAAGTAGGCAGATCATGCACAACATGGACTCATAGTATATCTTAACCCGGGAAATCATTCCAGGAACTTGGGACACCTGGTAAGGTTTGATGTGCTTTAAATTTTATTTTATTCCTGGCATAAGCTGAAAGTTGAGAAAACGTAGGTTAGGGAAGTAGCGTTACATGACTCGATGTCAAATTAGGATTTTAAAAACCACAACTGTATTTCTGAAGTGATATTTCCAATACCAGTGACAGACAAGATGCACAAGCGGTCAGAAACAAACAAAAAACCTGCCGTAAGTAACGTGCACAAACTGCAGTGCTCCTGCCATATGTGCTTAGAGTCAACTAGCAAAGGTTATAATGTGCAGCTACAATCCTCCACCTGCGAGACGTTTTATCCTCTGAAAATGCCAGCTAAGTGCTGTCTTCACAAGCTGAGGCATCCTATAAGGATGTGAGTCACAAAAAGTGATCCATGTCATGGCTCTTAAATACAATTTGTTTGGGAAATATTTCTTTATAAATAATTAATCAGTGGATAAAGTATTGAAAGGGTGGTTCTTCAATATTTTTATTGGAATATCTTTAATATTCTCCAAGTATTACAAAGTATACAAATTAAAATATTAACTAAATTTTCCATTTTAAAACGTAAATCTCACACAGATATTTGCAGGTATATGAAAGAAAAATCTGTAACCTAATTACAGGTTTAATCTTGGTCCCCTAGTCTTTAGAAATGCATACACAGCTGACCTGAAAGGAGAGAAACCATTTTGTGTGTAATTCCTCAAACATTTGCAGATATTTTGTATTCAAGTAGCTAACGATGGTAATTAGTATGAGCAATTTCCCAGTGGCATGCACAATTTTGGTAATTGTCAACGTATTTTAGGAGGACAATTCCATTGTGTAATCCCACACCTAAGTAGTTCAGAAACTGGGTCTGTTTCTGAATGGTACAAAACCATAATAAAATCTAGGTCATCTCTACAAGATCATATTCTCTGGCTGCTAATTACCTGCCTAGTAAAAATATGTAAACTTATGCTAATTACTCAATATTCCTGTCACAAAATGAAGATAAAGCCTTTGCTTGCTATTTTCACTGTGCATAGGGTGCAATACTCACAGCAGCCATATTCATACGCTTGGACTCCTTATGCCATTTGATTCCATGTACAAAAGCAGAAAGCTTTTTAGACATCACAATTAGTGGTGTTCCGAATGCAAAAAAAAGGAAGAGAAAAGGATGAAAATGTGGCCATTACTAGCAGTTAGCTACAACATTTTGCTAACTAACACTAAACATGGAACTTGTGGAAAAAAAAATCTTGTCTGTTATTTGGCAAAAAATAAAGAAATAAAAAATCAAAAAAGATAAAATAGAATGAATAATTCAACAGACAATTTTCAGATGCATGTGAGCTACTTCACCACCCTGCAGATCTGTAAACTGATGAGCATTGCCTGAAATGCATTTCTTAAATGAATTCAAAATGTATTTTATGACTATGTTGTGAACATTTTGCTGCCAATGTGACATGCAAAATTCAAATATGCTTGATTAGCTGCCAGTTAGTCAAATACGTCACCTGGGGCTGTCACTGTTCACTGATTAGCTGAGCTCACAAGACGACTGCAGCACACTACCAAACTCAGCGCGCAGATATTGCCAGACAGAAATTTGCAAGTGCTGAGGCAAGTGCCCTTTAAAGATTGGAACCAATATGACAAGATGCAGGTACCCATAACAGCAAGATTTTGCTGTGGCAGCCAGAGTACAGATCAGATCAGATCAGGTGCTCCAAGTGTCATGGAAGGCTACCACAAAAGGTATAGAAATTAATTTTCTGTATGCATTAGTGTTGCATAACAATGTTTTCCCAACGCAGCTTGAAACAAGGGCATCCGTCCATGAGAGTAAATGTTTCCCTGTTGTTTCAGATGTGGGTGGTCAGCACAGCTGCCTTCTTTTTCTGACTAGTTTTGTTCCTGACTATATGGCTGGCCAGTTTGGCACATATCTAGAACCATATTTTACAGGTGGACACTTATCTTAGCCTGCGCATACCTCCCATCTGTTGTTTAAAACAGACTGGGATATTGGCAGCTGTTGGAGGAGGTGGCTCCTTGCTTACTGATTGCTACAATCACTGTTTCAGTAGATGTAGCGATGGGATAAAAAAAAAAAGAAAAAGATAAAGGATTTAAAGCATAGACAAAGAAACAGCTGAAGGTTTGCATTTATATTGATTACTTCTGCTTTTATAGATGTGTAATAAATCATCACTATATTCTACAGTACACTTTAATGAACAGCTGAAATGCCACTGAAAATTTTGAAAACATTCCATTTAGGAATAAATCTAGCTATGTATGACAGGGGAAGATCTGAATGTCTAATTTATTTTCTTAGAGCTACTATAACTATTAACCTGTAAATGAAAATATTCTTTTCTTCCTTAAGGATTCAACTCCATCTTCTATTTATCCTGCATTACCTAAACTTCTGTCTGTGCTATCATAACTTCCACAACTAAGTATGACAGAAAAGGGACTGAGACTTTGGAACAACTCTTTGTCCAATGCAGGATGGTCCATTAGCTCCACTCACTGCATAGGATATATTAATTGGCGGAAGGAGGATGGGAACTATTAAAGATCTTGAACGAGCTCCTCAAGCATGCTGCACCATTTCTGCTCTGCAGTGCCTACTGCTGTGACATAGGACAAGTCATTGAAGGGTAGTCCTGAGCTCAGCCACAACAGCAGCACACTGATAGTGCACGGGGTGGGAGGAGTAGCACTGCTAGACGTGCCTCCCAAGAACCACAGCAAGAAACACCAGCAGAAGATGAGGATTCTGAGTTTCTGTCACTCTGCTGGCTGTCGTGGGTGTCCCAAGGGGATTGAAAAGGAGCCAGCCCTGTTCTGAGGTGTGTGGAAATGGAGTCTGCCGAGTCCCGGCGGAGATTTATTTATCCTCAGTAAAGGAAGGCGAGCACCTCTGGTCCACATTGTGCTTCAGGGAAAATTGAGGTCCCCTGTCTGTGAGGGCAAAACGCTACTGAAAGCCTGTGAGGGGCTCTGAGAGGCAGGAAAGTGTTCATCTAAGCAGAAAATGCGTTTTAGTGAAGCATCTAAAATGGAAGATTACTTTGCATCTATACCTTTGCATACAGTTCTTTGGTTTCTGCTCTGTACATTTCAGACATACTGAGGCCGACTCTCCTGTTTTCATTCAGATATAGAAACGACAAGATTTAAAATGCACACACCTAATCACCCCCATCACTGTTGCAACATGCATGCTAAGAAATACTTTTAACCAACTCTTTCAGTTGTGTTTGTATTTACACAGTCTTAATTCAGACGGAAATGCATTTAGTCCCTAGTTTGCCTAACTGACTATTTGCAGAGTGAGGAGTTGGTCAGCACAGGTGAGCACGGGAGGAGCCAGGCTTCGCTGATTTGCTCTGGTTTGTGCAGGGAAGCCTGAGACAGAGGCAGGAAAGAGTCTTAGCCTTGTGCCCGGCTCAGATGACGGTCCAGGGTAAATGAAGGGGGAAGGAAAGCAATACACTATCTTTACGTACTGTCTTGTCATTTCTGACTTGTATATGCTGGCCATAATCTAGTTCATTCAAATATACATTGAAAGATTTCAAGCACAATGTTAGTATATTAAAAGTGAAATAGCTTTGAATATATTGCTTGAAGAGTTCCTTTGCTTTCAAAATGGCTTTCAAATGCCAAAGAGAAGGCAGACAACAGCGATTTACAAGAACAGGCAAGTTTAGTTTCAAATATTTCCTTTTGATTTAGGAAAACACAATGCACTCAGTGGTATATGTGCTCTTTATGAAAAACACTTTCATTTATTACATTTCATTTCTGAATGAAAAAAGGGAGACACAAGACTGACGATGGCTGCTTTCTTTCCCCTTCAGGCCAGACACCATATAAAAAAGCGTTACAATGAAAAATAGTCCTAAGACTGTATTGTCTTCTGCACGTTCAGCATTCCGACTCATAGCACAAAGCGCAGTGTTGTGCCAGATGGGTACTGTGCTATGCCAACAGAAAATGACAAAGCAGAATAAAGTGAAAGTCCAGAAACATGCCCTGAATACTTCTGTACCCCAGCAGAGGAGTGTGCTAAAATTTGCCTTCAAACAAACGGAAAGCCGCTAACAACACACTACACACAAACCAAAACCAAGAAAAAATAAACCTCAAATCCACCACTCTTGTTAAATATCCCAGCTCTCATTTTCGTAGCCTACAAAGGACAGCTTAGTTCCCCAGGGCTTAATTATCCCAGGCTGAATGTCCCGCCTCCGGTGTGGCCGGTGGGCACATCCAACTTATGTTTCTGTGCTTAATTTTATTTGCATGTTAGTGTTGCTAGAAGGTAGAATAATACAGTGTAGTTTGACACAAGGCAAACACTGAAGGACGTCAGGGAGGAACAAAGTCATTCAAGTGCATCTGTCTAATCCCGGTCGTGATATGTGTCACCAGGCTGGGGTAATTCGATCATGTTGGCACCTATGTTCTGCTGCTTTTTCAGTGCAGAAAACACAAATCTGTCATGCTACCGATAGAAACAAGGGCAGCACATAAACAGTTTTGAGCATTCTTCCCCCTCACCAGGGATTTTTCTGGGTTTTGAAGACCTCCTATTCTGTTTTTGTATATAATCAAGTGAACCTCCTCATGGGGATTTTCTACCTTGAAGCTAAACAAAAATAATAAAACCTCTCTTCAAGTCCTTAGTGTGTTGCTAAAGAGCGAAGTGTGAGAAAGGAAAATCTAAAACTTGGAGACAACCAGAAAAAGCTCATCTACTGAAGAGCAATTCAATGTTATCAGCACAAAATTCGCATCTGCTTCCTTTAGCATTATAAAAGATTTCACTGATCAGACTACAAATCATCCTCACTGCATGGATTGGCCAAAACATATCACAAAACCACGTGGGACTTGCCAGTGTCACAGGGTTTGTCACAGGGTGAAAAGAGGCAGAAATTGCAGTACAGTGTATTTGTCTCTCTGCCTGATTTTACAGATTCTTGTAGGGCTGCAGAGGAAAGCACTTAAAAAAATAATAATCTATAAGTCCACACAGTTTGGTGTCATGCAACTGTCTAATGTGTCTATCTCCAGCTGTAGTAGGGTTATTGAGCAAGCACATGGTGACCTGCCAGAGACCTCCTGTTTGTTTGAAAGAGGTCAGCATGAACTGGATCAACATTTTTTAAGTAGCAAATGCTTCCACAAAGCCCAGTCCTTTTAAAAACTCTTCACGTCTGGCTACTGCCAGCTTCAGAATCAGCAATGAAACCACTTTGTGATTTTATTACAAACCTGCTTCCCTCTCAAAAGAAATGGAATCACTGGGTTGTTTTATTTGTGTTTGGGGTGTATCGGTGCTGAGGTCATATGACCACATTTCAAGAGCATCTTTAGCCCTTAATAAGTGTTAAAATGTTAAAGCTGTTTATGTTACTGCATAAAAATTCACATATACATTAAAACAAAGCTTCCCCTTTATTTCAAAGATCCTCTTAGGTGCTATGTACAATCAAAAAAATATAGGCTAATGAACTGAAGGAACCTGTCCCTTGCCGTTGATGTGCTGTATCTTCTCTCTGCTTTCTAGACATGGTGAAAGAAGAGCACAGCACAGAAGCGACACATAATGCCACACGCAATTGAGTTGGTAAGAGAGGCAGATGGAAGATGATGCAAACAGACATTATACAATTCTCTTTAATCATAAATCTGGTCTACATGCTGGTGCTGATTCCCATGTGGGGGTGTGTGTGGGGGGAATAGTTGTGAGTGCTCTTCTGTTCCATCCTGGAGACTGAAAAGAGATGCTGAAGCATAGAAACGCTTCAGCCCAGACGACCAGCTCAACCCAGTGATGCCAGGGTAAGCCATTTCTGTACAACTACACATAATTTTTGTTTACACTAGGAAAGAAATGTATCCTATCTTGTCACACCTGTCAGGGTAAGATTGTTATTGTCAATGTGATTGCGAGTGCCCAGTTTGAGAAGAGTAGCTTTCTTCTTGAAGACCCTCTGAGGAAAACTGTGGGCCTTCATGGCCCCTATTGCCAATCTTACTGAGTACATGCTTAAAAGGTTTTTTGGAGAATCTTGCCTGAGGAAAAGAAATCTGAACCTAGACCAAATGCATGACACAAAGCTCTTGCCTTTTTTAGCATGAGTCTCCTTTGGACTGCCACTAATAATCCTGGGAACAAGTGCTGCTCATCAAGAGAGAGATATATTTATCTAAACTGAAAAACTCTTCCCTTGTGTCAGGGATAGCACTAAGAAAAACACTGCCGGAGGGTCTGAGCAGGTCAGCCCTGCCTGGAGCCCTTTTGCCCATGTTGGGGTGAGGACGAACCCTTTGGTGCTCTATTAAGGCCCTCCACCACTGCTTTGATGAACTCTCTCTTTGCTGGCACAAAAGTCAAATCCTCCTTCCTGCAGAAGGCACTCCTTCAGCTCCCCTCAGCAAGGCCAGGCTCACCCGTCTCATCCCACATCACTTTATGTTCTTGGTTATTTCAGTGATTACTGACCTGCTACACCACTTAGACATACACAAGTCTATGGGGCCGGATGAGATCCACCCAGGAGTACTGAGGGAGCTGGCAGAAGTGCTCACCAAGACACTTTCCAACATTTATCATCAATCCTGGCAAACTGGGGAGGTCTCAGTTGACTGGAGGTTAGCAAAAGTGATGCATATCTACAAGAAGGGCCAGAAGGAGGATGCAGGGGACTACAGGCTTGTCAGTCTGACCTCAGTGCCTGGGAAGGTTATGGAGCAGATCATCTTGAGTACTATCATGTGGCATGTACAGGACAACCAGGTGATCAGGGGCAGTCAGCAGGGGTTTACAAAAGGCAGGTCCTGCTTGACTAACCCGATATCCTTCTATGACAGGGTGACCCGCTTGGTGGGCGAGAGAAAGGTTGTGGATGTTGTTTACCCGGGCTTTAGTAAAGCCTTTGACAACGTTTCCCACAGCATTCTCCTGGAGAAACTGGCTGCTCGTGGCTTGGCTGGGAGTACTCTTCACTGGGTAAAACACTGGCTGGGTGGCCAAAACCAGAGAGTAGTGGTGAATGAGCTCAGGCACAGCTTTTGGCATTGGACATGAACCTCTTCACCACCACTTCTGTAATTGCTGCTATTATCATAAATGAGTCAAATCATACTGTCATTTTTCTCCTCTTGGATGTCTGATAACACACTCAAAACATCCTCTTGCACACCTGCAGATCCGCACTTCCTGACACATTGAGTTTGAGTCTCAGTCTGTATTAAGCTTACTCCTACTCAGAATACTGACAGATAGCTTTTTTCTTTTTTTAACCTCAGGGTATCAGGGATCAAGATACTCCCTGTTGCGGTCCTTGTGGTATTCCGCAAAAGTCACAGTCTCCACAAATTCGGACCTCACCTGCTAAATTTAAGTTTCAGGTCTCCCCCATTCATACATTAAAAATTTGATTAATTCTGCCAGTGGGAAAACCCAAGAATTACTACAGCGCTCTTGCCAAGCCGCAGGAGGAAAGCAGTTACTTTTCAGGAATGTCACCCAGCCGTGTGCTGAGCCAGCCCTCCCTGCTTAGCACCACGATTTATGCAGGAGCTCTGGCTTGCTCCCTGGAGTGGGAGGATAGCGCTCCAGCTCAGCTAAAAGGCATCTTCTGGGCAGACTTCCCGTAACTGAAAGTCCTCCTGCGCTACTCCAAGTTACAATATTGGACAGTATTTATCTACAAATAATGTTTTCCAGTAAACACTAAAACCATATTTGCTGTTGAATGTCACTGCAGTGTTTATTTAAATGCAATTTTTCCTGACAAATTGAAATGCATTTTCAGCATTCAGTGTCCTCAAATCCAAATGGACCTGAAACTCGGTGATGGTTACCCACACATTGCATGGCCCAGAGCCTGCGAGCCCTGCCACGTGCCTGCTTCTGAGTCACCTACTTCAGAAAGACATTTCCAAACATCCAGGCTAAATCTGTATAAACATGTCCCAGTGAGATTAGGAACACATCTTAGTTTTGCAAGTCAACACCGTTATTCCAAAACCTTCACATGAATAAGCAGCCACCTGCATTTTCCAAAAATGCATTTTACACATGTAGCATTTTTCCACTTCCTATTCAGTCTTCTGCCATTTCAAAAGTTTCAGATACCTACTGATAAAAAACCCCAACAGATTCAACACCAGCTGTACAGATGTGAAACGCAAACCCAACGATTGGAGAACTCTGAAAAGCAAATGCATTTTAAAGCAATGAGGAGGTTAGGCTCGCAACTCTGGAAGGGAGAAGGGAAAATTCCCAAGTCCAACTAAGCTAAGGGGCTGAGTTCACCTTCTTACATTCCGAGCAACAGCACTACCTCCAAATGAATGTCTGAGACAGCAAGAGTCAATACAGGGCCAAGCATGCTACCTGACAAAAAAACTTCTAATATCTGACCTGCTGTGGGCACACATTATTTTCTTGATAACACCTGCAAATTGCTGACCTGGACTGTAATGCGTGCTGGTGGTGACTGTGGATTTTCTCTACTCTTTTGATGGGCTCATTTTGAAAGATCATATGTGCACTCTTACTAAGTGGCTATTTCAGTATCCTCTATTTTAGCAGGTTTGTATTTGAAGAACACTAAGCAGTTTAAAGTGCCTGAAGAGAAGACTTCTTTTTCTTCTTTTCTAAGCAAGTACTTCTAAATTGCTGCATTTTGTTCCTCTACAGACACTGGGTGGGTGGCGACTTAAAGCCCAAGCTACTCCTGATGGCACAGGGGTTGAGAGGGGCTGAGAAGACAGAGCAGTGACCTCCTGTACAACTCTACAGGCGGTTTCTCAAGCTGTGTTTGTTAAGTGTAGCTTGAAGCTCAGATATGACTTGCAGCCATCGCTTCCTGATTAAAAAAAAAAAAAACAAAGATTTTGGGGGAAATGATTCAAATAGAGTTACCACTGACTAAGATAAAACCCTGCCACTTCTTCTGTCATACCAGAGAAGCTGGCAATACTAACTTTTCTTCAATAATTTTATTTAATGTCTAGAATATAAGTAAATGAAAAAAATAATGGTGTGCAATAGTGTTTCTGGCAAATTCTCTACTCATTCTCTGGGCAGAAGTCTCTGCTGCTTTGGGAGATTTTCCCTTTCATCACTGATATTGCACAGCAAAAGTGATACCCCAGGAGAAGGCAGACTTTCCCTCCATGTAACTTTACCAGAGCTATTCCTCAGAAAAAAGAAGCTGATGCCACTTTCCCTTCAGGTGCTTTTACATCAAATGAAACCCCTCAAAGAAACCTAGATAATAAAAAAAACCCAGCTGTCCATGTGTATTTTATAACTCTTTCCATTCCAAAGTCTTTCCAGTTTTGTTTTGCAGTGATTACAAAAAGAGCTGTCTGCTGTACTGAGATACAACATGAAGTGTTAACCTGTTATTTCAGGAATGTGTGAAATATATTGTGGTCTGGGCAAGATGGCTTATTAATTGTTTTATAAACAGGGCCAAAACACTGAATACCTCGAGGTGGAAGTCTGCAGTTGATTTCCATTATGAAAACTTTTCCAATAAATAGAAGTTTGCTCAAAGGATGTAAAATTACGCCTAACACACATTTTTTTATTTTTTTCCCCTTTTTTAAAAACAGATGCCTTCTGTGTTATACCACTCGCCAAATTTTTACAAAATGAATCCTGATAAAGCAGAACTAATTATATGTTGGACTAGGAGTGAACAAAGGAAATAGATGTCTTGAGAAGCCTTCATAATAGTGATAATAGTGCCAAACCCATCTGGGGACTGAAAGGGATTTGTGGTTTGTTTGTTTGTTTGTTTGTTTTTATTAAATTAATATAGGCATTTTTTTAATCCCATGAAAAAGAAACACCCTGAAACACTTAGGTGTGGGGTTAAAAGAATGGAGAACCAGTTATCAGGTCACTTATCATGCTGTTAGCGTCAAGTATGATGATTCAGATAGAGACAATATTGATGTAAAAATTATTTCTGAAAAGTGGATACTTGTCAGGCTTGAGGATCTTCAAAGGGGTTTTCCACCTCATTCTAAAGGACAAAAGCCTTTAACTCATAAGAAAGTCAGCTGGCCTCTTGTCCTGTAATAGTAGGCATTCTTAAGTGTTTCCAAATATTTATTTGAATTTAAGTGCCAGAATTAAAATATATGCTTTACTGAATTGGGACACTGCTCTTTTCCAATGAAAAAATAAAGCAAAAAAACCCCAGCAAGGTCAGATGAAAAAGAGAAAAAGTTCCCAAACTTCTGTGTTTGCATAGGGAAAGGAATAAAGCTGGGTCCTTACAGAGGACTGATTAAAGTGTGTGGTCTATCCTGTATAAATCACAGACCAACCAACTGCCTGTGAATGAATTTTCAAAACATAAAGATAGGATACATAGTGAAGCCGAAGATGGCCTTCTGTCCTACTCAGAAGATGAAAATACCTGGATATCTATGTTTTTGTTTAAAACACCATAACAGAAAAAAAAAAAAAAAGGCGGGAGGGGAGATAAACTCTAAAATTTGCCGGCTAAATAACTTCTACCTGGCATTTAAAATCACAGGCAATGGACTGGCTCATGGGTTTGGATTACAGTGTTGACAGAAATTTGCTGTGCCACCTGGAGAAGAAATCATATGAACCCTCGGGCTCAGCAAACTGGTATGCTGATACTTCCCTAAAGCACTCCTCAAGTGGATTTGTGATGCTCAATTAAAGTTAGCAAACACAACTGAAGTTCTTTGACGGAAGAGAAGAGCAGCACCATATTTTTATTTTATTACTAGAGGCAAAGGTGACAGAATGACTGACATAATAAACTTCAGCCCCAGAGACAGATATTGTATATAAAGTGGAATAGCCGGTTAATAGAGTGTTTGGTGTGATGTTCAAAAGGTACTTGAGAAGAAATGCATTTTTCGATTAAAACCATTATTACCTATGGATGGTGATTTATGATATCATCTCAAGTCAATGGTTTTGCTGAGGTAAGACAGAACTCCTTGAAAAGATCAGCCTAATAAAACTTCAGTGAGCTATGGAAAAGTGTAATGCCTAAAATGTCAATTTTAAGTAAAGCATAATGAAACTTATATTACTTTCTCAAGCCTCACAACTCTTATGAGGGGGCTGCAATATTGCCCTGAAGGTACATAATTTAACTGAGACATATAAGTATCCTATTCCTTAGAAGATTTCTTCCTTAAATGACTGTTGTACCTATAGCAGCTATTTTTACTGCTCAGATTTTTCATCACCTTGACTAAGAAAACAGTAATTATGATAACATATTAATCCATTTCTTATTGTCAGGAGCAACAGGGAAGAGATCTGTCTGATGATGTTTGAACACAAGCGTGTCTTTGCCTGCAGGCGGGATGCACAGGGTCGCTTTTGAAGGTCTGATCAGCATCCTGGGACTTTGGTTTCTTCTGTGATGTGCCAGGCAAGGGCCAATTTGTTAACTCACTGAATTTTGTCCCTCTGAATAAGTAGATAGGGGTTGCTGCTAGGTGAAATTAAGTGGAGCATTCCAGCTCTGAAACAGCTTTATATTTTCCTGAACTATCCACAGAGGGATGTGTTTGGTCTCTTAGTGACATGAACATGCCTGAGCTGCTCACTGGTGTATGGGCATGCACTGACACATCCAGGTAGATGGAGGAAGTGTTAATATCCTGATCACTGCCCAAAACCAGTTCGTAGCATTGCACTATGATCAGACAAACTAAGCTGCCTCAAATTCATCACTTTTTCAGTCGAACATATGTCAGAGATCAGCTGTGATAAATTACCAGGATTTGGTGTAATGTACTGTGTGGAACCACAGAGAAAGGCAATAGCAGTGGTGCGACCTTCTTTACATGACTGCTGCTGAGAATCATGTAATATAATATACAGAAGGGACTGGGAAAGCTTGAGAACAAAGTAGAGAGGTGACCTTGAAAAACTGAAAAGCTGATCACGTAACGTACTCATGGATGTGTGCACAGAGGCACCATGGATTACCAAGCATGCAGGGAGCTGGAGGATGCTAGTCTGAAAAAAATAAGTTCCCAGTAGCGAAACTAATGGAATAATTCCTTGAGATGTTAATAAAGAGCTCAATTTATTCTCTCTAGAGCCAGCCATCCACTAGAGGGAGGAATACTCTAGTGCTGCCAGTGATTGCTATTTATTATGCTTCTGCAATGCATTATGTTTTTCTTAAAACTCATCTCATGAGGCTGGCAAAACAGTGAAAGGAAAAAAAACTTGAGTTTTCACAGTTGGTAAAAAAAGCACACAAATACAAAGTTCAAGGACTCAAGAAACAGAAAGCATACAAAAAAGATGCTGCACATCTATTATATCTTAGAATATATTCTGATTTTTAAAGCCCAGATGAATTGTGGACCTGATTTCCAATTAATTAGGATTGATAGGGCAATTTGTTTTCATAGCATTCAGCATATCATTACAAAAATGTTAGGATTTAAAGTTTTTTTACATACTTATCGTGAATGAAAGCATTTTTCTTGGTGACTAGAAAGGGCAGGTCAGCACTAGGGTTGAAAAAGGAATTTTCCTTCCTTACAGAAGCTGGTAACTTGCTTAAAAGGTTACTTACGTATTCGTTAAGAATAAAGCTATCTGGAAGTAGAAACCAAAAAAAAAAAAAAAAGCCCAAACCACGAATATGCTGTCAATGGCTGTATTACCAATCTTGCTTCTTTCACTAGAGATAGCTATGCTAAATATCCATTTATAGAAGGAAGGAAGCAATATGGATATGTGAAGGAAGGTTTTTGTGTGTATAGCTATTCACTACTCACTAATAAGAAGATATTCACTGAATTTCACTGAATTTCACTGAATTTTTAGAGTTGGAAGGGACCATAGAGATCATCTAGTTCAACTCCCCTGCTGAAG
>JAOXNO010000013.1:107964185-107988143 GCA_028565335.1 Limnodromus scolopaceus | reverse complement strand
CCAGGCGGGTCTTGAAAATCTCCAAAGAAGGGGACTCCACAACCTCTCTGGGCAGCCTGTTCCAGGGCTCTGTCACCATTCAGTAACAGGAAAACACTAAATAAAATTAAAAAGTCATTTTTATCTAAAGATAAGCAAGTAAGTAATTAGACAGGTAACTGCTAGATGTCTAGCAGGTCAAATCTTGGAGTTTTGCTGGAGGTTTATCAATGGGAAACTTTGAGTCACCTTTTTTCCTCAATTTAGACAAATTCTGTTAAAGTTAATGGGTTCAGTCCTGCCTTTCCAAACAGGAGCAAATCAAGCTTAAACTCAGCAGAAGAAAATGGACCAATACTCCTCATGAGAAGACTGCAGCAAGCTCATGGATAATCTTCTCTGTTGTGAGTGCCTTAAGATCATAGAATCATAGAATCGTTAGAGTTGGAAGGGACCTTAGAGATCATCAAGTTCCAGCCCCCTGCCATGGGCAGGGACACCTCCACTAGAGCAGGTTGCTCAAAGCCCCAGATCTTGGGTATACGCAGAAAACTGCTCCATCACTAGCTCACGTGGGTTTTACTGTCCCTGGCAGCACCACGCTCTTGGTGGACAATTAGGCTGCCATCAGTATGGGACCATAGGTGTTGCTGTCTACCCTCGCCCAAGAAGAGAAATAAGGAGATAATAACAGAGACAAGTGTTTCTCGCAGCCTTCCAAATGGCTTTTCATCTGAACATTAACAGGTTTTCCAGGAACAGGCATGCACAGAGCATACAGTGGGAACCCCCTCCACTCAGCCAGACTGTGATTTTCAGCATGTGGCGTGCTTTGCTTCTCTGTGCGGCACGTACCATGGCAGCTCAGGCTCTGAGCTGCACTAAAATATCTTTTCCTAGCTCTGAAGCCCTTCCCTATGGGGAAAAAAAAAAAAAGGCTTTTAAGATTCCCTTCTGCTATAGTGTGAAGGGTAACAAATACAAAGAAAATTTATAGAGATGTGAGTGGGAAGCCATGTATTAGTGTACGTAGGCAGAGCGTAGAGGGAAGAGGAGGACTGTAGGACTGTATGAAGGGAAGAACGCCTATCTATCATTTACCCCCTGTGAAAGTATCTGAACCACCTCTGGGACATATGTTAGCAATGGGTGTGGGCTGCATGGTGGTAAGAGAGGGGGAGACGTGCCAAGATACGAGAGGACCGTACCTATGAATTTCAACAGACACAGCAAAATGCAACATGAGTATACTGTTACTCCTAGAAATAGCGTGCTCCCCTCTGGGCTTTCACATATCACGGGGAGAGCAAATACATACAGCAGGTGGAGAGAGAAGAGAACATCCTGGCAGCAGGATGCGAGTGGGAAGTACAGTTGAGGAGGAACTACAAGAACCGACCCTTTTATCCCTGGCTGAGGTCTCGCCAGACTCTGCAGATCTTCCTCCGGCAGGGAAGTACGAGGATGATTTAACTTCTTCCCCACGCTGTGCCTCGCTGCCCGTGCAGTATGGTGAGGCTCTTCCCAGGCATCTCAGCGAGCACAAGGAAATGCTGCCACAAGCCTTGTTTCAGGAACACAAAACAGGAGCTAAGAGCAAGGGGGCAATGACTAATGATGACTGTATAGGCATTTCTGCATCCTCTTTAGAAGGTTCTGTAATTGCTGCACTAACTGTAATGAATCAATCCTCGTGACATCGCCGTGTGCAGGAGGTGGGTGTTATTATCCCTTTTTTACCCAGAGGCACATTGATATCCACAGCTGGGAAGAGGCCAGGCAGGGAACAGCAGTGGTGGGGTGCCCAGCACTCTTCCCTCAGCCTCTGCTCCCAAGGCCACAGCCTACCTGCCACAGCCACCTACACATAGATGTGGGGGCCAGGCTCTCCTCCCACCCAGCTACCCCCTGTGGCAGGAAAAGAGGCACCACATCTGAGAGTTTTACATTTTATGTCCTTCACTTTAATCACTCAACTGATCCTCCCCTTCCCTACGGGAACAACGCAAGCCAGGCGCTCGTTCCAGGTGCACCCCTCACGCTCTTTTTAGACCTGAGAAACACCGAGCAGCCAAATCATACCTTAGAGTGCTCCTGAACTATAATTAACCTTACTGTATCATTTTATGGAAGAGAAAGCTGTTGAATTTGTCTGAATTCAAAAGAACTGGGAAGAACAGTGGCAAGATAATGTTTTTAACAAGCAGCTTGATTAATTCGTGGCGGAGGTTATCGTCCTATTGTGTTGGGTAGGAGGCTGATATTTAAAACTTTGTCTGTACTTTGTCAGGGGGGAGAGAAAGCCCTCCATAGCTCAGATTTTAAATGCTACACTTAAGACCTGTAAACACCCCACTGCAGAACCCAATACTGAGGACTCAGATCCCAATTGCATTGTATTCCCAAGGACTTTCAGAGAAACGGTTGACAATCGTTTTCCTGTGCCTCATTCCTATTAAGTCTCATGCCTTAGGGAAAAAAACCCAGTGATGATTTCGAGTAGAGTGCATACCTCCCCACAGAGTGGGATGCCCTCCCAGTGGGTATCTCAGGCCTGTACCGGGGGCTGAGCGTAGCTAAATTCCTCTTGGATCTAATCCAGATCAGCTCTAACCTTCCCAATCTGGCTGGCTTCAGTGCTGTCCATGATAGAAACACCATAACTGTGAAATACAAGATAGTACAATAAAACCTGTAAGGCTCAACTCAGAAGTAATCTTGTACCTGTTTTTGGCTACAAAAAAAGACTAATTTTACTTTTCTTCTCTAGAAATATAAATATTCTATTTATGAGAAGGGGTTAGATTTTTAAAATCTTGATAATTGAAAACACTGTAAAAAGGCTTGCAAATAAACATCAAAGAAGTTCTAAAACCAGTGTTTTAAGTATTACTTAACTGGTCAATTTTATTTCATCCTCTTCTTTAAAAATATTCCTTATAAACAAATATTTTTCCTCTAGTATTATTTGTTATTGTCTATTAGATACATCATTTAAATAAGGCACCTAAAAAAACCCACATAATCTAAAAACATCTTCAAAAGATGAAGAATCTCTGCAACATCAACATCAAACTACAGCCCTGTTTTTAAAGAGACAGCTGTTCAGGTGATTCATTGTTTGTATGACCTTCAAATGCATTATTTTATTATTCTTTGGGCCGTTGCCCTTAAGGGAACTAGTTACATTAAATAACAAGCTACCATTACGGGGACATACTGATTTGAGAACAGGGGAAGGAAATATAGTCATAACATGCAATTTCAATAGAAAACGAGAGCTTGTCAATCTTCTGCCAGAGGCAAAACACTCAGGCAGATACACAGTCATCACAGACATACAACGAATCTGATTAAGTTCTCTGGAGAAGGGACAATTAGAGCTGATAGGATAAAGCCTCCTTGGCGTTCATGCATGTTTGCACAGGGATCAGTGCAAGGGCTGCCTGGCCTCTGGTCGATGGCAAGGGCACCTCGGCTGCTGGGCTGCAGTCATGAGCCACCACGGCAACTTCTGTCCGGAGGACTGGAGTAGGGACCAAACCCAATTGCCCAGGAAATCACTCCAAAGATAGCTTGGAGTGCGACTGAGTGCAACAAACCACCATGTGTACGGTGGCAGCAATGGAGCACTGAAATGAAGGAAGGCATCGCCATTTTCCAACACACGCTGCGTGCCTCCCTGGTGAGAAAAGGATGCAAAGGGAAGGATCCAGGAGTGCTAGCAACAGACCGACTCTAGCTGGGACTGTGGGATAAAAGAACTGTGAAAGATTCATAACGTTGAAATTAGTAACAGGACTAACGAAAAAGGTTAGTAATTAAATCACCACTGACGAAAAACTTAGCAGGAGAGTATGTTAGGATCAGGACTATAATAAATGAAAGTAGAAGAGAATGCTACACTCTTATTATTTTCAAAGGTGTGAAATTCATTAAAAAAGGAAATAAAGTAAGCATCGGGGAGGTGGAAATATAGAAATAGTTGATAGTCAGAAGGTCATTCTGTTACCGTGTGAAGGGACAATGACTGTAGATGTGGTATTCTTCATGCAAATCTTGGTTCTTTTAATGGAGAAAGGATACTTAGCTAAGTACTAAGGATTATTAAGTAGGAATATTAAGGAATCACTAAAAAAAGGAAAAGAAAAAAAGGAAGAGAAAGGGACACCAGCAATAGTGACATAGTGCTGACATTCATTCTAGCCACTCTCAGTCTAACATCTTATTTGAATAAGGCATCATCTACTCCTTCTCAATTCAAATTTGTTCATCACAGGTAATCAGCAATTAATTTGTGCCCCAAATCAAATGATCTCTAAGTAGGGGGTGGGGGGGAAGTAATAGATAGAGAGTTACTGCTCTGCCAGAAATGACATTCTACCCAACAGTAAATGACTTAACAACTGCAGTGGCACAGCCTGACTCACCAGCTCTCAAACAAGTCTGAGCAAGAAATCTCTGCCAAAACCCTCTTGTCTCACAGCTCTTACAGCCACATGACTGAGATGAGTCCAGCAGATCCTGCACCAGTTTGAAATCCATGGCTAGACATTTAGATTGGACGCTATTGACTAGCCAGTGCCAAAGTTTCTGAGATTTCTAACATCTTTGACTGCAACTTCATGAGGATGGTTGAATAACATGTTGGGTACATCCAAGTAGAATAAGGAAAAAAGACTTTTTCAAAGTCGGTAATTACCACCCCCCAAATCCCAGCTTTTATAAATATAACTGTTATCACTGATGCAAACATAAATATTATGAGATGAAGTCATGACTCAGCTGCCATGACTCCACCTGGAGTGCTGTGTCCAGCTCTGGGGCCCGCAACATAAGAAAGGACATGGATCTGTTGGAGCAAGTTCAGAAGGCCACAAAGATGATCAGAGGGCTGGAGCACCTCTCCTATGAAGACAGGCTGAGAGAGCTGGGGTTGTTCAGTCTGGAGAAGAGAAGGCTCCAGGGAAATCTTATAATGGCCTTCCAGTACCTCAAGGGGCCTAGGAAAAAGCTGGAGAGGGACTTTTTACAAGGGCATGTAGTGATAGGACAAGGGGTAATGGTTTTAAACTAAAAGAGGGCAGATTTAGATTAGATATCAGGAAGAAATTCTTTCCTGTGAGGGTGGGGAGGCACTGGAACAGGTTGTCCAGAGAAATTTTGGATGCCCCATCCCTGGAAGTGTTCAAGGCCAGGCTGGATGGGGCTTTGAGGAACCTGCTCTAGTGGGAGGTGTCCCTGCCCATGGCAGGGAGGTTGGAACTAGATGACCTTTAAGGTCTCTTCCAACCAAGAGCATTTTATGATTCTATCACTCTATGTATCCTTGGTCTTGAGATTTATGCAAAGTTCAGAACCAAACTATTTCTCTAAATGTGCTAAAAGGAAAGTAGTAGTTTTCTGTTTTGTAAAACAAAAAGTAAAAGCAATAAATGATGTATTATTTTCCTTTCTAGTACATTTTCAATTTTTGTTATGCAGACAGTAAGAAATATTGATTATTACAAAACAGATTTTTAAGAAATATCTGTACTGATGATTTTGATGTGGTAAAGTAATACATAATAACCGTGAAAATTTTTAGGACTAGCCCAAGGAGGACTACCTTCCAAAAGAAGTGTTTCAAGGTTTCCTTTCCGTTGTACAGTAATGAAGGTTTAGCACAGATTTGCAATGGCAATTGTCAGATATAAAATAAGAGAGATTTATGTACTAATCCTGAAAGCTCCTGAGCTTGCCTTCAGCATGATACATCACTGTCACAGTGCAGAGCTGCACAGACACAACCCAAGCATGGCTGCCACCCCGACGTCACTTAAATAAAGGGAAGGATTTGGGTGCTCCGGACGTGGCTGCTGGCATTCAGGGATGACAAAACCAGTTAGTGCTTTCTGCGGTCCCTGGGCTTGCTGCAGGCAAAGCTGCTGGGAAGCTGGGGTACAGGCTGGTCAGGTAGCACAGACTTTCTGGAGGGGAATGGGAAATTGCTGTACAACTCAGCGACAGATGCAATGACAGAAATCTGTCACAGGAACTCTGTAACTGCAGCAAAGGTGCTTTCAACAGAATTTTTTTTTTTTTCACAGCAGAAAATATCACAAGCAGTGATCGTCTGATGTTTCTCTATTTTATGGTGTGCAATGAATAAGAAAGCAGGCACAATTTAAGAAAGTCTTTAAAGATTTTCCCTAATTCCTCCCCTCCTGAAAAGATTTATAACTTCATTAGGAGGAAAGGAGATTTTAAAAAGTCAAATCTCTTCAGATGATCTTTCATTCTCGTGTGTCACTGGGAGCAGAGTAGCATTTGATGTTGCCCCCCAAGAGGGGCCATGCATTTTCTTTGCTGCCCCCTGCCCCTAACCTTCACCCCATACTGCACACAAGCCAGCAGAGAATTACTAAAATAAGTTGAAAGTTACTCCATCTTAGCAGTAATAGAAACAAGAAAGAAAACACAAGAAACAAATGACTGGGCATCAACTTGACTTGGATATTAATACTATTTTTTATTTGTAAGGGCAGAACAATTACTCATTTTCATGTCTCTCTCCCTCACCCCAAAATGGGAAATTAACAGAATTCCATCTCACCCTGATGGAAATTAACAGAAGATCCCAAAGCATGTCTGCAGGAACACTGTTTGTCTTGTAATTTCACATTAAAACTAAAGCAAAATACACTATTTTAACTTTTTCCAATTTTAATCTAAAAGGGCTTCAGCATTTCACAGTGAAGGAATATTGCACTTCTAGCTGATCAGAACAGAAAATTATTATGAATAATTAACTTAATTATTGTTGCCTGTTTACTTGTCTTTTTATGTTGGACAGTAAGGACTGCAGACTGAATTTTGTGCAGATGCACGACTCTTCTTATGCCTATGAATTTTCTGCATGGCAGATTAAATACATCAGCTGAGCTCCCCTTAGCAAACTAAACCAGATAGTACAAGATCACATACCGAGAATCAAGCATGGTACGGCTGGCAGCAGTTGGAAAATAATTCCAAAACGCTAGCAATGAAATAATATTTAAAATACATGAAAGAATTGCGCAGCACCGTTGTGGGTGGGATATCTATATTTACTATTCAACAGCAGGCCTTCAGGAATAATTTGGTCCTGATGAGAACTGTGGTTTTGTATTTAAAAAATAAGTTAAGAGAAAGAAGCAAGAACTGTGATAGTGGGTATATTCAATAGCCTAAGAAAGACAGACAGAATCATAAAAGATAGGTCTGCAAGGGTCTTCACAAGGTCATTTGGTCCCTTCTCCTACCCTAAAGCTGGATCAGCAATACCTAAATTTGTCCTGACAGACATTTTCTACCCTTTTCTTGAAAATGTCCAGTGAAGTGATTTCTCTTGGCAATCCACTCCCGCACTTATCTATCACTACCATTAGGAAAATTTTCCTAACATATAGATTGTGTATGTCCTTGCAGTCTAAGGTAGTATTTCTTCTCCTGTCCCCACTGGACATTATTAAATTCCTTTCTGAGGCAGCCTTTTAAGTAGGTGGGCAGAAGTAGGGCTTAAAATAAACAAGATCAGTTTCGCACACAAGCATGCAGGTTGGCTCTGTAAAAACTATACCCAGAAAGAGATGGCTGAAAATCACATCTTAATTCAGTGATTATAATTGTGTTTCTTAAAGCAAGCCCTAGAATGAATAAACATTTACAGGGTTTTACTGAGAGAAGCTAAAAAGTTGGAAGTCCTCGCTTTCATCTGTACTTATGTCTAACATAAAGCTAAGTCTTGTGCAAAGTTGAGCCAGATGACTAGATACAGGACAAGGATTTTCAGTTATGCAAATAAAGCAATTGTTTAAATGAGATTGCAGCTTTTCTTTAACAAATTATCGACTTCTAAAACGCTGCTCCAGTATTAGCAAAGATCACACTCTGACTAGCAAAGTTAAAGGCTTTATTCTTCTGGCCGATGTTTATTCTTATGTAAGTTAATTGTAACTGTTTCATTGCCTCAAATTTCAGCAAGTAAAGGTAAAAGTACAAGTGAGGCAACAACTGCAGTATAGGTCAGAGATTACAACACAATTCTGACTTCTCATCTTAGAGAAACAAGATTTAACATATACAAATGTGACAATACTGACGTAACAGGGCATAAGGGCATGTGGAGCTAGGTGTGAATTGAACTGGGTAAGTTTTATGAAGGAATAAGCAATGTCTGCCAGCAGTGAGACTGTAGTAGCTAGAGCATCTCGGTTTCATTGCAAGACAAACTGGTGAGGATCATGACAGAAGCAGAGAGGAGCAGTGCCCATCCTACCACGTATTACGCAGTGAACTGTAGGAATGCCCCGTCGCCACAGAGGATTGTAGAGTGAGATGAGCGGGTTCATTTCTGTGCTGTAAAGGCATACGTACCTTTGTGTGAGGGGACACAAAAACCCAGAAGGGAAGCTGCCACGGAACACGAGCTTTCTCACATGCCCATCAGTGATATTCAACATTAACTAGCTGAACATACTTTACATATCCATCAGTGGAAAGTTGCATCTGTTTGTTAAAAGCTCCAAGCCCTAAGTTCCTACAATAAATCAATATTCTCTGTTCCTTAAATATCATGTACCCAAAACAGATGTCAGCTGCCATAAGGAAACTATTGGCTCTAGAGGTGTGCCCACCTACTACCTCCAAATAAATATATTTTTTATTGTCTTGCCTTTCAAAATTTCTTCTGACTTATAAATTATTCACTGAACTTAATCATACCTGTCATATGAGCCTGAAAAGTGAGAAATCTGTTCAACAGCTTCTCCCTGGCTTTCAGAGAGAAGAGAGAAGGGATTGCAATGATAAGAATAAAAAGGTAAGTAATATATCATTCACCGGTGACTGCAGGCTGGGAAAGTTACTACCTAGGCCAACAATAGTTCTAGAATACTATTCCTTCAGCTACATGTCCAAAGCTCATTAAGATGCTCCTTCTTCTTTCATGGGAAATTCAAAAAACTCCCCCTTCAAGCAAACAAATAAAATATACCTGAAGGAAATTTGAAACAATTCTTTCACGAGCTAAAGGTTTGATTAAAATGAAAGAGATTGCAACATAGAACAATGAAAGATGTTACTCGGAACATACTGTAAAACACTAATAGAAGATTAATCAGACTTGCTCCTTTTGTACTAATTAAGAAAGTCATTGTTCTCTAATTAGAAGTCACTCAACAAGAAAGAAAATGATCAAGCTTCCCTGCATGTGTCTAAAAATATTCACTGTAACGAAGATGAGGTATTGTATCACCTTATATTTTCACCTTATATTTGCCATGGGCAGGGACACCTCCCTTCCCCCTATCTGTGATCTGGGCCAGTGAAGTTAATGGGGCGTTTTCATTAATTTTTGCAGAATGAGGACAACTCCATTAAAAAAAAAAAAAAAAAAGAAAAAGCTTTTGTTTATATGGCACACTTTTCTGAGGATATTTTGGAGCATGTTACAGTATTACAGAAACACCTTAAAGTAAATAGGACCTCATTTCTAAAACCAAGAGGGTTTTCATACCTAAGGACACACACTACACTGTATTACACAGCGTAAGGATACCAGCTTCAGTTTACTCAAACAGCCCAGGCAGTGTGTCAGACTACAATTATCCTTACATCCCTTACCATCTCCCTCAGCACAGATGCTCCTCAAGAGCAGCATTTTAGAAGAGCTGGGAAAGTGGGAGAACCATCTCCAGGGTTTATATTGTTCTATAGTTGTCTGAGAGCTGCATATTTCAGTTTGAGAAGCCTTAAAGATATCTACATAAGCAAACGCATGTGTTGCGTCACTATAGGAAAATCAAAGTTATAACGACCTCCAGCTTTGTGTATAGCATTTAACAATGTCCTTGCCATGAGACATTTAATTTGCTGTGTCTTCAGTGCAAAAAGTCTTTGGACCTTTGTTTATCCTTTCATTCACATCAGTCCTAGCATCATGTTTGAAAACAGACATTACACGATTTCACCATTAATTCATCCAGTGCAGATGATGCACTTTACTTTCCCATCTGTATGGATGTGCCCATGTGTGTATATCACCTTTCTTCTGATCACCAAAAATTATCACCAGGCAAAATTATTTGGGAGCTTCCTGATTATAAAAGTATTTTGATTGTAATTTCTTTGACTTAATCAGTGGATTTTCTATCTGAAACATCTTATACTATGTAGCAATGGGGTCCTTGGATTTTTTTTGCAAGTCATCCTAGCAGAGATAACCCTGCAACTCTGTCAAGATTTGATTTGTAATATAGGTTGACCCTAGCTTGAAGGCTTGTCCTCCAGGAACCGACCTGATCAGTTCTCAGACAGGTGATGAAAAGTTGGAATTCAGGATGTGTAAATCAGATCTACCTCTTTCTTCTTGCTTTTGTCACTGCTATTAAGTTCGCTCCCAGAATCTGCCTCTTAAATGAGCTTGATCATTTACTGTGATTTTATAGGATTTGAGAAAAATGGCACCATGGATTTCAAAACAATTTTATCTTCATATTTTTATTAACAGACAAGTGGAAAGTACTTAAGCTATTTGTGTTAACACATAAAAAATATAAGCCTGACTGTACACAACTAACATGCATATATTTTGAGATACTATTTTTGGAATGTCTCTGATAAACTTTAAATTTAGGAATTGGTTGGTTTATTCTAAGTATCACTCATGTACGCAGTAAATCACAGGAATAGATGCAACTATGATGGAAGTTACACAGGGAAATCTTTACCATGGGATAAAAAGGAGAAAAGCCTAATGCTTTTTGCTTTCATCATCAGCGGTGTAACTTAAAAAGTGTTATTACCCACTAAAAGTGTTCGTGGCATTTATAATTGTGTTTCTCCAAGTCACAGCTGACTGGAAAAACATGATGTGTCTATTAAAACACCTTGAAAATAAAGATTTGACAAGAAAAAACTAATTTCTGTTCTTCCTTTCTCCTTTTCATGAGTTCTACAAATGCATCTCCAAAGTATCAAGATCATTGAAATTGTCAATACACTGATGATCAGAGAGTACAACTTGTCTCAGAAAAAAGTTTGTATGGTCAAATATGAGTTCAAAGGAAGAATTCTGCAACTGTATATAACCCAAAATCCATGTAAAATGTCCACAAATAGTATACCATTAAGTACTGTAATGTTTTATAAAAAATAAAAGAAATGCAGAAGACTCCAATGGCTGAAGTCCTCACAGTAGCAGCAATATTGAGTTAGGAAGCAGAATCTGAACCCATATTTTAATCAGTGAGTGTGTGTGGAGTGGAGAAGAGGAGAGGGGGAGCATGAAGTAGAAAAACTATGGTAACAGTTTCTTAGACCTCTTGTCCTCAACAGAGTTTTCCAGCCCCTTCCATATTCATTATTTTTAGGTTGGGAAAGTGCTGCCATCAAGTTATACCTTGTGCTGATTCACCAGCTACTTTGTCCATACATCCTTCAGGAGATCATAAGGGATGGCTGCAGATCTTTTTCTTATCCAGCTACGGATCTTCATAAAAATTGCTGGAATTTCATATCTTTCAAACTTCAGTATCTCTAGCAAACTTGGTTAAAGTTGGCCAATGGATTCAAAAGTTTCTGGGAGGTGGAGGTGACAGGTTGACATGTGGACAGACCATATAATTGCATACTTTTTCTCCAGTGAAAACCAGGATAAACATAACCAAGGTACATATAGATAGCAAAGGAATATGTCCTGAATCAAGCTCAGCTGTAATGGAAATGTCAGTTATCTGTTGCCTGCACCTTCTTTCAAAGTTAGCTAACCAGTTCATTTTCCATCTGCTTACAAGTGCAAGATAAACTTTTGCCACTTTTCAGGAACGGGCAGGAAAATGTCACTTTTTTTCAGCTGGATCAGTTTATCTAGACTGTGAAAGATTAAACACCATGAGGACACTGCCAGCAACGACAGAGAGAAAAAGCTGCTTACTTCCTGGTAGGATAATGAGAGTGCAGCAGCGGAGGTGTGCATTTCAAGATCACAGCAAGCTGTGCTTTATTCAGAATGGTACCACAGCATTTGACACATGTGCTGTAACCACATGGAAACCATGGCATGGGAGGAATATTGTAGGAGGGAGATTGTAAGGCATAGCAAGAAAAAAAAAAATCAGCAAAAACAGGAAAATAAATTTGTATTACATAAAGGAGACATGACACAGTTGTGCTGTTCAAAAGTTATTCCTTATATAAAAAGAAACATTGGTAATAATGAAAACCCTTTCTTAGAAGAGTAGGCGCATGAGCAATGGTATGTAGGTAGGTGGGAGGAACAGTGTGGGCTGAGAGACCAATATTAGATTTAAAGTACTCAGAGAGGAAAAGTCCCACAAGATGAAAAATCCCTTCAAAACCAACAGTGAAAGCAAAAGGGAACATGTTTTTAAGTTGTTTGCTCTGTGAAAAATGAAAGTTTAGCCAACTAAAGACTCCATACAGAAAACAGAGAAAGAGCGTAACAGGAAGAAGTGCAGAAGATCCCTGACAATTACCACTGCAGAAACACTACTTTCACAAGGTGCCTTGTTCTTCACTGACAGAAAAAAACATAATTAAAAGAGTGAAATACCACTCAGCTTTAAGGTGTTAACAGTGCCCTGCAAGGTCAGCTAGAAAGTCCACTAGTGTCGGTAAAAGGCTGCCTGCTGACTAGCGTGGCTTTTGGCTCATTTCCATAAAGCTCTTACTCAGGTGCAAATTGAACTGAAGTCAACAGTAAGCCAAGGAAATAACTTGTTATCACACGTTACACAAATGCTTGATGACCTATATTCAGCAACTTAGGGGCCCTAATTTAGTCTCTGGCTGACATGCCAGCAAAACTCTATCACAAGTCTCATGAGTAATCAGGGTAGCCCTGGGATGAACAAGCAATGTCATAGTCAAGGTCAAGTCATGCTACTAAGACAGTATGAAGAAGTCTGCAAAAAAGATATAGCTTAATAGAATACTTCAATTCCCAGAGCAAGCACTTGATTAGTTCTCACCAACCCCCCCCCTCCAAATTATTATGTTCAGCAGAAAGGAAAAAAAGCAATGCATAATTATGTATTGTACAATTTGTCGCTGAAAGTGGAAAGGTTTCCCAGGAAGAGATAGTTCTATAAAGTATCATCATAGATTAAAAGAAATAATTCTACTTCATCCCAATTTAGGCTGAAAAGCCATTGAAAAAGAAAAGTTATTTCATATTATGTCCTCTTTTTTGTCTTTTTTTTTTACTATTTACCATTTTTCCCTTCCTTCTTCTACCCTGTGATTTACATCCTACTTTGGCATAGCTCCTAAACTTACATGAATTTTACGGAGTGCAGCTTAAAATTAAGTACATTCCTAAAAGCTTTCCTGAATAGGAAGAGATTAAAAAACATATGTGAAATGAAGTATTCATACAAGCACTTTGCTGAATTACAATGACTTCAAAGCTAAATCTAAAGGCTTCTGCTGCCTAGACCCTCTGATCTAACAGCCTCTGTGGGTGAACAGTGACATAGTTTTCATTTTTTAATAATTCCATATTCCTTTGCAAATCTCGTATCTATAGAGAACAGAAATGACCAAGAGCAAATACACTCATTGTGATGCATTGTACTTCACATATATATTACAGAACTATGGAATGTATGTTTCTAAAGTCTCAAAAAGAATAAGCTCCCTGCCTGACTTTGCCTGCCATGGCTTTATGGAGTTTGTGATGGTACATAACATTTCTGTTCATCTCGCAGAGGCTGCAATAACTGATCTCAGGGGAGGAGTTTTGGCTAAGGAAAGGATGTGGTAAAGTCTGCTGGATGATAAGAGGAATCACTGGATTCCTTGATCCATAAGCCAGCTGGCTTATGAAAATCCCAGCAGAAAATGAGACTGCTTTCTCCTTTGGACATTAACGGAAAGAAAGAGCAGAAGCAATTCCTGGCTTCCCCTGAGACAAAGGCAGGCAGGCTGCTATGGGGAGTTGCAATAAGCATGTTTGTGTCTTCTGGTCTATTCATCGCTGATGTCAAGACCGTGACATTTTTAACAAGGATCAAACGCTTTTCTCTAAAATGTATTTCTCAGATAAGGTCTCTGAGAAAAAATGGGGTAGAGGAGGACAGGGAAAGAAAGGAAATTAATGAGGGAAATGCAGAAGGAGTCTTTTGTCACTAATCACAGATACTAGAAAAGATACAGGTCTTTTTTTTTCCATTTTCAAGCTACAGCCTTAGGCAAGTTATACTAAAATTAGGTTATTTTTGGTTCAGTGAACTATGAGTCACTATTACAGCTACGAATTTTGCAGAAGACAGACAGAAACAATTGTTGATTTAAATCCACACTATTTTCTTTTATGAATATAATTTATTTTCTTGTTTTAGGGGACCTCTCCATTTTAGAATAATTTAAAATAAAACACTAATACCAAAAATTGTCCATTTGTGCAATTTTCATGAGAATTTGGGTGGCTCTTTCAAAAGGCCCAAATAAAAGAAAAACACAAAGTTACATTAAAAAATCATAAATTCAGCATTCCTCTTGACTAAAGCTTTCATAAACAATTTAAAAAATTCAGTTTTGGTTATATTTCTCCACAAAATACAGTGCTGTTCTGAGTGAACTAAGAAGTGGAAACCATGGATTTGTCTATTTTCAGTCATTGTTCTTTTTAATTAAAATGTCAGATGGTCTCCGATGCATTGCAAAGACTAGTTTAGGGCTAATTTCACGTGTTAAATATATATAAATACACAGTTATGCAAAATTTTCTCAGGTCAAAGCTATAATTCAGCACCATATTGAAAGAACAGACCCATTGTATGTGCCTGAATACTCACTTAACACTAACAGGTTGAAATACTTTGCAAATTCAAAGTGCAGGTAGTAGGGTCCCTTTTCAGAACAACATTGAAATACATTCCCAAATCTACTCTTGTTCAGAAAAAAGACAACAAAAAATAAGCATGACTGAACACACTTTTTAAAATACTTTCCTTAACTGGTACCTAGAATTAAAGAGTGGAAGCAAATAGGAACAGAAACTGTATGTTTTAATGGAGAGCCCTATACAATGTAGTAAAACATGGACTTACTTGAGGGTGGTGAGCTCTGTGAGGGATGGCTGGGTGGCCTTGAGATAGCTCTCTCTCCGTGCAGCAATCTTTGGAGATGGCTTCGGACTTGTGTCTGAGTCTCCACTGTCATCATCCCCCATGGCTTTGATGTAACTGCCACTACGCATTCGTCGGCAGGGAATCTCATCATCTTTCCCTCGTGGAGTGTATCCAGTCCATTCATCTTGAGGAACCTGAAGTGATAAACAAAATTCTCATATTAGTATACTCTTCCCTCAGGTAATTGCACAGCAAGATTTGACTGTTCTAAGCCACAACAGGGTCATAACAAAAAATCTCATGGCCAAGGGCCCAGCCTCAATCCCATTTGACCATGGGTTGCTCTTTGCAGCGGAGGCCCACTTCTCCTCCTGCATAGTCACAAGCACCTCTGGAGCTATTTGCTATTTTCCACTCTTTATCTGGGAAGTTTCTAGCAAACATGCTGACATAGGAACCTCAGTTAAGTCTAACACTGGGCTGGATAAATCCAGTCTTTTGGTGTTTTTCATTCAAAGTGTTTACAAACCACATCAGGGTATTTTTGGTTCAGCTCAATATATTGAACACCTTTGGGGAGGCACAAAAGATGAAATACGAATCCCTATATCACAATCTTTTCAGACAGAGTATCCATAGCTACACTCACCAGGATGATTTTTGTTCAAGATAAATTTCAAATTAGTGGAGCTATGTACTAATTATCACAAAAACAGGTTTGCAAGTGTGAAATTATACTACTATTGCTTCTATAGCATAATTAGTGTGAATGAACACCTGCCAGCTTGCAGGGATCCTCCTTTTGAATTATGTTAGTCTGAGTGTCTGAGTCATACAACTCTGTATTCCTTTCTTTTTCTTCTTCTTATTGACATGCATTATTTCTCTTGATCTGAAGTAAGTGCTGTCTATTCTTTGCATTGGAAATGTGGAACACCAGGAATGTGCATTCATGAGATTTTGGGACATAGCAGAGGACAAGAGCATGTTGCTCTTGCCCACTCATCCTCTCCCTTCCTCTGCTCTTGGTGCTTCTGACCATTGTAAACCAACACCCCCCTCTTTCCTGTAATAGCAGAAACAACATACAGTGGAGCAGGTTCCTTGAAGGAGTTGCCATGAAGTTATTGTGCAGAAACCCCATTTTTATAGTCAAGGTAAAGCTGCAAAAGGGTTTTTTTAGTTAAACATATTTTGCGTTAGATTTAAGTAGTTGTGAATTTTTAGTTTGCTACTTTTCTGATTATTCTTAGTAAATCGGCTCTATAAAGTAAGCTATAGCTACAATGCTCAGAAACCCTTACTAGCCAAATCTGGGTTGCTAAAATTTGTCCTACAGTTTATGAATACCAGCAACTACCAGGATAGTATAGAATATCAAGTTGGAAGGGACCTCAAGGATCATCTGGTTCAACCTCTCTTGGCAAAAGCACAGTCTAGACAAGATGGCCCAGCAGCTGAACCTTAAACGTGTCCAGTGTTGGGGAATCCACCACTTCCCTGGAGAGATTATTCCAATGGCTGATTGTTCTCACTGTGAAAAATTTTCCTCTTGTGTCCAGGCGGAATCTGTTCTGCAGTAACTTGAATCCACTGCGAGACCTTAAAGATGATCTAGTTCCAACCCCCTGCCATGGGCAGGGACACCTCCCACTAGATCAAGTTGCTGAGCATCTTGTGTATCTGTTGCTTCCCAAACGTCAGCCAGAGCACTTATATGCCAGCTTGTTCAGACAAAAAAATCCCTGACACACTGGCTGTTAGCTAACAGCTTAGCTGTTGATCCCCACTAGAAACATACGCCTAAGCCCAGAGTGTGCAAGGTCTTTCAAATGCTACTGTCAATGTAGGTCAATTTTTTATGGCACTTTATCAAGCTATGCTGCTAAAAACTGCAACCCAAAAACCACTGTGCTATACAAAGGAACAAAGATATTTAATGGTCCCAAGTATTCATGGGCTTATTACTAATTATAATTAATTAACCAAACTATTCATAAGACTATTGTTTTTTTTTTTTAATAGCAAAAGCATGCTATTGCTTTATTTCCTGCTGTTTTCAAACCCAAGACCTTGCCAACTTTCTTCCTTCATTGACTTTTCCTGCTACTGACATTATGATTTAGGACCTTCCTTAAACTTCTAGGCTCAAACAAATCCTTCTTTCCCCTTGTGTTCAGACAGAGCTCTCTCTTTTGTCCCCAGATCGCTCTTGGTCAAGCCTGGCCTTCATAAACTTATTTGGAGTGTTGAAATTTTCCTCACAGGACTCAAAATTTAATCCTGGAAGTGTACTCTAATTTGTATCTTTATCAACGTTTCTTCTCAGGACTCAGAGTTCTTCCTCAGTTGCTCCATGTTTTATTTGACCGATTGTTTCCCTGTGCCTTTTTAAAGTAAATTTCCATGTTTTCTTTAAATTCTTATCTCCCAGTATCACGCAAAGCTTGTTGCTGGTTTTTTTTTTTCCTTTCCTCTTTCTTTCTCTCTTTCTCTCTTGTTTTGGGTTTGATATTTGCCTGGGCTTCAAGAATATAAGTTCATTAAGGCAGGAATATATTTCAAAGTCCAGTTGCCTTATTGAAAAATGGCATGCAGAATTGTGTGGCTGTAGGAAGTAATTGAATAAATACACTTAAAAATACTTAAAATATTCTTCTAGAAAAGGGTGAGACTCTAACTAAGAACTGGAGCATTACAGACTGAGAGTACAAAGTGCTAACAGAACCTGGTAGAGGAACAGGACTGATACACGGCTCTGATATATTTCCACACCAATTAAAAAAAAAAAAGGAAAAGCAATGTTTCAATTCTGTGGCTTCTAAGTTTGTGCCTAGACCCCAGATCTGGAAAGCTGATGTTTTCATGTTTTTTATACGTTTGTAAAGTGCAAATGAAGCTAATACTCATAATAGTGCTTTTGATTCAGATTTTTGACATACTGAGTATTTTACAATCCTCTTCCAGTCACTTATGACAGAGGACAATATTTTTTTCAGATCTTATTCTTGCATTGGTTCTAGACCCATAGCATCAGCAAACAGTTAAAATACAATCTATATTCATACCACCCCTCACATAAATTTTGGAACCTACACTTCCTGCTTGTTAGATGTAAAACTTTTGTCTTTTCAAATGACTCAGGTACAAAAAAAGGAGTTAACAGAGGTTTAGTAAAATCAAGCTCTGCTGACATTTTGATGACATACTTGGACCTCAGTCAGAAGTTTTAAACCTGTAATAGTGTATTTTGTAACAGTTTTCACGCAGATATAAGATATCTAAGTCAGAGTACGTAGACAATCTGTGAATTTTCAGAGGACATGCACTTTGATCTGTTTAATATTTTATTCATTATGCTTTAGTTAGAGATCTTTGCTTTTTGTCATTAGAACAAATTAGTGAATTATTCTTTAATTCACCAACTAAAATATGTTAGTATAATGTTAAGGTTGGTGTCTTTCACTGAGAAAAAGTCAGGGGAATTAAAGTTACAATGCTCATACAGTATCCATAATTCAGGCAAGCTAAACATTTGTAGTTTTATTAAATAATAGACACACTGTTAAATTTAATGCTGTAGTTTATAGGTCCAATAAAAGTGATGAGATATAGTTGCTGTGGGCACCATGACTCTGGAATTCTTGACTTCTGTTATCAATAGCCCTATACATTAGTCCAATATCTTTTATCCCAAAGCTTCTCAAAATGATTTAGATAATGATAGGCCAACTTTTGAAAGCTGGTTGCAATGAATTTACCACAAAACTTCCTATTGACACATGCGAACACTGTGTACTGTGGTGAGCTTTGAAGGCATTCCTCTAGCCCCCACAATTTGCATGATTTGATTGAGAGGAAGTTTCCAGGTTGTGTTCTGCTCTCGCAGTGAAGTGAGCAACCACTGAAAAACAGCACACTAACTTTTTAGTAGCTCTTCCAAACAGTCTAGTTGCAGTAAAAGAAAGCTGATCTGTTCACACAGAGACCAGAGGCAAAGCAGTCGCAGTGAGTGCTGCAAACCCACCGGCTGGTTTGTCTACTGGAAGGCACCTGCAGATGTAAAACCAAAGCGAATTATTCAAATGCAACCCAAGTTCCATTACCATGTTATGGGTTTAAGGGTAAACTCTGCATGCGCAGAGTCAAGGATGGCTGGGGTTAGGAAAAAAATCCACATTTAGAGAACAGCCTAAAATATCAACCCTGATATACTTCTAATTTTAGTTAACACATTGAGGAAATCAGAGTGTTTGTACAAACTATCTTGCCTGCCTAGACAAAGCTGCAGTAGAAGAATGTAATACATATTTGATTAAAAAGCTATTTTAGTTAAACAGTTTGCCCAGTTTTCTTGCAAATATTTAAGGCTGAGTGGTTTTTGGTTTTGTTTTTGTTTTCTTTTCTGTTTCCTTTTCTTCTTTTTGGCAGGGTTTCAGTGTTTCAGAAAATATTAGGGAAAAAAACTTGGGTCTAGTTCCCCTTTTATCTTTTTTCAGTTTCACAAGAGCCGGAAACCCTGATTTCAGAAGTTGGAGTAAGAGAAAACAGTACGACATTGTGCACTTGCAGGGTAAAGAAACATTTCAGAAGCAGTAGATTTTTGCTTTGACTATTAACAGTTTTTACAATTTTTATGAAAGTATCCCAGAGCACTGTCTGTGTATTACTTGAGTAGGACAAACAGCCCTTAAAGCTCACCATTTCCTTTCATTGTACCTATTTTGATGTTTGGAAAACACAGGCTGATAAAATTATGTCAACATTTTAATACTTCTGTGCCTACAGTTAAATACCTCAAGCAATACCTACTAAAAGAAGTAACCTGGTTTTCAGAGTACTATCTTTGGTGCCTAAAAGAAATGGCTGTAAGAGCTTATAGCAGACAATGCAATACACCATCACAGTAAAGTGTTTCATATCATGGGAACAAAGTAAAACATAAAGCCCTCTCAAAACCACAAATTGCGAAAATAAAATCAATCACATTATTTCACGCATTGTGTTTCTATACATATGGTACCAAATATTCTGTAGTGTGTTTCCTTCTGTTAATCTGGAAAAATACTAGGAAAACTGTCTATGTGACCCTCCAGCTCTTTTATTTTTTTTCACTCAGGAGGTCTGCACAAATTTTCCCACAGGCTCTTACTTCGTTTGAATGGCCACTATTGTGTCTCGCAAGGTCACATCCTGCGCTGCACGCAAGCGCATATGCACGGTACCTGCTGCCTTAGAGGATTAATGGCATTAAGATTGACATACCCGAGATAAAGCTGTTTCATGCTTTTAAGAAAATCATATTATCCAATTACCTTGGCAATAGCATTTTTTCAGTATCAGAATATCAAGTAGGAACATCACTTGCATGATTGTTTTTACTCTCATGAAAAAGGGGGAAGAGCTAAACTCAGATCTAACAATGAACTTCATTGTTTTTATTAAAATAGAACTATTCTTATTCATACTATTGAAGCAATAGAGATCCTGGAAACATTTCATTCTGCAAATGATCTTTAAGATCATGTACAATTCTTTCTTTACAAGCCTAAAAATCAAGAGTGCACTTATACAAAAAGCGCAGTGAAACAGAACAGCATTATTACTTGAAAATGTATAGAAAATATTCAGCAAAGGCCTCTGAGCCAGGAAACACATTGAAACTTTAGACCAGCATACAGCCAGAAATAAAATTGTTATTAATTTGTAATTGTTTGTTACAAACATGAAAGCTAAGCCTGACTGCAGTTTCTGTCTTCTGATTAAATGGCAGATATAAGATTCTTTTGTAAACAGAACAGACTATTCAGATAATATACAGCCACCAGCCAACATCTGACCTGGATTCAGCTTCATTTAGTGTACGGATTACTTCTCCTGATCTTTAACTACATTTATGTTGCTCTGGAAGTCTTCAGAGTTTGTCATTAGCAAGGCTGGCCTGACTGGTCAATTCCTTTAATGCATTTTTTGATATAAAGGAACTGGACTCTTCTGATAGATAGTCTAGATCCCCAAATAAAGAAACTAAACAAACAGGTATACTGACCCCCCAGTTTTCAAACATTCATTTCAAAAGCTCACATATAGTGTTACGTGAAATAAATCCAGCATGTAAGGACAAAGGTAAAGAAGACATTTTTTTATTCAATTACTAAACAATAAAATTAGAATATCTAAAATCCTTCTTTTTTGCCCCAAATTTTTATTAACTTACCTTACTAGACGAAATAGCAAACAGACTGTTTCTATAGCAAATTAAGTTCATTATTGGTCTCTAGTTTGATTTGGTTTATTGCAGCTGAAATCATTAAAGCTTCTCCCTGTGCTTTGCCAAAGCAATGTGGATGAGTATAGAAGTAAACACAAGGACTGGAAGGAGTGGCTAACCATTGCTCACAGCAGTAGACTTGTAACTTCAGCTTTCTATTAGTATGCAAATACTTAATGAAATGAAATCACACAACTGTAGAACAATGCTTAATGACTGCTCAGTGCAGATTTTCAAACCCATGCAATTTGGTTTTCTTAGCTGTTATTATGCATCTTATGCGTGCTGTTAAGGAAGTTTCAATTGCCATCTTCCACTTACTAAGTCTATTCCTAGCACTCATGAATATTGAATTAATCACACCAATAAAGATGAATAGCATTTCATTCTATCAATGTGCATGTGTTAAGAATCATTGAAGCACGCAAAAAAGGAGGAAGCCTTAGAAAGCTTAAAGAACAATATATGTTTAATAAGCCCCAGGAGTTTTCAAAAAGGCAGATCGGAAGGTTGCTTCCATTTAGGAAAAACAATATGCTCAGTATCTGAAGCAACACTTGCTTTAGCTTGTACTGTTTCAGCAATCAGGTTCTATTATAAGTTCATTTAATTTAGTATGTATTTTTTTTAATAATAATTTTAATAATAATAATATTTTTTTACATGAAGAGCATTAACAGCCAAGACAAAGTCCCTGTCTGAGACAGAACACTACTTCCTCAACCTTAAGTGCCCACACCTTGCATCAAACCTGAACAAGCAGTGTGAAGAACTGCAATCTTTCCTTCACATGACAGTAGTTGGGAAAGTCTTCTAAAAGACTATTAATCCTCATACAGTAAATCAATAAAAAAAAATCTTCAAGCACTGCTCCAGTTTGTAATTTTTGTTCATCAAAAGGTGCCTTGACCACTAGCTCGTCAACCTGATTCACATCCTGTTTTATGAAGAGGAACTCGTGTCTCCTACACAAAACAACCACTCCTTGATTCCAGATAAATCTTCTCCTCCTGCTTTACGCATAAGAATCCAACCAACCATGAAGAGGGCCATGTGGATGCAATGATTCCTGCCAAGGGCCTCCCAGGCAGGGATACCCTCAAACACATTCTGCAGAAAGGAAGCCAAACAGCAATTATCACACCTATTAGATGAAGGAACATAACTGAGGGTCATATAGCAGGACTCTTGTTCAGGACCTCAAACTAAAATTGCCTCAGTGATAGTCATGGATTATATTCTCTCTGTGGCAAAGGGCAGACATTCATTCTCCTCTTTTTCAATACCTTTGAAGCTTGCAGTGCAGTTGGCTATAACAAGATGCCCTCCTTGCCCAAGTAAAAATGATAGGATGACTGTTAAGATGAATACCAATCCTTGAAAGGACACTTTCAATGACTAGCAATGGAGAAATGTTCTATGGCTTCTAGATACCTTCTTTTGGGATAAAGTAGTTCTCTCTCTAATCACTTCAACACCTGCATACAGTGACTAGTATCAAATACCCATACTGTTAAATGAGATGTCATTTTACCTTTCTTTCAATACATGTGACCACAAGCCCATTGTCAAGCAGCCAGCAGGAAACTGGCTTGTGGATGGAGAACATGGAGCTGAATCTGTATCCTTGGAAGAAAACAGATGCGGTGGGGAGAACATTTAGAGAAACAGCCCTTATGCTGTTTCTGTTGGCTGACTGTAATTGGATAATCTCTGGTGCTTTGCTAACGTTGTTCTCTCACAGGCAGCAGCTCTAAGTAATGCAGTTAAACTGCCACCTCCAGCTGGCTATTAGCTTCTGTCACAGTTTAGTATACAGTGGACAGACTTCACTGAAACTTCCACAATGGTTTCTTTTGGATTACAGCAATGAAATGTAACTGTGTAAGAAGCTTTCATTCAGTTCTAAGGAAACTTCCCTGGTTTCAGAACCTCATAGTGTATCTTTTCAATGACTCCAAACTGTCACCTCTGCTTTATAGTAGAGTCCCACTGTATATCAAATCAAAGTCATGGTCTTGACTTTCATCTGCTGGGAACTGGAAGACCAGGAAATCTCAAAGGTTTCCTAACAAACTGATTAGCAGGCTGGGGTTACGTCAGTAAAGCAAAATTAGACACAATCTTATTTGCATAAAAGACTCTTGGAGACAATTCAAAGACCGTCTGTGGAAGTCCTGGCTCATCAGAACTGTCACAGTGCCTTATCCGACTGCATGGCAAATTGCTTAGCCTTTGGCAAGAGAAATACACATCTATCAGAAGTCCAAACAAGACAGTCCATTGCACAGGCTCAGGGTAAGAGGACGAAAGAATAAACAATATACAACAGATTCAAGTTCTTTTTGCTTAATTTGCTAGTGACAGAAGCTCAGCTGTGCAACAAGCACAGTGCAAGAACATTTGTAAGGAGAGAACCGGTTGGCCAGCTGCCCTAGCTCAAGCCACTCTTCTGGCATTGTAGTATTTCCACACTCAAGATCTGTATTACAAATTCCATTCTTGAAACAAAAAAACAATCACAGAATCACAGAATCTTCTAGGTTGGAAGGGACCTTAAAGATCATCTTGTCCAACCGTCAACCTAACTGA
>JAOXNO010000013.1:107945238-107964085 GCA_028565335.1 Limnodromus scolopaceus | reverse complement strand
CACCCTCCTTTCAGGTAGTTGTAAAGAGCAATAAGGTCTCCCCTCAGCCTCCTCTTCTCCAGGCTGAACAACCCCAGTTCAGAAGAACAATAACTGGATGTAGGGGAAATATTCCTTATTACTTTGCACTGACTGAGGAAAAAGTATCATCCCTCAGTGGCTTTTCCTCACCTACTTTGCATGTCTCCACAATTAAAAAGTTAAGGATTTTAAACTCAGATGCAGATTGAAATGATCCTCTTTGCTGGAATTGTTTTGTCTTGAAGATTTTTGTTGAGCTTTTTGGTGTGGTTTTTTTTTTTTTTTCCCTCCCTCAGCAAAATTGCTGGAAATAATAAGATTAGGACACTCCACATATTTAAGGCTACAGAAAGTATTCGGATTGAGGACTGAGTCAAATCTTAACCTTGAAGGAACTGAAATAGATACCAAAAGCCAGCTATTATGTGGAGCCATAATTTCCATAAACATTTCTGACATAACAGTATATGTATCGTAATGTCACCCAAGTATGTTGCTAATTCCTATATATGGCATGCTAGCAACACAAAGCGGGGATCCAGCTGCCAGAATTACATTTATTAATGGATGTGCTATTAGAGTGTAGGGATGTTAACAGAGTGAACCAACAGTAATTCAAGTTAATCTAGAAAAAATAAGATCAGTGCCAATATACTCAATACTAAGAAGTTGCAGAATGGTGATAAAACTAAAGGACAGAAGATTATTACCTAAGGAACATGGACAGATAAAATTGCAGCTAAAAGTGAAGTACTGACAGTGCTAGAACAGCTCTCTTAGTACTTAGGTGGCCCCCATTACTCCATTACTCACACGCCAAAGGTCAGTCCAGGTTTTAATTAAATGAATGAGAACATAGCAGTTGTTAAGGTGAAATATGTGGCAAGAAAAAATGTGGCAAGATCAATCACACCAACTCAGTCGACAATTTCTTTTTTTTAAGGTAAATTAAAGGACTGCAAAGATGAGGAGGATGGCTCCACTGAAATAATTTCTTACATATTTGTTTTAATATAGCAAAGCCACTTTGGTAGGTTTGTAGGTAGTCTAAATAATTAAGGTGTAGGTTCAATGAAATTATTTGTTATTAATATATTTTTTGTTAATAACTTATTTTGTGGGTTATTTATATTATCCAAGCGCCCACAAATTCCCTAACTTTCTTCACTATTCATATTACCCATCTCACAATTTTAAAACTGAAAAAAATTAGCTTTCTGTGAATATTTTTTCCAGTTTTAATGATCTTAGATACTAGTTTATTTTAAAATTCATATTTAAGAATTTCTAAACGTTTTCATAGTAATTCCATAACATGGAAGCGGGCCTAGAATACATTATAACATCTGACGTTTTATTTCACAATTGTTCAAATTGTTTCACTAGCATGACCAAGAAGTGTGTTTCATATGAGCTCAGTAAAAACAATTGAAATTTATGCTTCATATACTCTGTGGTTCTGACTGTAAAATTGAAGGGGAAATAATATATGCATAATTAATTTGCAATTTATAATGGAATAAGAGGAAAAAAAGACAGGTATTCAAATAAATGAAAAATGGAAGATCAATCTTAATGGATACAGAAATACCATTTTTTATATATATATACACACACACACAAGGACATACCGGAAGTTTAATTTGAATATGGTAGTTGCTACAAAAAATCAAACACCACGAATCAGGAAAAAGTAGAGATTAAGTGAAAATATAGAGAGATTTGCGTAGATAATCTCAGTATAACAGATCTAACATAAATTGCTGTGTTATAAGGGTGAACACTTTGAAACTTAACCTATCACATTAACAAATCATATGACAGATTCTGGTCCTTATTAGCACCCTGACCTAGGGTGATGACCTCTATTTGGCCATCCACGCACACAGGCAACAGAAAGAGGGAGCAATATCTCCAAAGAAACTATGGAAGTGCCTTGTCCTGAGACTGGAAAACAAGTCAAATTATGAGTTTCTTAACACTACACATGATATAATAATGCACATTACAGACAACCTTCACTCAGGAAACTGAGCACAGTACAAATCAGAGCCCTTCACCACCAGAAAATGCTCATTACACCCAGAAAGTTGGGTTATATTTTTTTATAATATTTCTCACAATCTCCCACCACAGATGCAAATAGGGAATTCGGATGATTCCACCATCGTCCCCACCTACTGTGCTTCAGTTTTCAGAAGTAAAATTTCCATCCTCAGCCCCAAGTTTCTGACACAACTGACTTCAGGCTCATCAAATGGGATCAAAAGAAAACGTACGACTGACCCACATAAGAAGAAAAGAGGAATAATATGAAAAATGTCATCCTTTATATTTTTCTTCGCCTCTTAACAAATGAACCAAGGACAATGGGAATAGCAATTACAGGGAACATTGAATGGCAAAACTATAATCAGAGACAAACTCTGCAGTGTATTTGATACTCTATTAGCTTCAACAATCACAAATTCATAGAAAACAAGAGTGTCAAAAATATCTACCCATGTATTTAGACCCTATTGTTCACAGAAAAAGACTGATGCTTACATTTAGTCTTTGATAGTTTTGTTTAATTTTAATTTTTCCAGAGAAGAAGGTACCAGAGAAGTAGAAGCTGTCCACTGCTTTATAAATTTTTCTCTGAAGGGAGGGAAGCCATTTTGAAGAAGTATTTTGAGAGAAAACAAACAGTTCCTTCTCACCTTCCTTCAAATTAGTCCAACTGTAAACCTGGATCAAATAAAAGCATTTTCCTGAAGTAAGAAGCAGCTCAAAAAAAGGACCTTATCTTTCTGCTATCCAGCTCCTCATTCTTGAAAGGAGGAATAGAGAGAAGAGAAAAATACAATTCAATTCCTGAGACACAGGTGAGAGGAAAAGGTTTGCTAGACAGTCTTTAGACTAGTCTGGGAGCTGATATCTCTTTCTGAAGATGCGCAGTGTTGAGCCAAGCCTCCCCTAGACCTCCAAGGATGGACACCGCGCCTCAGCAGCCAGGCTGGAAGCGGAGCCTGCCGGGGTAAAGAAAGACTGTGCAACGCAGGAGGACTCTGCACTTGATCCAAATTCTAACTTATGAGAAATAAGCCCATCTGTAACACTAACTACTGCCAACTCCTTCCACAGAACAGTTATGTGGAAAATATCACACCAAGTGAGATAATTGTTTGTTATTTCCACTTTACACTGAGAATTCATCCAGATACTTTTGTTATAAAAGTCCTTGCAAGCAAATGTGAAGTCATTGTCATCTGTGATCTCTGCTATACCCAGATCTATCAGGATAAAGAAAATTATCCTGAGTATTCTGAGTTGAAAGAAACTCACTCCTTCATTGAATTCAGATGCTATCACAAGAAAAGTTTGCATGAACAAAATAGTTGCGTCTTTCAGGGATCAGAGAGTTTATGTCTTGCACCATAAACAACAGCTTAAATTACAAGTGAGTTGTAATCATCTATTTTACATTTAATGAGTTAAATATAGCAACAAAGAAGCATCATAATAATGAAAATAGATTATCAGAGTTGTCCAGTATTGTCATAAATTTGCGGCTTTCATCTCATTTAGTACACTTCTAATTGCTCTAACACAGGACACCAGCCTTTTGGTACAATGATGAGAAGGTCACCAGGAAGATAACAGATACACAGAATACATCTGCAGCCCACTAACGGTGCTATACTCTGCTGCTGTTAATATATATTTATATTGCAGGACAGCCAAAAGGCCTCAATTAGGTTCTGCACTCCATTGTGCTGAGCACTGTGGAAGCACAAAAGGGAACAAAGTCCAAGCCCCAAAGGGCTTCTAGTGTAAAAAGATAAGTGATATAGTGAAGACCAAGGCAATGGGATGCATTCAAACTAGACTGACTTTTTAATACCTATATCCATTTGTCATCCTTTCAAGCTGCCAAGAGAGAATAATAATCCTGACCTGCTTCCTCAAATCTACCCTACTGTGTTTGAATATTATTTCCAATGTTAATTGAAGCGTGGTTAACACTTTCCTTTTTTTAAAAAAAATTTCAAACCAGTTATATTTCCCTAGCTTTTACAAACAAGCATACAATTAGAAAAAAATGTAACAAAATTAAATGAAAACCAAAATAAAACTACCACTGAGCATGGGAAACACAGTGAGAATTTACTTATTCTAAGTGAGAATGTAGTTATTCTAATTCCTGCCCTTGACAATTGTTGGACATATTTTCATACAGACACAGATAATGTCCTCTAATTCCACTTCAAGAATCTATTCCTGTCATTTAAACATTATCTAAAAGTCCCTATGGAGGTGTTCATTTAAAGCTGATGCTGGCACAGTTTTTTGCTCTTTTCTAGCCATCTGGTCACATACCGAATTGTCAGCTATTTTATCTAAACCTGAGAGGAAGATTGAAGGAGTAAACAAAAACATCAACAAAAGGAATCTCAGGGTCCAAAGTCACCACAACAATCAAGTCTAAAGTTATGATTTCTTCTCACTCACAAAATTCACACAAAAGAGACTTAATGCAAAAAAAAAAACCCAAAACTCAGAAGGTTGCAGCCTGAGGCTATTTTGAACCCCCTCTCCCTCCCCAGTCCATACACACAGCTGTAAACACACACACTGAACATTCGTATTGCCCCTTCTCCCCCTACCCCACTTTCCTAACAATTAATAGAAAATACACAGATCCATTTCTTTACATTTAAAACTTAGAATTCCAGAGGCTGGCATTCAAAAATATTTTGCACGCCATTCAATAAAACCTTTTAAGATCAATTTTTAAATGCGGATGCCTCAGTCCTACGCTTTCGCTGCGTACTGACTTAAACAACAGAATGTGGAAGCTGACTCGTCTCATTAAAGCACCCATATGAGAAAACTCGCTACAGTTTCTATACAAATAGACAAGAGTCCCACTACGTTAAAATGAAACCGAATCATCTTAGCAAACCTCTTTTTTCCTCATGGTCTTCTCTCTTCTCTGCGCAACGTTGTTCCATCTTACACACACACTTAGATGTGCCATAAGTGCTCCGTTTAAAGTGCATAAAAGCTATCCACAGCTCTCCTAAGAATGAAACAGTTTTAATATTTTCTGATCCATGTTCCTGCCACAAACATTCACCGGCAGTATGATAGCTCCAAGAGCAGACATCTGATTCTTGACATTTAAAGATACAATACTGGTGAAAAATAGTGACGCTGTATTAACTGCAAACAGCTTGTGAGGGAGTAGGTGATGTACTCCTAAAATGTATAATCAGAACAAGCAATAATTTCAACCTTTTGATTTTTTATTTTTGACTCAAAGCCATGAGAAAGAGGAATAGCCAGATAAACAAATCTGGACATGTTACAATAACTGTTTTATGATAATTTATATTCTATGGCAAAAAGGAAAGTAGGTGGTTTTCCTGCTGGAGAAAGTATTAAGGTACCCCAAAGTTTCTCAAAAGGGTCTCAAAAGCTTTCATAATAAAATAAGCAGTAAATGAAGGCAAATCTTGAAATTACAGAAATCAAAGAATTTGTATCCTGGTAACATTCAGCTAATTGACATTGTAATGCTAAGTGCAAGCACTACAACATCAAATTCCTTATACCCCTACTGTGACTGCCTTATAAATTCAAAAAGTACATAGAAAGGTCTTATTTTTCCCACATGAAAAATGAAGCCTGTTCTAATATGAACTGTTTCTTTGAAACACTGAATGCTGGAAAAAAGAAATAAAAAAGAAAGAAAAAAAGAATAAGCAGATTTATTTTTAATTTTGGCAGCATTACCCCTTGTTTGGTGATCAGTGACCTCTTGGGAAAGTTGAAATATCAGAGCAAACCTCCATCCCCCACAAACACCTGAGACAAGGCAGAGCACAGTTAACAGCAATCAGTTCTCCACACTGTACCTGGAGGTACTGACATGACCGTTCCTGTTGACACGTCTCTGCCTTCACCACTGTCTGGTCCATGTTAACTGATGCTTTCTGGTAAACTTCACGGGCTCTGCTCACGGTTAATGTAGAGGACCAAGAGCTTTTCTTCATTAACTGGGAGTCCAAATTCACAGGCAGGTTTGCACAGGTAGAGCATTTGACATCATTATTGCTTCTGGATGACTTCACAGTATGTTCACTAATAGTGTTATAGGCTTCCATAAAGTATTGGGAAGAAGAACGATCAGGGCATCTTCCCATGGTCATGACCCCACTGGGACCATGATAAACGCAAACATCATTGTCCAAGTTGTCATCTGAACTCCACCATCCTGATGCATTGGATCTGGGCTTACCTTCTGATCGCCTTTCTTTACTCTTGCTGCGCTTCCCATACCTCATCGTCTGCGACTCCTCCGGGCTCGCTTTGCCCCCATTGACGCTCCCCTTGGATGGTCCCTCCAGTGAATGGGACTTGGTAAAGAGCTTCTGGACAGAATGAACCAGATGCCGGATCCTCCCTGGGCTGTCACTGCGGTGTTCCATGGCAGTCCTCTTGTACTGCAGAGTGTGGTAGCCATCCCGATTCAGAGGCAGCTGCCGCTCAAACTGGTCCAAAAGGTTGGCAGGAATGCGGTTGGTCTTGTTGGCAGTTCCATGGGGAACCAGAGCGCACTCGTCCTTGAGTTCATGGTGGGAATTGTAATGCCTCCGGGGAAACGTGCTGCTGGCAATCTGATCGCTGTAGGGCACCATGCACTCTGCCTGAAAAGAGTTCCTTTGAGTGTAGTACGGGTGGTCTGCAGGATGGGGGTCCACCGGGTTTAACAAATATGGCTTCCTGTCTGGGTGGTGTGGCAGACTGTCACACGGAGGGTCACAGGTAACCCCATGATGATGACTACGGCTGCTAGATAATCCCTTCATCGCTGATGTAAAGCAAGTCCCAAAGTCATCTAATACGTATGGCTATGCAACGGGCAGAGGTCAGAGAAAGGCCTAAAAGAATGAAATACAACAGAAGCCATAAGACATTCAAGCTAACAGAAAAAACAGCAGGTGCACATTTAGCATTCATTGTTTCTTATTGTAAAAATAATTGGAATAAACATTCTCTTTTATCACTTAATCTTTTCCGTGTCCAACATAGAGATAGGGGATGCCTAAATAACACACAAGAAAAATGATCTTGTTCCACCAGCTGGAAAACAGATGCAAGAAATTTTTTCTGGGATAAAATTCAGTATTGTTCACGAATCCACAGCTAGATATGTGTCACCACATATACCCTAAAACCTCAGTCCTAAAAACATTCGTGGGCAGGGGCCTCCCAGGAGGCCTTAATTGCTCATTTGCATGTTTTCAGTGTCCAATAAGCGCATTAAAAAGATCATGTCCTTAATGGAGTGCTTTCTGGGTTATTTTGGGCCAAATACAGAGTGAGGTGGAATTAATGGGAAACTTCTCTCTGTCTTCAGTGCACCTTTGTTCACGATTCAAGCCCAGTTTTATTTGACCTCCCTGTGTCTGCCTAGAGTGTAAGCATCTCAAGACAGTATCAAAACATTATTTCTGTTAGCTCTTTTCAAATTAAGAATAAACGAATTATACCTTACACTAACTGTCAAAATGAAGCCAAACCAACTGTTTAATAACCTATATATTTGGGGTTGTTGTATTTACTGTTTACTCACCCCTATTCACAAAAATAATATTATTCTGATAATGCATGGCCTGGTTTAATTTTCCATAAATTTTCAGGGTACTAAGCAGTGTTTAAATATACCTGCCTACTCCTTCTACCATTAGGGGAATAGGTCTAGCCAAAACTTGCACACTGCTATAACAGCGTAAGGGATTTCAACACTTAATACCTGATTGCAGTTATTTGGTCCTGAAGTGACTCACGATGTTACAGACTATCGCCTGCAACAAGTTGAAAATGGAAATCATCATTACAAGTGATATAACGACCACTCTGTTTCAGGCCAGAGGTCCTCATTTCAGTTCTCACCACTAGTAATAGCCTGGATACAAATGCTACTGCTATCTCTGAGCTACTAATGTGTAAATTATGGAGTTTCAGATGTGGCAAAACATTCTCATGGCGCTGTCTCAGCTCCTGATGGGCAGAGGACTCCTTAGAGGATGCCCTCTTATACTGCACGTGCCTGAAATGGGAGCCACTCAGCTACTTTATTGCTTTCTGGCATGGGCAATCACATAATACTTTTAGAAATGTCACCCTTGATATCTTTCTTAGAGTATGGGTAGACAGGCATAGCAAACACTTTTCCACTATGTTCCTCCAGTGTTCTCTCAGATAAAGTTCATGTTTTAACAGGTTGTAGACATTGTACCTATTGGCAAATTGGCAACAATGAAGTTTTCTAAAATAGCACTAAGTTAATGTCAGTCTGGAAAAGCATGCTCTACATTTTATCAGAACATATTTTATATTTTCTTCTGAATCTGTGGTGAGCGAAAGAGGAGTTTTTTTCAATATGCTTCAAAGTGAGTGTGGATGTCCTGCATTTCACTCCCCCTCACTGGATCCCTGCAATGCAGAAAATGTTCCATTCTCAGCAGACCCTGAATTCCACAAAAAGAGTTTTCAAAATACCACAAAAGGCACTTGAAATATTCCAAATGGATGAGCTCACTGGCTTACCTGAGGAGGAAAATGGCCACAGGCACTTGTAAAAGTACAAAAATAATATATTCAGAGAACTGGATTTGTCAATGATACTGTAGTGAAAATCCTTAACACTTCTAAAAAGCATTTTACATCCCTACCAACTCCTTTAAAAATGTGATCTATTAGACTGTGTAATAGAGAAACATGTAAAGGGATGTAGTAGTATATCCATTACTTAGATCATTGAAAATGTGACTTGACTGAGAACATCCTGTCAAGAAGAATATCACTAAAGGATATAACAACCAAATAAAAATAGTCCAATCTCTGGTATCTATGAATATCTTTCACACTTTGAAGGCTTGTGAAACCAAGGATTCAACCAGTTAATGTTTATTTAAATCCATTTACAATCATGCAACAGTCCTCAAGATGATTGATAAATTATCTTAGGGCTAACAATAGACTAGTGTGATATATAAGATAGAAATGGTAAAACCTTGCCCCAAAGATATGAGAAAGTCATGGAGAAGTACAATAAAGTGGGACATGGCCAGAATCAGTGATTTATTTTCATTTTTTCATTATCTGAATGGCTATGAATTTTTCATTTTTTTTTTTTTTCTGTGGAAAAAGAGCATTTGTAGACAAAGAACGAAAAGAACAGATAATTTACAGAACAGTGAAGTCATGGCAGGCATGGGGGATGTCATGTAATTATTAAGAATATGTAGTCTTAATATATGTATAGAGCAGAATTGCTGGGCTGCGGAAACACTTGATCTGACTTATAGGGTTGAACAGAATAGTGTGGAACATCTTGAAGATAAAGATGAGATTGAAAGATATAAGTATGGTTTGACCGATGAGGGCAGCAGTGTTAACAGCTGTGTTTCAGATGGACTGGCAATACGAATGCCAAGGAGAATGTGCACAAAATCTTAAGAAGTGAAAAAGCTTATGAAAAGTGGCATTTGTCTGTATAGAGAGAAAGGGACAGGCTTTCCATAAATTGTGGAGGAAGATTGGCTAAGCACTGCTATATGAGCTTGGATGGCAAGTAGGATGGTGGAAATGTTTAGGAGAAAAGTTAACATTTAGTTCTACACTCATTTTAAGCCTGAGCTGTCAAGGAATCTTCCATGATGAAGTTCTGGAGAAAAAGGCAGAAAATAGATAGGAGGATCTGCCCCAGAGGAATCAGATGAACAGATACAGAGAATAACAGAGAAAATATGTATGTGAAAGCAAAAGGTCACAGAAGTACAAAAAAAGGAGGATAAAGCTTTGCAGGAGCAGCAGATTTAAAAGTGGACGTAAAAAAGAAGTAGCAAAGACCAGAGAGTGATAGAAAAAACAAACCAAAAGTGACCAATCAACTTGTGTAACAAAAAGGAGTGATGGCAAAGGCTCCAAAACCTGGGAAAAAGTGAAATTCAGAGTAAAAACTGTTTAGTCCCAACTCTTAGATTGGTGTATTTATTATGAGAGGTTTTTTCTCCTGTGACAGCATTGAAAACATTTATTTTATCATAGTGATAAAAAACTATGAGTATTAACCAGAATATAGCTTCATTTTGCCTTAACTATATTACTGCTGCTATAGTACTGAAAGTGTAATGAATTAGAAAAAAACCCAAGAATGTATCATAGCGTACCTTCCAGGAAGGAAAGAATAGGTATAATATGCTCTGCACTGAAGAAAGGAGTGGTGCTTTTCTTCAATATTTAGTGGACAATTCTTCTGCACAGAAAAACCTCCAACACAATTCCTAAATCACTCTCACACCTCAGTCCTGCTTTAATATGCTAACATACATGTAGAAAAAAAACACCCTACAGCCTCTGATTCCACCAGTATTTTTTCAAAAATATGCTTCATTTTCCATAATTGTGTTGGCTGAACCTATCAATCAAAGTTTAGTGCAATTAATAGCTGGAGGCCAGGCTATCTGATCATGCCATGAATAACTGAGAAGAAGACAATTAAGATTTTTATTGTATTATTATTTTTTGGCCAAACTAGGAACATTTAATTACTCATGAAATAAGGCAAGATAATTGATGAACACACTGCATATTAATAAACAGTGGAAATAGCAATTCTATGGACAGCAGACCAAAACCACTTGATGACATAGGAATAAATGAAATGTTAAATAGATACAGCATGGTAAGGCTGAAGAATGCTTATTACTTTCAACTTTCATGTTACATTTGGTTTTGTTTTCTTGAGGATGCCCTGGGTAAGAAGGATACAAATGTATTCATTCGTGCTGCTAACATGGTGCCCCTAATGCACAACAATTTGTTTGAATAACTTAGTAGCTAGAAAAATGCGTAATAAATTCTTATGTAATTAAAGTGAAAATGCATGCAAAGTAACAAAACCTGAACGCATAAATTACCTACACTTTTACAAATTTTATTTAACTATGTCTACTCATGTGTTCCAAATTTATTCATAAAACGTCTTAAAGAAAAATATTCTTTCCCTTAGATACATGTGAAAACTTCTCTCTGATAAAAGATTTACTGATATGCCACATAGCCCCTCCAATTTTATCTCACAAGACTGCAGAATTACATTTCTTACATTTTTACAGGAAGCTGTGAAAACAAGCAGGTAACAAATGCTTTTACTAAAATAACACATAGATAGGTATATAGAGAGTAAGGAGATAATACAGGAGAACGTAGAAGGTAGTACAAAATAGATAATTGATAATTCAAAATGACTAATATGAGTGGTTTATGGCCATTAGCAACTTACAAACCTTAATAATTGAAATGTATTTTATAGGATTAGTATGAAGAGTCAACATTCACAATTTTCTCTTTTTTTCCCAATAATCTGATTATATTGTAGCAGTTCAAGATTCAGAGCAAGGCAAACTGCCATATGCCCAGTATAATGCATAATGTAAACTGTAAGGTCAATAACTGCTAAGAGAACTGACAGTGATATCTACGTCAAGTGATCACTATGGCAGTGATATCTATGTCAAGGTGTGCAGCTTAACTATAAAAACATGCAAGTAAGATGTATATGATGAACTAACATGCTCTTGCAATTTGTATTAGCAATATACAGAAGGCAATGCAACTACATTATGTGTAGTTACCAAGCGAGAGACCCTCACAGCCAGCCCTAAGTCTAACATCAACAGAGACACCTAATTAAGCATCGTTGGGACCACAGCACCTTGAGTCTAATACCCTTGTCTGTTCAGAAACTAAGGAGTGAGAGATGTTGAATTTTTTTCTTTCTTGGGGAACATGGCTCTTCTAAGATACCATTCAGTGAGTCAGACGACACTTCTGAATCCTCAGTTTTGTGCCAGGTCCAGAAAATGAAGGTCTGGTACACAGGTGGAAGGCAATGTAAACACACAACACCACGTATGTGCAGCTCTGAGTCAGGAAGGCATTTAATCATGAGCACAAATTTAAACACACATTTGGACCATACTGGTACTTACACCTCAGATCAGCAATCTTTTCAAAGAAATGCTGTGTTAATCTTTGAAGCGAGAAGACATAAATTAGGCTTTTTAGCAGTACTATTTGTAGTTGTGTTCCCATTTTATGCTCCATGCTAAACAGGTTCCCATTTCCATATTGAACACCAAAGACCCTCAGCTTTTTCTTATTTATTTACTCTCATGCTATGGGATGCTCCCAGGGAAACTCCTTTCCCTGATTCTTGGACTTTTACAAACACACAGAAGGTACTTTTATGCTGAGAATCAAACTTCCATGTGCTCCTTATGCAGCACATTGCTCTATCCCAAAGCTCTTGATATTTTGCAGTCATTCTGTGTGGCCTTTCTGCTATGTTACATCATATTAATGAAAATCTAGACACCAATAAAAGGATACATATTCTAAAATGCATCTATCCACATATTTTATTAAAGGTGTTCAGAAGAAAATGAGGTCTCATATTATTTTTCTAATCTGTTTTGGCATGTAATATGAAAGATACTGTGCCTTGGGTAAAACTCTCAAGAGAATGTCTGGCTTTTGCTGCCATGTCACCAATCACACCAGGCAAGCAATACTTACTATATAATTTAGTCTTGAACAGTGGACGGGGAGTCATAAAGCAAAATGTTTTGGCCAGTAACATAAACTCATTCCAAGTTCATGGGCAGATCAATAAATGAGAGTAACTGGGGAAAAAACGTAATTAAACCCCAGCAGATGTGTGAGGAGCCCCTTGTGAATGGTATGCATACAGAAAAAACAAGAAAAGAGGCATCCCACCAATGACATCATAAAAATGGATGCTTTTTTTTTTCTGTCTGCATCCAAAAGTCTTTAGTTTGTATATACTTGTAATGACAATTTTCACATATACATTTGATCACTGTTTTAATGCATGTGCTTTTGGTGAGCAAAGGGTGGTCAGTACCCTGAGGTAGTATGTGCTTTGAATGTTTGGATTTGGATTTCTTCATCTCTGTGGCAAATAGCAAGTTGATTCTTCACTAAGAGTGTCACTAAAACTGTAGTCACTAAAAGAATCTAACACATAATTAATCTCTGAGTCATATCTAGATACACTACAAGGTCTGCAAAAATTCTAGCAGTAATATGTCAGCAAAATTTTGACACACAGAGCCTGATTTTTTCAATCCTGTTAGGAGTGTGACTGGTAATAGGCAGAATTGCATGCAAAAATCTTGGCTCTACAAATAGAAATACTAAACTGTGATCATCTGCTCTTCCACTCTCCTCATTTGCACACACAATTAACAGCCAACTTTTAAAAAATTCTGATCTGTTCCAGTGAGTAATAATATGGTGTGTAATTAGACTGCTCATGCCTTCTCTGCAGTATAGGACACAGAGTCTCTCTGACTCGATAAGGTACAGCACATCAGTTGGAGAGCCTATTGTGAATTCTACTGCAAATTCAGAACTGCCAATCAGCATTTTCTTCTCACAGAAAGAAAACAACCAGGAAATTATGTTTGTATAACATGCATGTAACATAATATATTAAATTGAATCATTTGGTAAATGTCATCTAGGCAGTATTGAAGCATATTCCTCTTTCCATATACAAGCTTAGATGTTGCATTTTATTCTTAGTCTGTAGGACGATGAACACTATGACCTTAATATTTTTTTAGCAGTACTTACAATGAGTTTCCAGAATGCTGTTTGGGCTGGGGGAACAGCGAAAGGGAATTAAAAGGAAGATACTCCAAAATTTGGAACGATGTTAACACATGCCTACCTGGGTTGCTCTCTTTTGGGTACCCTACCGTCACACCTAAGTTTGTGACTCTAGAGACCTTTTACTGCCTTCTTCACAGAAGATTTCTTAAAATGAAAGGGTTACAGTCACTACTTGCTAGCAATTAGAAATAATCAATGTGATTTAGACTGCTTATATTATCTCAGGATTACAAAAGAAAGCAAGTATGAGGGACAGGCCACATGTTCCTACAGCACTCACAAAAATAGAGTGGCTATCACAGTAGCATAAAACATACGGCATTAAATGACTAATACACATATGGAGATTTCAGGTATGCATATAGGTTCCTTCAAGCCAGTCAATTGTGAACATCAAAGGCTTATTTTTCTAGGATGAATGAGAAGATCAGCAGACAAAAGCTACATTCAATGCATGCAAGGCAACTTTCCTGTGAAAGTCAAGTAATTTCATGCTCTGCAATATGGTCACATAATGAAAATGGACAACTTTGTACTAAAAGAAGCATTTGATCCTCATTGCAAGGACACTAATGCAACCAAGCGAAGGAGCCACTATAGCATCTGTTGACTGTTTGACAGCTATCTAATGGAAGCTGTTAATCTAAGTCAGAACTTGCACCAACATTACACAGTCCTTGGCTGCATGGCTACCTTTACTATGAGGTTTTTAAGTGCTCTGCGATTCTGTAGCATGGCACTTCTGTGACAGGAATCACAGTTAAATTATTGCCTGAACTACAGGTTTTCATGATCTACAGGTTTTCAGAGCTTTTCTACACATATCTTGAAATGATAATATCCACTGTCAAGCCAAGGAACTGGCTTTTATTAGCCCTATGCTCTACAGTCCACTCAAGGAACACCACACCAGAGAATCCATACTTTTATGTCTATGATGGCAGTTACAGTGTGATTATATGACTTTGCTGGTCTTGACCAGCAATTCTCATGACTCAAACTGGCTCTAAGCTTTTTATTCTTTACTATTTAGAAATTAAGCTAAACATTATGTTAAGTATTCCTTTCTCTACAAAAAAATCACTCAACTCTTTAATTTAATGAAACATAGTTTTATGAGATGTCTTTCTACAGCTCCAGTCTTACTCACAGACCTTGACCTCATTTAGCAGAAACAGAGATTGATTTCCTTGAAAAATGTTCTTCCAAGTACACTGTGATCTTTTAAGTTCAAGCTAAAGTGAATGCTACAAAAACATATAAGCATCAGAGTCTGTATGCTTACAGATGGTCTCCCATCTTGGCTTTCAATTGGTAGTTCAATTTGAACGGTGTCACCCCTGAAAATCTGTTGTCAGACCCAGAAAGTACTGAAAATGGAGAAAGAAATTTACGAATGTCTTAATGAAGAAACTTCATGGAAACCTTACAGGAGCTCTGTGAAGACCAAGGGTAAGAGTTATGAACACATGAACAGAATGACACAACAGGGTTTATTGATCTTCACAGCTGGACAACCCATATGCTGCTCACCAGAAAGGAAAAAACCCACAAAGCCTCAGTGATTATGTCCCGCATTGTAACTACCAGTAAGAACTTCCTGGAAAATCCACTTCGTAGTCATGTTGGTATTATGGAGCTCTGACTGTATGAACAAATGTCACCACTATGATCATCCTGCCTGGTCTTGGATACATTCCAGGTCCTGTGTGCCCAAGCCAGGGAGCCAGTAGGAAAAGAGATGAGGCAAACAGCGGCAAGAATGTTCTGCTCATATCCAAGACCAATGAATTCCTACATAGGAGAAAAATGACTCTCGGAAGAAACAAAAGCCCTCTCTGAAGGTATGAGAGTCAGCAAACAAGGTGGAAAGTTCATTGAGTTGGAAGAAAACAGTCATGCTTAGATCAGAACTTAATCTTACTCATTTTAACTTGTTCCTTCGAGCTCAATATAAAAGTAAAACCCAGTGAATGTAAGCTTGGTTTGGCATTGAATATGAAGCATTTGATTAAAAGACAGTAAATAATAGGACTATTGCAACTGTTCCCTAAAACAGAGCTGTAACACTGAACTTTCCAAGTTTAAGGCTTAAGAAAAACACAACTGAAAACTGAACCAAACCCCCATATATACTGTGGTATATAGATGCAGTTAAAGAACTTTAACTACCTTTTCTTTGGTGGCTATAGTAACTGATGGATATTTGTTGTCACATAGTAGATGGAATGGAAATTATTTCTGGGTTTATAGCAATGCTATGAAATTGAGTTAGATTTGGTGGAAGTCTTAGGCCACTTACTCAAATCAACTTGTCTCATTTCACCTCTACTGGCATAAAAATTAATAAGAAACAGAAAAAAACTTCTTTTCAGAGGAAAACATTTACTACAAATCAACTTGTCTCATTTTGCCTCTACTGGCGTAAAAAATAATAAGAAACAAACAAATCTTCAGAGGAAAACATCTACTACAAATAATTTTCATGCAACTCTAGTTATGAAGAAATTGAAATGGCAACCATTTTGAAAGTGGACTATTTTTCACAGAATTCCATGAAAAAAGTTTGTGAGCTATGGCAAACTGGGAAATAAATCTTAATTTATGAAGAATGTCTGGAAAAATGACTGGTAATTTCAAAAAGTTACTTAAGTTTATCAAGGACCTCACAAAGTACAATGTACATAGAGTACAATAGAGACAGCAAAAGTGCAGAAGAGAAAGTCTGTGGGCACAGTCCTTTTCCCAAAGTGTGGCACAGGATAGTGGCTGCATCCCCTATGGAAGCCAGAGGGCTATTTTGCCCTCAAGCAGAGGACACGATATTTCAGCTTTTGCTCTGAGGCTTCATTTAGTTCCACCTAAACCACAGCACCACCATCTACATTTAATCTATACATTTACAACAGCAATAATTTAAAATCTTTTACAAAAATCCCCATATAACAGTAACTTTGTTTATATTTGGATATGATTATGATTGAAAATATAAAAAATAATAAAAAAAGAGTATCACAGATTTTTATACTATTATGTATGGACATGGAATTTATTTCCACTGTGCTTATGCAGTCATGCCTCTTTTGTGGCTTTTTTTCCATGCATGTTTCAGTAAATAGATTCAATGGTCTGCACGTACCTAGAAACAAGTAAAGTTAAAAGATTAAAATACTTTTGCAAAGTTTATTTTGACCTTTGTTCATGCATGTTGCCGTATGCAGAAAAATGGCATATGACAAGAATCTGACTGTAGGAATTATGCTTATCCAATTAAGATTCAGAAAATAATTCTAGTAATATGCAGGTAAAATCAAAACAAAGCTTAGTTACTGAATACAGAACACTTCTAATAAGCCCCTGCAAGCATACTAAAATTATTCACAGAAATAAATTTTTCAGAGCAGTGAACATGCCTAAAACATTTCAGAAATGGCTTTCAGAATAGCTTTTAAATCAGGAACTGAAAAAATTACTTGATGAAACTACTCATTATGAATAATAGTCTGTCTAATGTTGGATAGCTGAAAAGGAAAAATGAATAAACATACTGATAACTTGAATAGCACAGGTCAGTTTTGTAATGTCACAGAATTTAACTGTGACTTCTACTTGACTGACTGATTGATCTTTACTTCCACAGTTTGTGCCTGATCTTTTATCAATTTGATGACGTCACACAGGACTCACTCTGATGCTTTGACACCAGAAGGAATATAGTGATGGTACCCCCATGTTAGGTACCACCTAAAATGCTTGTGCATGTACTTCATGTACATGTTTGTAAGAAACTCAGATCTGAAGATGATTTCTTCTTCACTGTATGCACTCTGTACAGAAGCTCATCAAAAATCACTGTGTTGAGATATACAAAATAATAAATAAACTTCTTACTGTTGAAGGATGCCTGACTTCACCAGCACATTAGGCATTTATGCATTTCATGTTTCACTCTTGGGTGCTCAGAGGGAATACCAAAGCACCAGACTCTGCTATTTTATACTAGCCTTGAGAGAACATCACATATTGCTGACATTAAACACAATAATAAAGAATAGAATTAAAACTTTTCTTTATATATGTAGAGAGTCAAGAAGTCAAAATCAAACAGTAAGTAAAAGAATAAAGTAGTAAAGAATATCTCCATTTCACTTCAACTACACTGTATTAAGAAGTATTCATCAAAATAGGAAAACCAAAGTCAGGAAGGTAAAGTGTGGAACAGAAAGCATGAAATGAAGAGAAGGAAAAGGAAGTACAAGCTTAATTCTATTTTTTGTGTGTTACTAATTCTAGCTGTGCCCCAATTGATGTAACTTCATAGATCTCAATGGGATTTCTCCTAACTGAGATAAGCATGAATACAGTGAAAGTGAATGGAATCAACTTAATATCTGTTTTATTATTTGTTAATTTAAAGTAATAATAAAGAATATGTGTTTTTCATAATATTTAGTAGGCACAGTTTCAAAACCAATAATAATACACTTTAAAAAAGAATGGTACTAGTAACTCATCATTTCACCATATAGAACCACCTGAAATTTGTGTTACAATTAATGGCAAATGATAAAGTGTACATATACTGGAATAACAAACACTTCAAGGTGAAATGCTTTATTTCTAGATTCTACTGCAAAACATCTTGTCATAAGTATTTTAAAAAATCACTTAAGTAGTGCTTTTAAAAATATTTTAAATGAATTTAAGCTCTAATAATCTGTAAAAACTGCCTGCAGAGTAATATGTAAGTGTGCAGTAAATATTTTCATAGCATTGAAAAAACTTCAGGAAAATGGTTCTTTAAAAGAGAACACCATAAGCAAATTACTATATATATCAAACCAGTGATATATGCAGAACGTCCTGATAATTCTTTATTACTTCCTCGACCTAATTTAATTTCATTTCAGGGTGAAAGGTGAGTGGATTCATACAATCTACTTTAATTTGTCTGCAAAAAAACCATATTCCCTTAAACCTGAATAAAAAGTGCACAGCCTTTTCACTTTATTACATCTTAGCTATTCAACAGAAATCTCATCTTTCATTTCAAAACATGAGGTTCCTC
>JAOXNO010000013.1:107917627-107945138 GCA_028565335.1 Limnodromus scolopaceus | reverse complement strand
GAGAACAGCTCTGGAGTTTTTTGAATAGACCTTTTCAGGAGACTGTACCATGAGCCATGTTCCCTCATGCTGCTATAACAAAGAACTATTTCATGCCCTTCTCTGTCATAGACTAAATTGACTGGGTTTCTTCAATGACGTTTGAAGGCAGATTTTTCAGGCTTTTATTAACTCCTGAAGCTGCCTTGCATCTAGCCTTTGGCTACTTTGTAAAATGCAATTCTTATCAGATATGCAATAATGTTGTTACGCCGTAACAGTAAGTACAGATTTGTTGTGAATTTCTGTCTACAAAGAGCTTAACTGAAAATGTCCAGTAAACCTGTAATAGAGGTGCCTGAGTCTTTCCCTGCTTTTTCCCATGAAGATCCTAATTTGAACTATAAACAAAGTACAACATATAACATACAAGATACCTATTCATAGCTGCCTTCAGTTCACATATTAGATTTTTTTTGTGTTTATATTTGGAGTGTTAATTTAAAACCACAATTTTCAAATTCTTGAATTCATGTTCAGAGACAGATTCACATTTTGCTAATAATTAGATAAATCAAAAGCATTTCTCCTGAGACTAGTCACATTAACCTGTATTTTCATAAATGTAACTCAGAATCCTACCCAATGTTCAAGTAAACTAATTTTATTCTTCATTCATATTTTCAGCCATTACTGTTTACCAATGTTAAATCTGTACTGCATGGAGAAAATGAAACAAAATTACATTAGGTCCATAAAACAGTAGCTGATCTAAAATTTCATGTTTACCCTCTTTCTTGGGAATTTCACAGTAAAGCCAGAACTAGTGATCATTATCAACTCTGATAGTCAGGCTAACCCCTGCTGAAACAGCAATGCATGGGAGCACTAGCAAAGAAATGGGACGTATCATTGTTAGAAAACTTGCACTACTGCAACTATAATATCCAGTGTATTTTCAGAGTGTATAATTCAAGGCACTGCAGAGAAGATTCAAGGCACTGCAGAGAAGATTCAAGGAAGGAATTTTGTGTAACATGGGTGGTTGTTTTCAGAACTGTATGATTTCTGTAATAACACTTTCCAACAGATAAATGAAGGACACTGGTTTCATTAACTATCCATCTTGAAATTACTTGAGCATGAAATTTATTGAAAAAAAAAGAAATATTTTTAACCTTTCTTTTTTTAGCTTACAGGTGACAGCTGCTTAAAGGATATTTGTAAACTAATTGTATTCTTTCTATTCTAATAATGGTATTTATGCATTGATATTCTGTACCCATTTGCTAGCCAATGAGTATTCAGGGTGGAGTTTAGCTCTGCAAGGGTTTATAAAATCCCTCAATATTATTGGAACTAATGAAGGTAAAACAGCTGCAGAACACAAGTGACTGAAGATATAGGTTGAATCTTGTGTTGTAGGTAGGGAAAGTCCTGGGATCTCCAACACTGTAGAGCCACAGAGAGTTTGGCCGTTTGCACTTTGAATTCCTTTGTTTCTTTCCTGGAATGGCTGTATGGAAGAAGGTAGGCTCCAGCAATATTGGGATATATATTTCTTTTATTCGTTCTCTTCCTTCCATTTTATTTCAGGTTTAAGAACAAATGTGGTTAGTTCCCTCTAGTTTTGAGGGGCTGTGTGCCTATTTGCACTGAATATGCAGCTATATATTCTGCTATTTTCTCATAAAATTTTGAACTCAAATGTGACGGAGACAACCATAGCACCTGTAAAGATGATAACACTCTTACAGTTCTCATAAAAAAATAGGAACTCACACCAGGTCTGAACATTTACAAGTTCACATCTCATAACTTCTTATTCCTGTGTCTGATTACTCCAGTTGAAGAAAACAGCCTGACTGCTGCCGCCACAAAAAATGATATGGGAAAACACTAAAGATGCATATGGAGTAAGAAAAACACTACCATGATTCAATTAACTATGCAGTCAGTTGACTCACACAAAGCTATAGAAAGTCACATTTCCCAGTCAAGGCAGCAATGTTTTACTCACACAGCTACTTGCTTTATGCTATGATAATGAACATATCAGCACCTTTAATGTTTTTATCTTCTAGACTTTTGAAAGCTTGAAATCTATTAATATCCAAGTAAAAAGTCACCTCCTTTTTCACACAACTTCCAAGCAAGTCAAAAAATCTTTGAGAAAAAAAGTAAATTTCCCAGGCATTTAAACACTATTTTAGTCTGGATTGGGAAAAGTAATTGAAATGAAGTGTATAAGGCTTAATCTTTTTTAAATGTAATGATGGTGACGTACAAGGATTCCACTATCTACCAGTCCAAAAGACGAAACAGTCAATTTAACATGAATTTGCTTTGCTGCTTTACATCTAACTTGGACACATAGGGCATTCTTGTGAAAGTAACTAGAGAGAATGATAAAGAGAGAATTTGAGTTTAATTATGACAATTGTAAAAAGCATTATATCTCGCTCCTTTTCTTGATGGTTCTTTTTTTTTTTTCATAGACAGAAGCTCAAGAAAGTAGAATGTGCTGTAGTAGGAAGTTTTTTAGATTTGAACCAGCAGTAAAGATTTTTTAACAGATTCTCTAAATCCAAAATGGTACTATTAACCTGAAAAAAGCTTGATTATTATAGCGTCTGTTTGCCCCACAGTCATGCAGGTAACGAAATGAAACAGTCCTTTATACATTCATTTTCAGCTCACCCATATTCTCATATATAGCTAAACCAATCCATGGCATCTGGAAAAACAGGCCGTCAACATCTATCAATCCTTGTTCCACACATTGTTCCACCTCAGCCAAGGTGACAAATTTTGAAGGTTGCAATATTCTCTTGCTGGGATCAGACTCAAGTGATTGTGTCCTGGGTGATGCCTGTGTTTCACAGCACGACCCTAGTCCTCCTCCTGGAGGAAATGCCATCCTCCTATCAAGGGGGCAAGTTTGCTGCAGTACCCTGCTCTGGTTAGATAGGTGGGGCTGCACTCACTCTTAATAGGCAACCTGTGGAAATCTTAGACTAAATGACCACAGGCTTCTGCTACTCCTCTCACGTGGTCAATAAACCTGTTGCCAGACTGTGCTCACCATTCTCCCATGACCTGAAGTCCCTGGCAATTGTTCGTGTTGTTTTTCCTCAACACTAGTTGTGATTAGAAAATAGGATGAGGGCAAGAATGCAATGCAGTTTTGTTAAAAATGCAGTAAATAACAAAGTTACATTTATTTCTCTTAGCTGCCGATTTTCATGCCATTTTTTACGAATAGTATGGTTAAAACCAAGATGATCCAGACGAAATTTACCTGGAATGCAACAACACATCTAAAGACTGTTCAGTGATGAACTTAATCTAAGGTCCATGTGTCAAAGCCCTTCTAGTTGACCAACTAGATGCCCTCTGTGAAGCTAGAATAACAAATTTAACTCAATAACAAATGGGTTTGTAATTGTTAGTAATTGAATAGTTTTTGTTAAACACGATGATATGACTTTTTCTCAAGCAAGTTGAAGTCCTAAATGAACTCCACAGGCAATAATTTTTTTATTTTATGATGTAAGAGATATTATTCTCCCTTTGCTTCCACAGATAACTTCGGCAAACAGCTAATTTCCCTTTGTTTTTAGGTGATTTGCCCTCAGAAGTACACTCTCAGGGATACATAAGCAGCATTACTCTTCTAAAGGGTAATGTTCTGGTTGAAAGAGGAAATGTAATGGAGTATGATAAGAAACATGTAGAGGAGTGAGTGGAATATCAAATGCTCCATGGCTAAGGCTTGGCTGCCTTAGAGGCAGAGGAGACAATAATAAGCAAAGAAATCGGCTCTGGTGGCATTAAACTACCTGCCAGAGAAAACGTTTTCTGTTTCACCTCCTGGTCAGTTACATCCCGTTGTAGATATTTCTTAACTTCCTTGAGTTTGGGGTATGTAACGGCATCCTCCATTGAAGCATGAAGAAACAGAATGTACACAGCTTCCCAGAACATCATATGATACCGAATAGATGAAGTGAAACAGGAATGTCTCAGTGACGCCCACAGGAACAGTCACCATCGCCAAATTGTCAGCATGCCTCTGCAATGCCAGACCACAGCGAGCATATGGATAGTTTAGGCTTTCTGCCATTAAACTAGATTAGCAAAGCACATGGTTCATGCATATCTCGTCTAGCTTTGTGTCACTGGAAAAAATATTTCCACTACAAGTAGCCTCCCAGACTCAGGGAAGAAGGGCTAGATCTCAGGCAACTTCCACAGAACAGCCTGCTGCTGCCTTCTACACCCGCCAGGTCCCGCGGCATCTCCCCGGAGAAACCCTTCATGTGATCTGCGATTACAACTCTGAGACCATGAACCGAGGTGTGAAACAGAATACCCTTCCCTTCTGTCAAGCGAACGTGACTGACAGTTCTGCAAAATTCCTCCAACAGATAACACTACTGGGGATTTTCATTCTCCTACAACCCACGCAGGCTGTACGGCAGCAATTTGTTCAAAGCCTGCTCTCCATGACCTCCCCAGGCGAGAGCACTTTAGTGAAAGATATACACTGCCCAGAACCTTTTGTGAAAAAATGCTCTGTGTCATTTGGAAGACAAAACTTCCAGTCTGGTGGAATTGGATATTTCAAATTTCATTTTCTTTAGAAAAACATTAAGCCCAAGCCATAAAAAACCACAGGGTGAATAGCACAACATGTGACTGAACTTTGGTCTCTCTAGAAACAGGTTCTGGTATAGCCTGCAGTGCTGTCATCTATGTTGCCAAGCCATTTAGTACCTTTTCATGTATTTTCCTTACGGAAGATTATTCCAGCAGAAATTTATTGTTCAAATTTGCAGTATATTGGCAAAACTAAGAAAACCAGAATATACTATTCTATATCAGCCCTGAATGAACTAAAAAAAAAGGTTATATAAAATGTCCTCCTTTTGAAGCTGAACTGGCTATTTATACCCCAGTGCATAACCCATATTCCATCTCTGAGATCTAGGAAGGTTTTCAACTAATATGCTACGGATATAACAGTGGCAATCATGTACCTGTACATTTGTTCCACTTCAAACAAGCAGAATATAAAATGGGATGAAATTTAAACAGTAAGATAAATACTAGTTAACATATACATCCATCACTCTGCAAACACACATGATTAATTATACTAACTTGAATAATCCTATGCAAATTAATCTATTTGCAAATAAAAATTAATAATATTAAATATTTGTGAAACAGAGGACAAAATATTCATGCCAAACTCACAGTGGAATATAGCGCTTAAAATATGTTCTTAGTGTTTGCCTTCCATTTTTTGGGCATATTAATTGAATTTTCTTTTGCACTGGCAGCATACAGGAATGATTTGATCAAGAACACTTTAAATATTAACAGTGAACCAGAGAAGTCTCAGAGGAAAGACTCTTGTTAGTTGCAATGTAAATGCAAACGTATGCAATGTTTATTTCTGGCATACTACTATTGCAGTCTGTCTTACAGGCCAAAAATGTTATTACCCAACATACTGTAATTAGACATCTTTTCAATTAATGTAGAGAAATGTCTTTTAAAGCCAATTAGGCTATGTCAGGTATCAAGGTATTCTTTCTTAATACTTAAATGTTCTATATAGCTGAAAGTAACAATTAGCTATGTAAAATTTCAGTGGAGGAGCACTTTACTACCTCTCCTCCCTCATAAACTTTAAGCATACAACTTCAGGTAAGAGTTGAAAATAAAACTACACATCACTGTATAGGCTTGCTCTTCAGCAAATAAATGTCATGCACAGCATTCTGCAACACCAATCACTTTCTTTGCTAAAATTATCATTCAATGCTGACAACTACTAGTAATTTTATATAATACAAAATATTCCAAGTAAAATACCTTTAAAATATAATCTGGAAACATTCTCTTTAGTATCTACAAATCAGAAAATAAACATTCAGGATTTTGATTGAGGAGGAACTTCTTTACTTTGAGGGTGGCAGAGCACTGGAATAGGCTGCCCAGAGAGGTGGTGGAGTCTCCATCTCTGGAGACTTTCAAAACCTGCCTGGACACATTCCTGTGCAACCTTCTCTAGGTGGACCTGCTTTGTCAGGGGGGTTGGAGTAGATGACCAGAGGTCCCTTCCGACCCCATATCTTTCTATGTTTCTGTGATTTAACATATTAAGTATAGGAACCTAGTTGTTCTAGCAAGTCTTCACATCCCTCTTGTTTGTTCCTATACACAAAAGCTAGTCACTGCTTGCACAAGCAAATATTGAAATGAAGATCACTCCAAACTGGATACACAAAAATAGGTATGTTTAAATAGGCCATAGCAAGACATTGTTGGTAGAGACTGACCAACCACTTTTAAAAACTCTGACTTTGTACACACTTATTTTCCCAACAGCTCTTAGCTATGCTAAGCATCGTGTTCTTGAGCATAATTTTATCATATATAAAAAGATACTTCCATGCAGCTACACTGCTGAAAGCAGACTTTAAAATGAACATGAGTTATACTGCCAATTTCTTTAAGGTTCATTTACACTGATCTTCAGGTATACTGGATGAAGTTGTAAGCCTAGAAAAGAACATGTCACTGATGACCCTGTGAATTTCACAAGCATTTGAGGTGTTATGACCGTGCATGACAAACTGCAAAACACTGGAAGTTTTATTTTTACAGGTATTGCAGTTTCTAAGAACTATGAAATATTCTTGAACATCTAACACCTTAACAATTATCAATCTAAGAATGGACACATATACTGTATTCCCATAAGGACGAGATACTTGTAGTTTATGCATCACATTATCTTGAAAAAATCTGCTTGCCATATTCATGACAACGCAAACACATTCACATGTGTTCTTACTCATCTTCTTCATGAATATTCATTTACCTAACTGATTTGGAAGTATAGACCTTCTAAGTATTAGATAATCCTTCAGAGAATTTTGCATTCTGAAATGGAAATAATCCTTTTCCCCTGGACAGTTGTCAGTGACCAGAATAAAGGTGAAACCTGAACCTTCATCCTTCATTCAGGGCCCCCATAATCTCCACATAAAAAGAATGAAAGGAAACATGAGCTCAGCATTCCCTTATCGTTATTCAATATTCATTGAAGTATTTACTCTATGTTTATGGAAGATTTTTTTTAGTAAGGACTTATTGCTTAACTAATTTCTGTCCTGAATCCAGAATAATCTATAGAATAACACATTCCTTCATTGGCTTAAGAGATATCAAAGGGACTCCTAGGTATTTACAGATAGGATGCAGACCAAAAATGATGATTCACAGTTTCTCAAACACTGTTTATTGCATTTCTCGCTGCCCATCTGTCCTCCCCTTAACCTTGACGTAGCAACTTTCCAACAGCAGTGGTGCAATGAAACCATGAGGAACTCCTGTGAATCAAATCTTGACACAGGGGAACATCCCCATTAGCAGGAAGCTAACAGGAATAGGCAGCTAGTATTTTGAAAGGCTGTTTTAAAATTCCCATTCCTTGCATAGCAAGGAAAAAAGCCTTATCTCTTAAAAGATATATATTGTTGGATTATGACTACTCGTTCAGTGAAATGTGACATTGCCTGTAATTTACTATTGTATTTCAATAGCTGGAATGTGCAATAAGAATGAATGTGCAATATAACAGCTCAGATATAAAATAAGAAGGGAAAAAGGAATTGCTTTCTGCCCTTTACCACTTCTGGAGATTACATTTAATGTGATTTTGGGAAGGAATTCATTGAAAAAATTCTTTCTCTATATAAAAGAAAGAGAAAAAAGAACATCCTATCAAGTGAGGCAAGAAAACAATTTTACTGCAGAACACTTATATCACTAAAATATTTGTATCATTGTTATGCGATTAGGCTAAAAATAAATCTATTCATCATCTTATAATACTGTAGAAAACTATGTTTGCATGTAAATTACTGCAACACCCACATTGACTTATGTTTTCACCCTACAGAAAAATGCCAGAGTTCCATAAACATATTTATAATACTTATAACCAGGTTATTGTTTTATAAAAAAAAAAAGGGGGGGTCAACTCAATACAAGTACTCAACATACAAATTTCTGGTTTTGGGTTTGTTGTTGTTGGTTTTTTTTTGTTTGTTTGCTTTTTTCCCCCACTACCAGCATTTCAGTGAATTCCATGGATTAAAATCGAAGGGGCCAGCAGGCCCAAACCTTCTTTTTTACCATCTCATGCTGTATGTTCAAGTTCTCCTCATTTTGGCCAAATTCATTTGAGGTCCAGAAAACAACTCCTGCAAACCAGTGCTGCCCTCCAGGTTTTATATTCAAAGCAGCAACACTCATATCTGGTCTTTGGATACATCAAGATTCCCTTTTTATTTTCTCCTGCCAGTATAGTCACCAAGCAGCTCACTTTCCAAGAGGAGGGAAATTTCTTTTTATAAAATCCTAAGCACTCACACATAAATCAGAATTTAAATGCATCAAAGTAGGTGAGGGAAGGATTCACAGCTACCAGAGAACCACCTATGGGTTGCCATCAGCATCAGCAGTGCCACAGGAACAAATCTTGATAGGTTATCAGCTGTAACTGAGGAATAAATAAAAAGGAAGAGAACTGAACTGTGACAGATGATAACAGCAGGTTGCTGAATTTTTCAGTTACTTGCAGACTGCTTGTGGGAAGAGTTTGAGGCAATGTGCTCTCATCTGCACCTCATTTGCACAGTGGTGACATTCATGAAGCACTCCCGTATTTACAGAGGTAAAGACACATATTCAAGTTCAGGCTTCACATCATGTCATTTTTGTCAGGTCCCACAGCTATATTTAAGTAGGTAATATGAGGGAAACTCACGAAATTTAATATAGTATGAGCCAAATATGCAAATGTTTCTATAAACACACCCCCTAAATCTCCAGATAAATTGACAAATTGTTATTTTGAATTTTTTTCTAAAGCACTGTCAGACTGTTTCAAGTTCCTTACTGTGACAATACACATTAATAATATTTTTCTGGTATTGCAGAGATGATCATCAGATTACATGGCCAAATTCTGGTTCCACACATCAACTTCAGCACATCGCAGGTTCTCACAGTGTTCAAAATCTTGCCAGAGCTGCCACTTTCTCTTCACTCCTCATCTACACTCAAACATGTCCTTACAAACTAAAAAAATTTGCAATATGGTGGCTTAAATGTAGCATATTTCACAAAGGTGAAACCTATATAGCAGCAACGAAGAAACATTTTTCTGCAACAAATATTTGTTGCTCTTTGAAAAGAAGTGAATTTAAGTCCTCTGAAGTTTATTTAAAAATGACAAGTTCAGGAAAACCTTCAGATTTAAGCTCCATTCTTGTGAAAGGCACCTGCAAGCAGAGGGCTTGTTTTTCACTTCCCATTCATCCATTTATTGCCCTAGTCCTTCCGGTGTCTGACCAAACAAGCATTGAGAGAACCATTGAACCTGAAGGAATTAGACGTGAGCTTGCACACAGCTAAAGAACTTACTTGGAAATACTGGCAAAAATGCAGCATGAAGTATAGCTGACTTGATTGAATATGCCATAATGTCAAACAGGTGGTACTAAAACTCTATGAATCACAACAGCATTTTTTATATATGAGACTAGTGGCACCACTTACTACAAAGACTGCGAAACACCTTATAACACTTCCTTTCCAGTTGCTTTTAACCTTAACATACCTCTGCACATACAGGCTGACATTTTCCATTATTGGGAGTTTTCCTTTGTTCTGAATATTCTTTGAAAATTTCAGTCAAAAGAATCCCACTATTTCTGCAAACAAAGCTCGTGAAAATATGTTTGTTTGCTCATTTAAAAAAAAGTGGTGATTTCTGAAAATTATTACAGCTCCTTTGTACTTAAAACAAGGATATAAAATTTGTCAGACACTTCTTGTCCATTCTTGTGAGTATTTGCTAAGACTGAAAACTTAAAAAAACAAACATGGTGAGACTTAGGTTTTAACAGCATTTCCACAGTTCCTCAACCCCAGAGCTTACTTACATTTGCAGATGTAATGCACATGTTTTGAACACAAAAGGCTATGCACTTCTAGCTCTGAAAAATTGTGTCTTGATCATATGGATGTTCTGTATATGTGGTAGAACTTTCGCACATACACAACTTGTCTGATTCTGTAACATTTCAAACATTGACTATGTATACACATAAAAATGCATCTCAGGTTGACTATTCTGTATTACTAGGAGAAAGAATTACTTGTCTACAAGTTTCTTAAAAAGATGCCATATAAAGAACTTCAGAAAAGATGCATGATCCCTATTTTGACATAGTCAAAGCAATTAGCATATTACTGTGCAATAGGTTCTGGGAATTATTTGGAAGGGAGTCAGCCCTGATAATTCTGTAAATATTTCAAGGAGTCCATTAAGTGTTAGCAATGCAAGGATAAAATGAAATGTCTATAATACAAGTGATGGAAAGGTACTGAACAAGCGTGCTACCTACCACACAGTGGAGAGGCCAATAAGTAAATGTGACTTGGCTGACTGTCAGGTGCCCAGTAAGCTGCTCTCTCACTTCCCCATCTCAACAGGGCAGGACACTCACCAATTACTGTCACGGGCAAAAGAGACCCAACCTGGAGAAATTAATTCTCCAATTCTTTTATTGCCAATTAATAACAGAGTAGGACAGTGAGAAATAAAAACAAAACTAAAAACACCTTCTCCCCCCCTGTCTTCTTCCAAGGCTCAACTTCACTCCTTCAGTCCCAACTTCTACTTCACCAGCAGTGGCTCAGGGGGAAGGGAAATGGGGGTTGTGGTCAGTTTGTAACAGTTTTCTCTGCCACTCCTTCCTCCTCACCCTCTTCCCTGTGTTTTCCACATGGTATAGTCCTTCACAAACAGACTCATACAGAAAGCCTGCTGCTGCGTGGGCTTCTCTCCACGGACTGCAGCTCCTGCCAGGAGCCTGCTCCAGTGCGGGCTATCCATGGGCTGCAGCTTCCCTCAGGGCATGTACACCTGCTGCAATGTGGGGTCCTCCACAGGCTGCAGTGTGGATATCTGCTCCACTGTAGTCCCCCATGGGCTGCAGAGGGCAACCTGCATCACTGTGGTCTTTCACCATGGGCTGCAAGGGAATCTCTGCTCCGGCACCTGGAGCACCTCCTCCACCTCCTTCTGCACTGACCTTGGTGTCTGCAGGGCTGTTTCCTTCACATTTTTCTCACTTGTTACTACCAAAATGCTAACTTAATTTTGGATGGGAATGGGGAGGGAAAGAGAAGTGTGCTTGGGCTTGATCTTCATCTTTCTTAGTCAATATGCTCTTAGCCATGGTGTACTCAAGAGGTGTTTCTAGAGGGCAATACAAGTTGGATAACTTTGATCACTGATAGGAAAACTGCACACACAATCTTGCCCTGTTTTCTCTCTAGTTTGCTCTCTTTTTGCAGTTCATTAATTTAACTCTACATGTTTCCCAAATAAAAGCTTTCAACCCCACAAATATTCAGATACTTCCATATCTGACATTTTTTGAGAGGTGAAGAATAAATGAAATAATTAGGCAAAACCCTGCTGTGTCACCGCTTAATAAATTTTTCATATGATGTATTGAGAAACCCCTTCCCCAGTTTCTCAGTGTCTAATACAACAATCTTTGCAGCCAGATTGTCTTTTCCATTGCGTAAATTCAATTGAGCTTGAGTTCGAATTCAGTTGTACTGGCAACTATACCTAAACTGTGGAGTAATTCAGGCTACGCTGGAAGCAGAACTTTATTGTATTCACCTTCTGTAATGTCCTGTGAAGAAGGAAGGTTTATATAGTAGCTGTAGGTTTTCTAATTATATATCACAAGAACGTGAAATTACTTAATAGCAGAAGGATTTCAGTCTGCTCCTCCCCTTCGTTGCAATAGGATCACATTATTTTAACAAAAGCACCAATAACTGCCTGTCCCCTACTACAACGAAGACGGCTGTCCTGTGACCAAAAGGGCTGTGCAGTGCTCTCTTCCTTCATTTATACAACTGAATGAATTGTAAAGCTGATCAATTCACTAAAAAGGGAATTGAACTCCCATTGCAATTGTTCTCTTTTTAATCCTGGCTTGTTTCTCACCATTTCCCACGTAATAACACCCTACGCTCTGTTAGAAATGTTGCTGTTCTCATTTCTTAGCCACTGCACTAAGGCAATGAATTGAGAGATTGTTCTAATTACTAGTGGTGAAAATGTCCAAGTGGATATATGCCGTACATTTACACACTTATTTATTCCAGCTCATCCTAATAATGGTTAGATACTTTAAGTTGTCACTTTTTGCACACATTTAATATGATGGAATTTCTTTCTTTTGTTAACAGTCACAAAAACAATGTAAGCATGAATACTTCTAGAAAGCAATTTTTTAGAATGCGAGAATATGGGAATATATGCTCATTGAGGGATAGAAGCACCTGAAACCTAGCTTATTTTTACCTAAAGGCAACTAAAGACATCACATCTCTAAGAACTTGGCCCAAGCCTTCTTTTCTCTTTTCTCTTTTCTTTAAAGGCAAATGAAACACTCCATAACAGTTCATCTCAATGGTTGCTCTTGGCGCTCACACCATTTCATGCAAGGGAGTGGGCTGTAATGGGCTGTAAAATTTTCTTTGGGGATCCATGGTAATGGATATATGTAATAGAATCACCTCGTTGGAGCTGATCACTTCTAATTTGGCCAGGCACTGATAAAGCTAAATGCATTATTGTGGTAGTCTTGACGTGGGGTATCAAAAGCTAAGTTACAATATTACAACACAGTAATCTCCCTCTTGTTAGAGGGAGATTTAGAAATTTAGAAATACAATTCTTGTTTCTCATTTCCTAATGTACAGGACTGTTCCCACAGCCCCACATAGGGCATTGATTTCTGCCCCCCACAACTGAATAAGTATTCCTCTTGCATTCAGACTTCTAACACAAATGGTCATAAAAAGCTAATGCGAACCGGTAGAGAACCCCAAGGACAGGCACAGAACCTCAAAATAATTTAGTTATTTTTTTTTTCAAATTTACTAGATTTTAAATGTCCTTTTATCCTTTATTTTGTTGCCAAAGCATTTCTGCAAGGCTACCAATGGGCAGTGTTGCTTTTTTGCACGATTTCCAAGTTAATTCTTTGTTCTCAAAAAGAAATGTCGTTATTTCTTTCCTTTGGGGGAAAAAAATCACAGTATGAGGGGTGAGATGATAGGGATAATTAGAGTAAATGGTGGTATAGAACACAATGGGAAAAATATCTTTTATGAAGACCACCTGTCTACTCATTTTTGTAGCCTGAATGATGTTTTGTTTTGTTCAGGGAAACAAATTCACTTAATAAAATCCAAAACACAGATGGCAGCTGCTAGAAAAAAACCAATACAAGATTTTGTTGCAAAGGGTATAGAAGTGATCTGAGCTCTGAATGGAAGAAATAAAAATTTCCTCTTGCTCTGTCAATGGTGCTGTTTTCCAAAAGCTATCTCTCATGCAGCCTGAGATTTAGTTAAAGCAGCAATTCTTATCCTGAATGTTAGAAATAAGGCCTTCTTTCATGTCACTCTAAGCTGTTTCTTGTGTATATTCTTTTCATGCATCTTCATTATTTTATTGTAAATTATTTGAAAAATAAGGCTTGAATCTACTTAGTATTTATTCAGGTTAGTTTAAAACTAGTCAGGAGAAAATTCTTAAATTTCCATTCCTTTTACAGGTTCAAGAGCATATTTTAATGCAAAAATACAAAATAGTTTAAGAAAAGATACCAGATTCTCTTTTTTTTTAGCCACTACTCTATTAGAATAAGCTCGTATCTCAGTTTAAATTCAAATCGACAGCAAATGTTGACATCCTTATTTGGCAAAGAAACGAGCAATCCAGACATAATAGTAAAAGCAAGAGTTATTCAGAGAACTATTAAAGAAAAAAATGATTTTACATATTCATAGTCTCTCCTTGGAAAGTCCACAAAACCAGAGAAACAGTTCTACTCAGGACTTCAGGAAGTCAGGGGTTTGATTGAGGACATTTCTAGATGACAGATCAGAAATACAAGAGGTATCTCAGTCTGATTTCAATCTGGCCTAAGTCTTTCCAACACATATATCTAAATATGCAGCTTAACAGGGAGGATAAAACGAGGACTGTGGACACACAACAAATTTTATGGTTTAGATACCAAAATAATCTTCTCCTAGAGAGGATTATCTTTCAAGGAACAGAAATGTAAGTAACATTGAGGCCTACTTAATAATTTTCCCTTAGGAAGAGAATGTCTCCCATGTGAATCTTACCCGTCCTTAGAGAGGAAGGTAGATGCTTACAGCACTGCTATACCTCCAGAAAAGCAGAAGCCCACCCAGAGAGATCAAATAGCATAAAGACTAGTGCAGACATCCAGTATCACACAGTGAAGTTCGCCAATAAAAAAATATGTATGTTCTGATCAGATCTATTACATGCATTGAGGGCCTCACCAGTTTGTTTCTGGAAGGAAAACAGGTTATAGAAATTAGTATTTATTTGGGATAACTTATCTATAAGGAATTTCTAGTAGACACATGGTAAAATGTATTTTGTTTTACATTCATAAATGCCAAATCTCAACAAATTAAGCACTAATTTTGAAAATAATCTCTACTGAAACATGAATGAAAGCTCAACAGAGTATTAAATGATGAATTTTTACCTCCTTCCAAACCATTTACTGAAAAGCAAGAGTGGACTTCGACCAATTACTTGACCTGTGAGTTTTTGTTATAACTAGGAAAGCATTGATTTCGAAGCTTCTTTTGAAGCATTCATTTACATCTTCTAGAGCATATGAATTTCCAGTGCCTAGAGCACCTATATATATACTGATATATACTGCTTACAAATCCTTTTGAGTTGCTACCTTCCCTTGTGTTATTAAGACCGAGTAAGACTAAGTCTATTAAATAAGGAGTGGCAGGTGGTATGTTCATGCTAGACCTCCTCCTGTCTTACATGCAAGGGCCAACAGTCAGTTCTCTCCAGCTTCAAGGTTCTGAAGTTACAGCATTTCTCCCTGTCAGGCCTCCAAAGAAAATTTGAACACACAACTGCTCTCATTAACAGCATCTGTATGAGAAAATATTACCTCCTTTGAGGTAATAATGGTGGGTATCTTCTTGATCAACAATATCTTCACTGAGAGATTTTTATTGCTAAGCTTCTCTGATATCACAGCATGTTGATCCCCTTGTCTTGCAAATTTGCAAACAAAAATACAATACATTTGACTGGGCAAAATCTGAGGTCCACAGTCAGAAAATGATTGACTTAATTTCCTATATGTCTTTAAGAAGCAGACTACTTATGCTTTATACATGCCATTTCATAAAAAGAAAGTTCAATTAGGATGGCACTGCACAGAAAAGAGCTTGGCTTGGCATTACTCCGAGCTTTAACAATAGATCCTTTTGTCCAATATGATGAATCCACTAGAATCTGTCACAAAGACAGAAACACTTTTAGTAGCATGACTGTTAATTAAGGCATCAATAAAACATATAGACACATTTCAGAAAAATGTTTTAGATGATTAAACTTATTGTAATTTGACTTTTTTAAAAGGAAATTGTAAAAATCAGACTCCTAAAATGAAGGAAGTGTAATTCTCTAAATGTCAACAGAGCAAAAGTACTATCTCAATACTTTTATGAAGACTCTTTAAGGGAGTTTTATATAGGGATGTATACTCTCCATCTTTATACACATATGTGTGTCTGCATGTACACACCTGTGTATATGCAGTGTCTCCAGTATATCCTCTATCATCTCTACATGTACATGTTGTTATGGATGAAGAAGTTAAGAAATGAGATGGACCACAAGATGGGTGGAAACCAGCTAACCTGCTAGACTCAAAGGGTGGTGAGTAATGACTCAAAGTTCAACGGGCATCTGATCATCAGTGGAGTTTGTTAGGATGGATATGAGGTCTAATACCATTAAATATCTTTAGAAATGATCAGGCTGACAAGGAGGACTGCACCCTCACCAAGTTTGTGGGTGACACGAAAGTGGAAGGAGAGATAAACAAGGCAGAAAGAAGAGCCACCACACAGACGCACATCAACTGGCTGGAAGACTGGGTCAAGAAGATTTGTACAAGATTTAACAAAGATAAATGAGAACTCCTGCATTCTGAATAATTGCACACAGCAGGACGGACTGGGGTCTGACTGTGGGGTGAGCAGCTCTGTGGAAAAGGCCCTGCCAGTTCCGGTGCACAGCAAGCTGAACATGAACCAGCAGGCAAATGTGTCCTAGGCTGCATCAAGAGGAGTACAGCCAGCAGATGTAGGCATGTGGGATTGTCCCATCTGCCCTGCACTTGTTAGGCCAAACCTGAAATACTGTATCCCATTCTGCACTACCAAATCCTGGTTTCCCCAGTCCAGGAGAGACATGGAAAACGTGACAGAGTCCAGTAGAGAGCCATCAAAATGATCAGTGCTAGAATCTCTGCTGGAAACATTAAAGAGAGCTTGACTGGGCCTTGCATAGCCTAATCTAAGCCTTGCTCTGGGTCCAGGTGATCTTCGGAGGTTCCTTCCAACCTTGACTTTTCTGTGATTCTGTATGTGCACAAAGTAATAGAGTGATGCAAGGATTACAAACACACAATAGTTATGGTGGTTTTTTCATCCTGTATGAAAAATTTACTTAAATTTACTCATAAGCCACCAAGCCATGTCTGAGTTACGCTATATATTCCAAACAAGTGTGGGCAAAGTCTCCCAAATCATATCTTAAATGCACAGGTTTGGTGTCATATTTACTGTAAAAGGGGAAAAAGTTTGAAATGTTTATAGCATCTTCTAACTTAAAAAATCTTTACTGGACTATTCCTCTGTGCATATTTGTAGGCTCTGTATCTTGTAATAAGCTTAATACTGGAGGACTGAGACAGAGAGTGAAGTAGGAATAAAAATATGACAAAACAGTTTAAACCCATCATAATCTAAATTCCACACAGTAACGCATATGATTCTGAGGCTGTACTTACCAACCCTGTAGTAACAACCTACAGTTACAATCTACAATCAATCTGTAGTACAGAATGATAATCTGTAAGAAAATGTCTGTTGGACTGAGGCTGAATACTGACCATTTTGGATCCCAGGTTGTAGCAAACTTAGGGATTAAAATGAAGCAAAGGCAGATCTCTAGGAACCGAAAATAAGAAATAGCTGCTACCTGAATGTGCTCAGAATCTTGGAAATATGTAAACACCTGGGGTAAAGCTGCGACACAGGGCAACACGCTCTTTCTTTCACATATTGTTGCAGTAGATATAATGTGTTTTATGAAGGATGGGGCTTTCTGTATTAAAATATCCTCACTTGTGCAATGTAATATCACAAGTCAAATTAACTGAGGTACTCAATACTTCAGTTTGTCTTATTCCCAACCTATTTTTTCCAGCAGACTTAACTGAGCATAGCTTTAGCTGTAGCCTAGATTCTTCTCTGGTGGCCAACCATACCTCCTTTCTGAGTAGCAAAATAAGTCCCTGTCCTATCAGGTCAGTGTTACCAATCTATTTTTATCTCTGAGGATCAACACTCCCTAACAGACTGAAATGATAAATGCAATTCTGCCACACAGCTACAGATAAACTGCAACACAAGTCTGTGTTTTAAATTTTTAAAGGCCCATGAGAGAGAAGGAATTCCTTATGTTTTAAGTCACAAGAAGGCACATACAACTTTCTGCTACTATATGGAAGGGAACAGCTAGTTTCATCAAAACCCAAAATGCATTTGCATGTGTACTTTCCTTAAATGGTGCACAGAGATTTTACTTATGCAAGACAAAATGAAAATTGGTATGAATACATAGATGTTACTTGAAAACTTTTAAATAAAGTCTCATGTTCCATAAAACTTACTCTTCTGCTGAAATAGTGCTAGCTGCTTCATATTTGAAAGAAGCATGCAAAGAGGCTGCTTGAAGCTATAGATAAATAATAGATGATGCTCTTCCCAATGGAAAAGCAGTAAGTGCTTTTAAAGCCCAGCAAAATGAAGAAAATCTGTGCTAAGAAGTTCAATGGAGCTAGTATTTCACATGAAAAGAAAATGCTATTCTGTTTAAATTTGTAAATGATCACTGGATTTCTGGGTCAGTGCCCATTCCCAAGTTAGAATAACTTTTGACACATTTTAAAGTGTTACTCGTACTACTTCAAAGAGAATACAGGAAAAAGAAAGAGACCTTTCAATACAAAAAACCTAATCACTTTCTCTGGTGTTACATTAAGCAAAAAGTCCCTGCACATTTGGAATTGTAAAAGACACAGTAACTTAATAGGTTAGTCTCCACTTCATTACAGAGGAAAGTATTTTATTTACTGGTTCATTTTAAAATAAAGTCGCAAAATGCAGAAAGTATTTGCCCAAGTCCAGGCAAAGATTTTCTTTCCAAGCACGAGAGAAAGAAATCTGTATTGTATTCAGCCTAATAAGGCCATAAATGAGGTCTTGAAACATACGGATTTCATGAATAAGAGTAATTTTCTTTTTTCTTTTTTACGGCCCTCAAGCTTCATTTTCTTAAACATATCTCTGCATTCATGAGTGAAAAGATAAGAAACATAGACATTAGTCAGGCAAGGAATGATAACCAAAGGATTCCAGTTACTTAGCACCTCCTGCAGTAGAAGCCAGAAAGTTGTCTTGGTTTTCATCATAGCACTGTTGTAAATAGCTCAAGCCAGGACATTGCAGAAAAAACCCATAAGTGGAAAGGGAACATTTTGCAAGAAATCCTCTTCTCTCACAGCAAAGGAGCTCTCTCTGAGAGCAGAAGATGCTCCCTCGTCACCAAAAATAACACTGAGCTGAAAGAGAACACCACCACCCTGAAAGACCAATTTCCGAAAAGAGTCATGGGCAAATCTTTTCCAGCTCCTCTTCAGACACTTTCCAAACAAGCAGCCTGTGGTATACTTCCAGAGGATGTGCCCATCATATCTCACAGCTTCTGAGATGTTTTCTAAGCTTTTGAGAGGTTTAATATACTTTTGAGAATTTCTGTTGCCGTCTGAAATTTCATTTAGAAATTTTGTCACATAAAATTAGGTTAGGGACATATCTAAGGGAGGCTTAGGATAGACTAGTCAGATCTTCATGAGAACACACACACAAAAACACACACACATTTACGCTGATATGCTCCATGAGGTTGTGTGCGCGCAAGAAAACAGCAGGAATAAGAAGTAATTTCCTTATTCCACACATACACAGTCCCTGTTCCTATTCCTATCACACAACCTTTGTTTTCTTTACCAGAAGGTACATTGTTTGGCAGATTTGAATAGGCTAAACAGTTCAGTCATGTCAGATTCCACTTAGACTGTTCCCACAACATGCTACAGCCACAGTTCTCTATGAAGCAACACCACTGAATCTGTGCAGCACAATGCATAGTTTAACTCCTGACAGTGCTCACCTGGGCGCCAGTATTTTTGTTCTTGCTCCATGCTTGTTCATGTAACTTTTAAAACTTAATTAACCAGTTTTATGATTCTCTTCAGAGACTGTTTTGTTATTCAGATAACTGTCATTTAGGTAATCAAACCTAAACTGTATTTACAAATATTCACCAAGAATTATTTCATTGTAACCACTGAAAAATCAAGACGCAAAACTGAGAACCTATATTCTCCTTTCTCAACAAATAACCCAGCTGGTCCCTCAAATTGCTCCTTTTCTGCTCCCTTCCTCAAAATTTGCATTCTTGATGGCACAGTGATCCTGTTAGCTCAATAGAAGGAATGGGAAGTGTTGGGTTGTTAGGGTACCAAACGCACACAGTGGGGCTGAGGGAAGTGCAGAATCCAGGTGTCGTACCTCCTAAGTGAGTGCTCTAATGAGGCTCCTAGGCAAAAACTTGTATCGTCACCGAAAACATCACCATTACCTTCTTTTCCAAGTATATATTGTCTTTTTCAACCTAGCCCAGCATATTCCAAGCATGCCCTGAGTCTGAGCAAATCAGGACATTCAGGAGATATTTAGTTTGTGGATCCTACTGTTGGTCCAGCCAAGACACTGACTGCATAAATATATACAGTGACACAGGTTTGGATGTGTGAAAAACTTTGAGTGGGAAACACAGACACCTGTGGTATTGCAGAATTTACTGCTTATGTGTGCTCTTGCTTTCTAGAGCTTGGACTGCTTTTGCTTCAGTTGCCTTTTAAGTGTCTGAGGACCATTTTGCATCTTACATTTTGTCTAGAATTGCTCTTATAATACAAAATGAAATGAGTTTGAGTATATGGTCTCCTCCCTGACAGCAAATAATGGATTATAGAATACCAAGAAACAAACCGTCCTATCAGTAAACAAGTACAGAAATTTGCAGACACTATTTTCATCTCAGTACCACAGTTGATGTCACATGATAATTTTGTAATTAACTTTCATCTCACTTTAAGTGAGCTCTAGATGTTTGCTACTGTTTTCACCCGCAGCTGAATGCATGCATTGTTGAAAACAGGTAACATCAATTCTGGATATGAGTTTATCAGAAAATAGAAAATATTTGTAAGTTTACCTACATATTCTAATATATTCATTTAAAGACAAGATTTCCAACAATACATGTCACAGACACTGATTTTTTATTACTTAGTTAGTAATAAAGGTGCACTTATAATTCACAGTACACAAGTAATGACATAAATGACACACAACCCTTCTATTTTATACACTTGATTTTACATTTGATACCTATATTTTTACTTCTAACAAACTGGAAAATACAATCTTGTGCCTGAATACTGAACCAAAAAGTGCAAACACATTACTAGAAAATTAGTCTTCCCTCCCCCCCCCCGCCAAGGCAATTTTAATGGCAGCATCAAATTACTAACAGTTTAAAATAAAAATAAAAACATTGTAATGAGAAAGTACTTTGGCCAAACCCACAAGTAATTTCATGCTGAAATACTGCTGCAACAGGACTCTGCACTGCAAAACAAATTCCTAAAAAAGTACGACAGGTTCTTATCCTCATCAAAGAATTAAATCATAATTAAATCTATGCAAGTGAATCAGATACATTTTAATGTACAATCAGGAAAATGATCACAGTTGGAAAGATTAAAAATTGCTATTTCAGCATGAAATCCCTATCTTGCTAAAATTCAGTGTTTTATTAGGGAAATTTTTAAAGCAGAAAGATGATTCTTAAAGTCACAGGTGTGTAATTGTAATATTCCACGGGAACTTGAAAAGCCATAGGCTGAGGTTGCAAAACTGCCTACTCAGAGACCAGATCATGTTGTCCACTAAACTGACAAAAAGTATAATCGTGGAGTTAAGATGCTGTGCAGGGGGTTTTTTGGACAATTTAGAAGGTTTTCACTTCTTCCAAAGGCGGATCTGACCTTCACCTTTGTACTGCTAGGATGTACTTGCAAGCTCACCTAACACTAACAGAATTGTGGAAAAAAATGCACAGCACAGAGAGAACAGATCTTTGAAGTATCAGGGCAACCACACCAAAAGAAGACTGTATCTACCTGCACCTCCTGGGCCAGTATGTTACTGCTCCAGCATGTTTCAATGCTCAAATACTTCATGCAGAGGGAAATTTTGCTGTAATTTTCTAGTTTCTGATCAGCTGTGAAACTGTCTTAATCTCTCTAAATTAGAGACATCACCGACCAAGATGTTTGCATTTAATACTTTTAGCTCAATGCTTGCAACTGAATTAGTTTTCAAATCAGCTTTTACCATACCCTAATAAGATAAAAATAAAGGAAAATATTGCAATCTATTAAGGATTTGAAACTAAAGCACTGGTACAGTGAAGAACCTTGAGTGACATTATTTTTGTCACAATGATGTAAGCAAAGCCTTCAGAGTTTCGATTTCCATTGAGACAGTGCCTGCTGCAAGTGGGATGAGACTTCAGCTGAGCTATCTTCATGCTGCAAGGAATCAAACAGCTCCAAAACGAGTTGCTTCACTATTTCCACTAAAGCCATAACTGCAAAAGTGGCCTGATCTACTCTGCTACTTTCACAATCCCAGCAAAGCCACTTATCCCCTGTACAGCTTTCTCTACTACATCCCCTCCAGTTCCCACTGCAGTTGTGCTCAAAGGAAGACTCTTGTCTTCAAAAGATTAATATTATTGCAAGTTTTACAGGAAAGGGGCCCTTCACTTGAAGCTGGAATGAAATGCACTCAAGCAAAAAAGGTTGCATTGCTGGTATGAATCCTCAGTGTTCCTCTGTATTGCTACTTTTTGCAGCTATTCATTGTACTCCTTTAAGGTCTGTAATTTTTATAAGACAGGTGAAAAATGCTAACAAGAAGTATCCCAGGAAGTCAGTTGCTATTATGAACACAACGGATGTTAGTATTCTATAGTTCCTGAGACTAAAGAAACTATTTAATTATAGAATGTAAGACTTAAGTTGACATATACCTCAATTTGAGACTTTGAAAAATCCACAATCTTATCTTCTGTATGTACTGCACTAAGAAAAGGGCAAACCTGTCTAGACTGAAATGCAGGTGAAAGTTTTGTTTTTCATTTGAAACTAACTTCCTGATAGCACATGTAAAGAATCAAAATCTGGTGTTACAGTCAGGTGCATGTTAGCCTGAGAAGTTTCCAGCTGAATCCATTACCGTAACAGGAGAAATGAGACTGACTGGATCTGCCCTGTTCTGCTGATATAACTCAAGTTATACTTGAAAACCCATCAGATTCATTCAGCTGTTTTGTCTCTTGAAGTCAAAGGACATTTTGCTGGCAACTTCAATGGGGCCAGACCCTCTATCAAGTGGTTAGCTTGATGATATATTGCATGATTACAATGGGTTTTGAAAAACTTCTGGAGAAGTTGGAGAGAGACACCCATTAACACTTAAGAGAAGCAAAACACCTTAAGGAATAACAAAACAACTCTGTGTTGATTCCAAAAGTGCAATTTTCTTATCTTGGCAGAAGAGGTTTCATAAATAATTTAAGGAAAAATATGTGCAAACATCGCGTAATCTAAATTCATATTTCTTTGCATAACAACTGGCCACTTAGAAAAATGCCACACATGAGTTTCAGTAATGTTTTTAACACTTCAGCATATTCAAAAAGCAAAAAGAAATGCATCCTCTGCATATTTAGAAATTTTTTTAAGGGTTCAGGAAATGTCAAGATGCTTGGGCTAAAGCATTTAATACCTCTCTGCTTTATAAATGGCAAATTTGTATCAAAGATGCATTTTATTTGGAAACAATCTATCTTCTTTCTTGGCAGGAACTTCCGAGCATGTCATCTGGAGTTTTGTGAAAAGCCAAAATGTGACATAAAGCCTAGTTGTTTTCCCCAAGATATATGGTTGCTTGGAATCACGCATTTAGAAATATTGTAAAATTAAATTTCAGTGGAGAATGACAATTTTTCATTTCCAGACTATCCTTTAGGCCAGACACAAGGTATAAAGTTCAAGCGCTTTTCAAAGCCAGGCTGTGCCCAGCCCATCATGAATAGCAAAATTGGACATTAGAATCTTTCCTATGCTTTTGTACATAATACAGGTTGTATCAGAATGGATGGAGACTGGGTCAACCATCAGTTGTCACTTGAAACAATGTATTTGCCCTCTGGGCCAGATACATACACAATGGTAAGGCTAACTTAAAAACGGTTACTATGAAGCTCCTTTAAATGAGACGCCTGGAATAAAGTGAAGAAAATGAACCCTACTCAGTAATAATTTTAACAATATTAAGAGGTGGCAGATAAAGAATTAGAACAAGATTAACTACCAAATCTTTCTTTAAGAAGTGCCTGAGCCAACCCCGGGAAAGCTCTATGGGTCTGTTCTAGAGAAGGTGAGCTGGTAGAGAGGAATGAAAAATATTCAAAAAATTCACAAAAATATAAGTAATAAATTTGAAAGTTCAAAATACTTGGCATTTAAAGGACAATGCAATCAGGTACAGTCAACATGAGTTCACAAAGGGAAAGCCCTGTCTAACTAATTTGATATCCTACTATGATAAGGTCACCCATCCAGTGGATGAAAGGAAGACAGTGGATGTAGTTTTTCTGGATTTTCAGTAAGACTTTTGATCCCTCACAGCATCGTTCTGGAAAGACAGTAGGATGCACTGGGTGAAGAACTGGTTGAATGGCAGGGCTCAAAGGATTGTGGTGAATGGGGCAACATCAGGCTGCCGGCCAGTTGGTAGTGACGCTCCTTAGGTCTGAATTCTAGGGCCAGTTCTAATTAATATATTTAACAGTGATCTGGATGCAAGAGTTGAATGTACCATTAGTGAATTTGCTGATGACACCAAACTGGGAAGTGCTGTTGACTCTCTTGAGGGACAAGATGCCTTGCAGAGGAATCTGGATAGATTAGAGTGTTGGGCAATTATCAACGGCATGAAATTTAATAAGAACAAATGCTGGATTCTGCACCTGGGATGGAGTAACATCAGGCAGAAGTATAGATTGGGAGAGGAGTGGCTGGAAAGCAGTCCTGCAGAAAGGATCTAGGGGTGCTGGCTGGCAGCAGGCTCAATAGGAGCCAGCCGTGTGCCCTGGCAGCCAAGAGGGCAAACCCCTTCCTGGGGCGCATCAAACGCAGCATAACCAGCCCATCAATGTGATTTTCTTGCTGTATTCAGCATTGGTGTGGCCTCACCTTGAATACTGTGTGCAGTTCTGGGCCCCATGATATAGGAAGGATGTGAAGATCCTTGAAAGAAGGGCAGCCAAGATGGTGAAAGGGCTTGATGGAATGTCCTATGAGCAGTGGCTAAGGATACTGTCATCAAAACAGACACCATTTTGATCTTCACTGCTCTGGTTTAAAGAAACCTACTGAACTGTTTACAGAAAAAAAGTTTCTTGAAGAAACTAAGACCTACTTAGAATTTGACACCAGTTAATTTACTAAGACATAAACAGCAGCAAAAATTGAATACATTTTATCTGTGCAAATGAACACACCTCTACACAGAAAGAAGCATCACAAGAAAAGATAACTGCAGCAAAATTTGCCACAGCTCATTTTAAAAGGCCAAATTACTATCCACACATTGGACTGTTTTGCAGCTAACTGAAAGAAACTTGGCTTGCTGAAGAGACAAGGACTACAGCACTGAGGAAGACTAATTTGTCTTCCCAGCTAGACTGAGGTAACAGAGCTGGTTTCTGCTGGCTTCTCTGTGATGTGCCCATGTCATAACAAGCTTATGGTTGTCCCCTTCCACCAAAAATGGGGTAAAAGTTCCTTCTTGGTATAGGGCATGAGAACTAAGTGTCTCCAGTATTTGTGTTATGCCGTTGAGCCTTAAGTTTTATTCTGAGATTTGGCGTTTTCACTGATGTGGGACTACTTACATGCTGCCCAATCCACCACCTATGTTTCAGGGACTAGGAAAAAAATATTCTTTGCCAAATTGTGGCCTCATAGGTACAGGTTTTAACTTTATGAAGATGATTGGTTTGGGGACAATTTATCTGCTTTCTTTTCCTGCCTCTCTCAGGAAACTTTTCTGGTTTTAAAGGGATCATGCTGTGCTTGACTAGGATTTGCACTCAACTTGCTCTTCTGAGTTGAGAGTATGGCAAGTCACCTCATAGTACCTCTTAAACTCTGCTTGCATTATGGATTCATATAAATTGTGTTTCGCTCCAGTTGTTTAAGCTGTGTTTTACACACAGCAGCACTTGGGCTATTTCTAGTGTTCAATCCTATGAGAGTTCTGACTAAAATTAAATTTCTGCTCCTTTCACACAGAAAAAACCAACCCATTTCCTAAAAGGAAAACAGAAACTCTAAGGTAATACTAATGTTACTTTGGAAAAACAAGTGGATGTTAAAAAAGATTTACCAGCCATCGTGTTCTAGACCATTGAGCATCCCAGATATATGGGAAGTTGACATTCTCCCTTTAGAAACAACTGTTAACCTTTGTGACATATAGTAAATGTTGACATATGGTGACAAAAGTATAGCCAGCAAGTGCAGTACCTGAATAATTCAACAATAGATTCCCAGCCAAAGAAGCTGAAACAACTCTTATTTAAAGTAGACTTTAAGAATATGTTCTTGGATTTTTTCCTACAGTGATGTCACCTGACACTATGCCACTTAATTTCCGCCAGCGTAAATAAAAATAAACAAAGTACACTACTGCTTTGATTTTAGTGACAAATAAAGTTCTCTGCTGATTTCTTCTGAAGTGGGTTTGTGACTTTACCCAATACTTCTGGTGAGACTGATTATGCAAAACATCTCCCAGAGGTAATGATTGTTAATTTGACAAGATTGAATTTCTGACGGTTAGTCAATTGTTAGTCTGTCTATTAATTCAGATTTTCTGAAAAAAATATGGAGATATTTGAATGTTTGCAGTGTCTCTAGCATTTCACAAATGGTCAGTACAGTGATAAAACTAACATTAAAATTGAAATGAAATATGATGGTTGAATAAGTGCACAAATAGTTTTCCTATAAATATCTAAATTCTCAATTAATTAGGGATTCTTTCCATGCCATATAGAGTTAGGTGTGTTCTAAGTAATTTCTAAGTTTGTTCTATGTTCACTGTATGAAAAAATAATATTTCAGACAGCATCTTTGTTTTAAAAGGCCTGCCTTAAAAACAGTTGAATTTAGTGATGAGTTTTCTGATTGATTTTCAAATATGTTGTAGTAGCTGCTTGAATATCCCTCTTTTGGAGCCTAAAAGACAGCATTACAAAATTCAGTTAGAAAGTTACCAACAGGCTCATTTGGCAATGAGCGAACTCGAATGGGATTTGTTCTCATTTCTGTCAGATTTCTGCACAACAACAGGGTCATGCTATGTGCTATGCAAGCAGACACCGCTTAAGAAGGAGTAAAAGCAATGTGTTTTGTACACATGCATGGGACTTGGTACCTTCAGAAATGCTTTCAGCTATTGCCAAGTGGACAAAATGAGCATACATATATATATATAAATATATATATGTGCTGTACACACAGAAACCACATTCTAATCATATCAGATGCTACCCATGTAGACTCCCAGTCAGTATACAATAAATAAGAACTAATCTTCTGTCTGTGGAAACCAAACCTACTGAGAACTGCTTTTTTTGGTGAAGGTGCAGGAACTAGTGCAGTTCTTGACTTCCCTGCTGTGTCTTGGAAGGATGCTTCCAAGTGACAAACATAATGAGGCGCTTACCTTACACTGGAATACATGTTTTTTTTTTTTAATTGTTTTTGTTTTTCCTAAGGGAATTTGATTTCTAAAATGGAGACATAGCAGACATAAAAACTTTGAGGACCTCAGCTTAAGCTATAAAAAAAGAGACTATAAATTTGGAATCATTAAAACAGATTACAGTCACAAAATTACACAGAATCACAGAATCATCATGGTTGGAAGGGACCTCTGAGATCATCAAGTCCAACCACAAAAAAAACCCCCAAAAAACCAAGAA
>JAOXNO010000013.1:107897337-107917527 GCA_028565335.1 Limnodromus scolopaceus | reverse complement strand
CCCCAACACCTCACCACATCACACCCACCCACAAACCAATAACCTTGGGCACTAGACCATGCCCTGAAGAGCCCTGTCTACAGGTTTCTTAAATACCTTCAGGGATGGTGACTCCGCCACCTCCCTGGGCAGGCTGTTCCAGTGCCCGATGCCCATGACGAAATAGTCTCGGCCTGCAGCATGATATCCTAAATGCATCCATTAATTGTTTTTACAGTGAACTGGCAGTTTACCCTCCAAAAGAAACACTTTCCTTTGGTGTTTCTTGTGTATACATCCTTTGCAGGACACAGAAATACTTACACATAGGCTTATACTCTCTCCCACATAAAGTATATTTTTCTTTTTGCAAAGCAGTACTGCTAATCGTTAAACATATAATAACATACATTCACAGAATGTGACAAACACAGAATTCAAGTGTAGCCACGTCCTAAGGTCCCTGTTCAGCTGAAAATACTGGTGACCTTTTAGGCTGATGGATCCTGACCCAGTGTAAATTCAGCCTATTTAACAGAAAGTTCAGCAATTAATTTCTTACCCTCCCCAAAGCCTGGGTTCAACACTCTTTTAGTCCTCACTTCTCACTGTTTGCTTGTGAAAAAAAAGGAATTACTCACTTCATAAGGTCTAATGTTTGTTGAAAAAATTCTGTTCTACAGTTCTATACGCATGATTGGGAGAGGTATTGCCTACTGCTGACAGTCTGTAAAATAATTTATTTTCTAAGGCTGAGACGTCAGTTACTGTAGATGTTCAAAGGGAAAAAAAGAGAAATTATTTAAATCTAGATAAAATTAAGGTTTATTCAGCAAGATATTGCAAAACTGTGACTATTTATTTTAAAAGGAAAAAAACAGGTTTATTTAAAGAATCATAGAATCATTCAGGTTGGAAAAGACCTGCAGAAGCACACAATGAACACCTACAGCTAAGTTTCACAGAAGTCACTTGCTTTTCCTATCACAAATGTAAAGAAGGATGGTATGGAAAACAATGGAAGCCAATTTTCCATTATGATCCACTCACCATTCAGGTCATGGGGATGAGACATATGTATCCCTGCACCACTTAATTCACCAAAAATACATTTGTGGAGATATACCCAGTAAAACTATCACTCATATACTTAGGCTAAAGTAAATCATGTAGTTTTGCTGAGACTTTTTTTTCAAGCAACAGCTTGAAATTGTGTTAAATCATTTATACCCTAGAATCACCTTGTAGGCCCAACTGATAAAACCAAATGAAACTGCTACTATCATACATTTCCCTCAATTTCTCCAAGCAAACAGTGAGAGGCAATATTGCCACAGCTTTCCTCGGGGAAGAGCCATTTCAGGTTACTACAGACTTTCCAAGTAGCCACATGTGGCAGAGGTACTGAAAGGAAACACAGAGTGGCAGTCCCAGCCCCACTGGTTTCTGGCAATACAGCAGTTTCTCCGCAATGTTTAGCTGGTGGCTCTCCAGAATCTCTCAGGGAAGTGGAACTGCACCTGCTTTCCATTGCAAATAACCACAAGAGCAAAGCCCCTCTGCTGCCAAACCCTTAAAACTGTGTATGTATTCTCCAGCTAAGTGTAGCACTAATGGTCTAGATAACAGGAGCAATTTTGTTTTAGAAAACTCTCCTTTTCTGTGAGAAATCCTGCCATGTATGAGCAGAAACTTGAAACATCTCCTCCACAGATTGCCTGGAGGTGTTACATCTCTACCTAGAATTTGGATATGAGTGGTACTGCCTGCCAGCAGCCTTCTTGCTGCTTCAAGGTGGCTTGATGTACATTGGATGTATTTGCATTAAGAAAAACTTTGAGTTCATTATATTGGGAATCATGGTCAAGAATATCTGCGTGCTGAAACAATGCCTTGTGATTTGTATATTGTTGTTGATCCTTTATTACTTTGGATGGCAGATATGTAAAAGTGGTTGCCTTCTGCCTGCCTTATACCAGCAATGGCATATTTAGCAAACCCAGGGTACCAACAGTTACACAAGGGACTAATATTTAACTAATCTTAGTATATAAATAAATAAATAAATAAACTCCTTGGTGTCACTGCACCTAGAAGAGCTACTCCTCCAATCTAGTGATGGAAGACCATGTTTCTTGCAAGCAAGAAGATTATGTTTGGTCTGAGGGGAAGCCACTTAGCTTTCACCGTACTGCTTCTCAATTAAGCAGTTTCACTGGAAACTGGTAAATTAATGGAATTTTCCACATAGGGTGAGAGTTATGAAATTGTAGATTTAAAAAATAGATTTAGGATTTGGCTTTTGTTAAGTTTTTATAAGAAATACTAAAACCTGACAAAGAAAAAAAACAAGCTAGTAGGCTTCTCACATGATCTCTGTGTATTGAATCTGGTCATTGTCCCCATTTTACTTTGGATCCTCTTCAGGGTTTAGGCACTATTAATTTACCTCAGATATATACAAATTTTGAATACCAGGACTCTTTTCTTCTCCTCCATCTCATTCTTATCATCTCTGTATGCATAAAACACCAGAATCTATGTCTTTTGCTTGTGGTTGGATGTCAATATGCTTAAATAATTTTCTTTCAAAAAATTCTAGGTTTATTTACTGAATAGCAGCTTTCAGTTCACCTCTTCAGTACATGAACAATTTAATTCTCATTTCTTTATTTCTCTTCTAAACTACTATATTTGCAGTTTACCAAACACCAGATTAATTTTTTTCCTCTATAAATACATTTTTTTGATGCTAAACAAACTCCTACCTTGATATTATTAGATATATACTAATGGAGCAGCAGCTGAAAGTGCATTCCTTCCAAAACTCGATCTAGTTTCATTAATAATGCAAGTTTGTCTGAGAAAGCTGTTCCCAAACACTCTACATGCTGTCAGCTCACTGAATGCACGTCTGGACTGCATAAAGGCAGTGTACTTCAAATAAGACGGAAAAAATATTTCTTCCTTTCTGAAAGTTTTATCAATTATCCCTCTAAAAAAAAGATGAACCCATACCCGTTATTAGAAATTGTTAAGCAAAGGTGGTACCTTTGTATAATGGAGATGCAGTATTCCATATTAAATCTTGGATATTTAATATTTTTCTATTAACAAATACACAGAAGCAGTGTCAGCAAAATTCGCTGATGAATATGACAGGAGTTTGCTGTTACTCCTGTTACAGATTGGTCTCTACTACAAAGACACTGAGGGACCGAGTCACAACATTTACAACATTAAATAACATAAAAACAGGAAGAAAACCAGAAAGATAACATAAACTGGTATGAGCTATTAACTACCCATCTCATTAGATGACTATATAGAGTACATGAGTTTATAGATGCATATATAGGGGTTTACATGAGCGTATATTACAATTGCACTGTGGAGATGGTTTCTTATTTACACTACAGTTCCAGTGCTACCATGAAGTCTTTTCTATCCTCCATTTAAATGACTGCTATCTGGATACATTTTTCAGAGAAGTTTTGAATACTCTGTCATTCTGGACAGCATTACAAACTAGCCACCTAGCAGAACATTCTATCTGCTAAGGATAAAAAAGATATAAGTTGGCCATGGTAACTCACCTAACTCTATTTCTAACAGATTTTATCTGTATTTTTCAGTTCAACTACTGCTTAATTTGTGGCAATCTTCCAAGTCAATTAACTTTTAGAGGAATAAGAAAGCAACTATGTACTAAAGACATTCAATCTTGCATTTTACAAGAGGCTTCCATACTTTTAAACTGATTTTTTTTTATTATCTTTTTTAAAGTTGCTGAAATCTTGCTTTATACAGGACACATTTTATATTTCAAATATATCACAGAATAACCATTATAACAGCTGTAAAGTCTCACTAGGGGAATTGTTGCAAAGCTGTTGAGAGGTGGAGTGCTGAAAAGTGAAATCTTAAAATACTTTCAAGCTGGGGAGGTCGTTCTGCTTCTGAAGACTAGTAGTTTAGCTCAAGGTTTTGTCTTGACAATAAAATGTAATTCTCCAATCTTTTGCTGCCTTATTCCTTTTTATTTAGGAAATTAGGATAGTCATTTTATATGAGGTAGTTGAATGTAACACAGTGAACTATGATTGTGAATTTATAAAATAGGTAATAAAATGGTGATAAAAGCCTAACAAACCTCCAATTCTGTTACAGAAATCTAGGCATTACATGTTTTTTCATTCCATCTTGGTACACCTCCTGTTTTCAAACTGTACTGAAATATATTTTACCGGATTAGTCACAGAGAGCACAATATCAAAGCATGGTAAAGCAGTTTCAATGCATATAGGACTGGACAGCCTGGTTACCATTCCTTGATGGTTATTACTGACTATTGAATCAGCAGCACACGTAGCTTAAAATAATTATTGTTGAATAAAATAAACTACAGATTAACTCTGCTGTCTGTTAATGCAGTCACAAAACACTGATCCACCTCAGCTTCCTCTTTATAGATGTAATCATTATTTGAGTACCTATCCTAGAACGATTCTATTCTCCTTCTTGAAGAGTATTTCTAATTTTTTCAACTGCATTCTAGTTACACAAAGGAAATGTCCTTTTTCTTTGTCCCAGTGAAAACACCAGAAACCCCTAAAATCAGATTTTGTGGTAGAATGTACGTACGCCACTTTTAGAGAGCCAGATTCCCCTCATTTATAGGATAAAGGAGACTAAGTCCTTTCAAAATAACCAAACGTGTATTTTAATCAACAGTTTTTATAAAACAGCCTCAGAAGAATGTGAAAGCAGGGTGCAGGAGTACAACAAAGGAAGAAAGAAAAGAAACTATCCACCTGCCTAATCCACCTAGCCACGCTACAGAACTTCGTACTCAGAACTCAGTACGGTCTCAGAAATCTTCAATTAGCAGCTGGCACTATCCAGTTTTTAAAAGAGAACGAGAGTGGGGCAGAACACAAAAAATATTCTCTTTTATATTTTCTCTTTGTTCAGAACAGATTTTATGCTGTACCTGAGCTACAGTTGAGTGACCTGAGCACCAAGAAGCCCATACACTAAAGCAGGCAGAGGAGAGACAAGAGGAACTGGAAGAGTGCTTGACAGCAGGAGAGACACAGCGGTTGAATGCCAGGCAAATTAAAGGGGAGGGGAGAAAACCCCAATCCATTCCCAAAACACCAAGATGATGTCTTCAGTTCTGAGACAACCAGCTTATGGGCACAAGGTAGTCTTCACGGGGAATGCTCTAAGCATTCAGTTCCAAATGCTAAAGTCAACAACATCATAAACTCCCAAAGCAGACCAAAGGAAACACTGCAGGAATTTTGTTGTAGTAATGCTCTTTTAAAATGGAAGCTGTGTAATGTTCACAGGGATCAATATTCTCCGACTTGTAGTTGAACTATTTTATACAGAATTGTTTTGTAATATAAAGTAAGAAAAGCAAATAAGCTTTAGCCAAATTGCAAACTCCTGTACTTTAAGTATTAATTGAGCCTATGCATATCATAAACTTTGAGGCTTCTTCATGGGATGCCTGATCATTTTACATATTCAGGTCACACAAATACTGGAAATAAAGTATTTTGGATATTTTCTTTACAGTGCTATCTCATTAATTTTGAAAGATATCAGTTAAAAGCTGGGGTTACCAGTTTATCACTAAATTTTGAGAAAAATGTCATGAAATGAAAACAGCAGCCATTTTTCATAGCATTTTTCATGGATGTAGAAGCATAAACATCTGCTTTTGTGTCTTTTTTTTTTTTTCACATTTCTCCAGGCTTGAAAAATAGTTATGCACCATAAATATCACTCCATGAGTCATTTACTTAAGTGAACAGCTGCCTGCTAATTAGCCAAATGCTCTCCATTTTAAATCATACAGTTAAATGAACACACTGCAACAGGCACAAGAATGAAGTGCAGGAACTTTACTAAAATGATGAAATGGCAGAAACTTGTTATTTCCGTAGCAGTGAACACCAGAGGTCATTTCCTTGCTCTGTATCTATGGACTGAAACACATAATGATCATTTGCAGTAGATTGTGGATCTGAATACAGAAAACCAGGCAAACACCACAAAATCTTGGTTAAATAGATGAAATGATACAGCTTTTAGACCGCCACTGTTTTCTACTAATTTAATAATGCTAGCTTTGTTTTTTCTCATAGAACCGCTGAACAATGTTAATATCTGAAGAACCAGATTAATAGGCATTAGCAACGATGGCTGTTCATGTTTACTGGAAAACTCTTCTGTTCTACAGTAATTTAGAAAACTAATAAAATTTAGACAAACGAAGTAGGTATGCCTTCCTGAAAGAAGCCACAACAAAACATAACAAAATAAAACCACCTTTTTCTCATGACCATTCTTCTCCATCACTCAAATCTTGGGGTCTTTTTGGTTTGTGTTTGTGTTTTTTGGGTTTTTTTTTGGGTTTTTTTTAAATGTTTTTATTTTATTAGAATAACTGTTGGCAATAGAAAAGAACTGTATGAGTCAGGAGTCCCCTTTGAGTCTCATATCCTGCCTTTGTAAATAGAAATTCTTTTCATCTTAAATACAATAAAAAACCAACATAGATCCACAGTTCTCAAATGAAACTCAAGTGGCTGAAACAACCCCATGTGCATAATAGGAATAAAGCATCTGATCTGACTGTAACTATTGCTACGCAGGTCCACCTTTGAAGATCACTAGGCTTTGGGCATGCTTTTGCAAAGTTACTTTGGGACAGGATTTATGGAGTTTTTCATTATCTATTTGAATCTTTAAGAAATCAAGAAAAGTCAGTTGACAGGATCTAAGAAAGTCAGAGCCATAGGGTCCAATAAATCAATATTGGAAATCCCTACTTAAAGTACATTTTTCATTAAATTCTCGATTCAGATTAAATGTGACATAAAAAAACCCAATCCAAACAACAGACAAAATAAACCAAGGAAAAAATACTCAGATAATTATTTTTTTTCCTGAGAAATTCTGTTTTTCACAGAAAACTGACACAGATTAGAGAGAGGGCTATTGTGCATGGTTGGACACATTCTGATCTGATTTTCGCTAGAAAGAATACTGTACACATTTCTTCTTGTTCTCTATTCCTTAAAACTAAGACGTTTGCTTAAACAATTAACCAGGTCTACAATATCATTGCAACAGTGACCTCCAGTGAAAGATAACCATAAAATGAATCACTCACTGACAGGACAGGCAGAGTGATGGGCTTTAAAAATTAAATTGCTTTACAATATTTGCTACATTTCTGTTTTCTCTCTCAAACATTCAGTTGAGATAGAAGCTATGAGTACTTTATGAACAGAGTTTCACAAGTTCAGTATTCTACATCTTTGTTTATATTATCAAAATAATTTCTGAAATGGTGTGTGATACATTTAAAAATAGAAGTGTGAGGTGTCATTGCTTGTAATAGAAAAATATTTGATTCAATAACCCTCCCAAATCCTTTAAAATCCTATATATTCATAATGATAATCAATACAGAAAAATCCCAGGAGCTACAGGTACTTTGTGTTATTTTAGTATGATCCCTGATAATACTTTTCTACCCTCCGTTACCAATCAAACCCTGATGTCTCATTTCAAATGACCTTATGTTATTGGTTTTTTTCATTTTCTCATCGGTGCGTCAGAGTTGGAGACCTAAAGTGACATACAATTAAGTACACCTACCTTCCTGATGGATCATCAATTTTACAGTGATACGTCCACTCATCCAGTCCCACAATCCTGAGAAGTCTGTCCAATAAAGCACGCAAAACTAAAATAAAGAATCCACTTTTGATACATAAGTAAATGTCCACAGATCCTGTTGATTTCTATTTCAAATGCAAGTCTAAGAACTTTTGAATTTTGGGTTTATAGTTGCTATTCTGTTCTTTTGTAAGATGTAAATGACTTCTTCAGGCTTGGAGTCTACGAAAGGAAATGAGAAGTGGACAAACAACTTCTGCTCTAATCTGTGCTGCCACTCAGGAATCAATTATTTTAAGGAAGGTGCTTTGCAACATGCTCCTTTTGTTCTGCTTTCCCCCGTATTTGCAAAAAGAGTGAATACTGCAGTAGCTAAAAAAGATTTTATCTCAAAACAATGAATAGTCACAAATTGAAAAGCTTTGCACAGAACCTTGATTGTTTTACCAAGGAGGTGGAGGGCAAAATTTGTTATTAAAAGATGCAGATGCAATCTGTTCATTGGGAAAATAAACTGCATCATTCACCTAGTATGTCTCTCATTCTTGCCAATATGTATGATTCAAACAGAAGTCACATATTTTTGCAAAAATTATTCATATCGCACATGGAATATGAACACTTACTTCAAGCACAGATATCCTCTATTCTTACCAAGAGCCTTCAAGAAGGCCCCCTGCAACAAAAAGTGACTGAATCCTCATAAACCATATCTTTCTGAATCAAGCTCTCACCTGGTCAGCAATTCCCTTCCTGCTCAATTGACAACACCATCTGCCAAATAGGCAAATTGTTTTAGGAATGGAACAGCCAAGGTACAACTGGGGCAGGATTTGAATACTGTTACAGAAAGATTAACTATTTGAGCTCTACCTTGTTGTGAAGGGATTAAGCCCAACTGTGAGGAGAACAACAACAACAGAAGGGGAAGTAAGGAAAACAAGAAACTTTTGAGGAAAAGGAAGAGGACCATATGTTCTGTTTCAAAGCCAAAAGTCAGAATGGATTTGCACAGGAGATTACAAATGTTCAAGTTTATGAAACCTGCCCTGACTGTGGGTCCGGAGTCTGGGCACAGTCAAATGCCTTTTTAGCTTGAACTGCCTATGACTGTTGTGTGTACACTGGAAAAACACACCAATGTCCATGAAAGCCAAAAGACTGCCGTATATTTTAAAAAAGTATGCGAGCATCAAAACCTGCAGCAATAGCAATGCAAAACTGCAAACGATAATCAGGAGTTCTTAGCTTACACAGTCACTTATTTTAAATCAACTGTTTCTTACATAGAAGAATAAATAGCAAGACACACGAAGTAGAAATTTGACTTTAGACGGATGGCGTCATTATTTCTAGAAAGTAATGATATGTCTCTTTCATCTTAAATATCCTAAAAATGCAGAAATTGGTCTGAGACGCTTCTCTCCACAGGGTGTAAGTGACAGATTTTTCCTCTTTGTTCAGAACACTCAAGCTGAATCAAAGTCACCTTGAGCTTCTGTGCGCTAGTTACTTGGAAGGAAGACATACAGCCCAAAGGAAATGGAAAATCAGCAATGGTTCTGCAGCAGTGAAATGATATTAATTTATATGCCCAGATTAGGGGGCAGAAAAATCAAGAGTAACTTCCCTTTCTCATTCTCTCCTTTTCTCTCTCTCTCCAACCTTATATATGTGTTGTATAGCACAGGACATTTTCATATCTGTAATAAATTTACAGTGTTGTTTGCCTGGAATAAGACAGCTGCACATTTTACTGATAGCCTCAGCTGTAGGTCAAAAGTCTACAGGCATCTGAAAGTCTTCCCAGCATGACCAGCATATGATTCTATGCACTGTGTGCCCAGAGACAGATCAATGGCCGAAGACTTTCCATCTACCCACACAATTACAAAAGCAAAGTTCACAAACTTGCAGTTTTCAGCTTTGTATTGGTGTTTTAATATGCATACTGGGCTAGGTATCCCAAACAGCTGCAATTGATTTAAAAGCCTTTATGCATTGTTTCACCAGGGCAGGCGAATTAAATTTGGGTGACAGGGAACAGTTACCATCCTCAGCCGCTTGCTCTACTTCTCTCCAACAGATTACCATCAACACTGCATGGATGGGCAAACCACATATGAAGCGGATCCTGAAACCATCATAGTTAACAGCCTGATGCTTTCAGGCAAACCAAAATTGATTCTGGGCTGTAAATTGCAGCAGGAGATGCCTAACATAAAGCTCAGTAGTTTACACAGTGTGAGCAGGGCAGGCTGCCCAGGAGAGCTGCTTAAACAAACATCTCAAAAAACTGTCCCTGCCCAACGACAAAACTCAAAACGGATCTAAGCAGCTTGATGCTTTGAAACTTTGCGAGTACTAAACAAGTTTTTTTTCAGCAATGTTGTTGCATATTTACTTTTGCAAGTAATGCAGGACTTTCTGTTAATCTCCTTCAGCTTTGCAAACTGAGGAAAAATAAAAAAGAAGACATCTGTCAGGGCAGCTACTGTGAGAGCCTACTGGGGGTGCACAGCTCCCCCAGTGAGTGATTTATCCCTTTCTAAGCCAGTTAGTTGAGACGCAGAATTGCTTTCTGAACTCTCACCATTCCTGGATCACAAAGCAAGACCAAGTGATGCTCTCAGACAATGCACGTAACTCTTAAGCATTCAGTTGGATTTCTCCTATCCTGAGCTACTTCTGCTCTGATTCAGGTTTCTCCTTACCATATATTTCCTCTTTTCTCAGACAGAAAAAAAGGTAAAGGCATTTCAGCCACATTGTACACTAGATTACTACCTGTCTACTGAATTTTGACATTAGAAAGACTCTCCTAGTGCTCAGCTTAGATTTTTCCTCCTTTAATGCTATCATATACTCTTAATTACACTCCCACTTTCTTCTATGCTAAATAGATCCACCGTTACTATTTATGGAATATGGAAGAGATATTTCCAAGTCTATGAACAGTAAAAAGAGCTTGCTCTGGCATTTGATAAATGAGTAGATACCATATCAGAACAAAAGGAAATAGCACGCTTCTGAAGACACACTTGGCTTTGCCTTGTCAAATCATCCACATGACTCATTTAAATCTCGAGTACTTGCAGTGGGATTGGCAGGATACGGTACACATCTGAGGCTGAGGTAATACTAAAACTTCACAGACAGTCTTTTCAGCCTGGGAGTTCTTACTGCTATGCATGCATGACTTATTTCCTATGGAAATCAGAATTTGTGAATTGTTATTAATAACAGTAAAAATGTGAGCCGAAAATATCATATGACATGTCACCATAAATTTTCTCAGGTAAATTTGTACTCAAACTCTAGCTTTATATTTCAAAAGATTATTAGATAAACTAAATATTGGTGTAGTAAGATGATTTATGTTTGATGAGGACTCCACACTTCCTTTCCATAGATTTTTTCTTCAGCAAGTAACCTTTTTTTTTGAAAAGAGGAATAAGAGGAAACTGCCATTCAGACTAAGTAAGATAATTTCTAACTTATTGTGAGACAAGGTCATTTTCTCCTCAACGTCAAATACTTCACAAGGTGCCAGTATCCTAAGATCAGACCCAGCATGTTACATATATCTAAGAAACTAAAAGTCCTCCTAAGAAAGTTCAGTTTAGAATAAATCTCCAAAATAAAAAGAACTTTTTTTGCTGCTTTTACTTCAGAATGTTAATTTCTTTTAACACTGAAGCTTCCTACAGTCATTACCATTTGGAAGAGATAGGAGGCAAAGTTTATCTACCACAGAGTCAAAAACAATTTTCTCATGAACTTTATTATGGCAAGGAAAATAAATTAGAAATAAAGGTCGATGAAGAAGACCGCATAAGATTTGATATTTTATGTAAGAAAAAGTCCCAGAGTGGTTTGTGGAAACAATAGATGCATAAAGAAAAATCACGTAAAGAAAAATCACATAAAACCTCTGAAAGAAAAATGGTAGTGATTTCTACAGCTAACAGAAAACTTTGTCACATAAACTAATGATGGGAGCGAGTTACATTTACACATTCCTTATTACTGTGTCGTTTTGAGTTAAGCACACTACTAATTTATGCAAAATCTTGTAATTTTTTATAATGTAAATATATTGCTTCTAGGCTGATTTATTACTTTTATTTTTTAAATTGCAAGGTCTTTGTAATAGAGGCATTTGTAAAGTCTGTATGTTTTTACAGTAGTTTGTAAATGGAGGCTTGACTTATTAAGGCACCTGGGTACTCTAAAATAAACTGATAAATAGATACCAATATAATATTCTTAGAAAGGTTGAGATCTGTTAAGAAACACATACTGAGACTGGTTTATCCTTTTTCTTTTTTTTTTTGAAGATAGTGCATCGGTCTTTTCTTTTTGTAGAGGAGACAAACCCCCAAAAAAATTTTTAGACACTTAACACCATATTTTGCAATATTAACTTAACATGAAAGCAAATAATAGTATGTCGCCTACGACATTCAAGATATTGGCAGTTACTTCATTAAAATTCATAAGAGTTGCATGCATTTTTTTATAGGTTTTGAGAAATGAAAGTGAAAAATCCATACTAAGTATATAGAAACACATAATGTGAATTATGAATAGATTTTCAATCTGGAAAAAGATGGGAAAAATAAAAGGCAGGGCAAAACATGGAATAAGAAAGAGATTTAATTGCACTATAAATATATATTATGATTGTACTTCCCAGCCTTAAAGTGAGGAAGAGAACAGTCTACCAGAGAACACAGCATTTTCTGTAATAAATTACATTTTAAGTCACACTAGGCAAAAAAAGCCTCAAAAGTGCGTCATTTGTAGGGGTTTCTTCTCCCTTAATTACAGATATTTGATGTGACATTAAATGATTAAGAGGACCAGATTGTCAGTTTTCATCAGCAGACACTTAAACAAGATGACAAGAAGTAGCTTTTGAAGAAATTGTTGTGAGAGGGGGCATCTTTACAAGAAATCCCTACTGCAACATGCAAATTCTTCTCTGAAATCCTCTCTAGGTCGGTTCTGAAGATTAACACTTTAATGAGATGAGAAAAATACCAAGAAAAAGGCAAAGGGGGGCAGATGAGCACAAAGCAGGCACTGACCCTGGCAGTCCACAGTGACTTGAGAGAAAAATCCATGGATCCACATTTCTCATTTCTCTTGTCTTCAGGGAATGCACATGATCAGGTATTTTCAGAAGTATCTATTTTCAAATCTTGATTTTGATGCCTAATCTGTGACAGAGTCTGGTATCTAAGGAAACTGGAGGTGGATATTATGAAAAAGTGGTATCTAATTTTTTTCCTCTATTTCAGTGTCCTGTATCAACGAGGCACCAACAGCCAAGGGGTTGTATCAGGATCAAAGAGTCAAGTGCTGGTGAAACACCTTGAATATGTGAAGTGCAATTTAAAAGCTGAAACACTGGCTGGGCTGGGCCCCAATATCCTTGCTGAGCTGGCTTTACAAAACCAGTTGATGCTGGTTTTACAACTCTTGCATTCAGACAGGGTTTTCTGAGGCAGGACAAAAATCTTACAATGTCATTTCTCTTATGAGGAAAGGTTGAGTGACCTGGGTCTGTTTAGTCTGGAGAACAGAAGACTGAGAGGGGATCTTATCGATGCTTATAAATATCTAAAGGGCGAGTGTCAAGAGGATGGGGCCAGACTCTTTTCAGTGGCGCCCAGTGACAACAGGCACAAATTTTAAACACAGGAAATTCCATCTCAAAATGAGGAGAAACTTTTTTATGGCAGAGCACTGGAACAGGCTGCCCAGAGAGGTTGTGGAGTCTCCTTCTCTGGAGACATTCAAAACACACCTGGATGCGTTCCTGTCCAGCCTGCTCTAGGTGAACCTGCCTTGGCAGGGAAGTTGGACTACATGATCTCTGAAGGTCCCTTCCAACCCCTATCATTCTGTGATTCTGTGATTTCTCCTTTCACATTGATTCAAAGTCTGCACACTCTGTGGCTGTTCACTGGATTTCTTGATCTTACAATTTGTTCTTGAAGCCTGTTAATGACAGGTTCTTTGGTAGTTCTCCGATTCACCTACTGAAACAGAACAACCACCTGCAAAATCAATTCAAATATATTTGTTTGCATTAAAAATTTGCAACTATGTGTCAATCCTACAATATATTGTGTAATCACCCCTATAGATTTTGCTCAAAGTAGTGGTTCAAGAATTGGTTTTGCATTAAATGCCTTTTTATCTTATTAATGAATTCCTCCAAAGGTAATTTTAAACTGTAGCCTTCTCAATTAAAGTGTTAGGCAAGAAAAAGTATTCTACTTCGTGCATTAAATGGCATACCAAATAACCGCTCTAGATAAAACTTATCATCCTTTGAAGAAGCTGCATCACTTTTGTTCACCTGCAGTATTTTTGTTCACCCGCAGTGCTTGCTCTAGCTGCTTCAGTTTTCAGAATTAAAATGATCATGCTGTCAGCTTTGATCACTGTGGTGCTTTCCAGGTTTTGCTGTTCCCTAGAATAAGAATATAAACTTTACAGTTAACTTAGATGAATTGCATTTAGTCATAATAACGCCTTGGCAATTTCTCTACCAGCCGAAATAGATAATTTAGGCAGCATGTAATATTTAAATCCTTTATGCTCACTTCACTTTTTCCAAAGCAAGTCTAAGGTCTCTCCCTCATATATTAGAGCAGTCTTTTTAAATAGTGCTTCCAAATGAGAAGGCTCTGTGGTGGTAATCTCTGCACTATCGAGAGATGCAGTTTTAAGTAAAAATAAAAGGGATTATTAGCTGTAAGCTCTTTTCTGAGTGACAAAGATGTTTAGACATTCAAGAAAAAATAAAATAGTACAGTCCTAGCATTGCTACCTGAATAGTCGAGATTTTTTTTCCCTTAAAATGAATTATCAATATATGTTGCAGTTATGTAATGTGAATTACATGTTCTGGAGTTGAATAGACTCCCCCAGTCATAAAAATAAGGGGAAAAAAAAAGCAAAAGACCCCATCAAACCTCAAACCAGGAGCCATTCCTTGTTATTCACCTTATAATTTTCAAGTTTTCATCTCCTTCATAGTCCAACCAACACATCTCACCCCTTGCTATTTATATCCTTTAAATTCTGAAACTCTGTTTCTACTTCTATGGACACCATCAGTCCCCACAAACACAAATGAGATTAACTTCAAAACAGCTCTGCCTCAAAAGAAACTTTGACAGGCTGGGAGATTTGCCCAACATCACCCAGGAAATTTCTTGCAGAGCAAGCAAAAAATGCCAAAGCTTTCATCTAACTTCTTGATGTCATTTTGACAATAAAGTGCCCAAAGCTAAAGACAAGGAATACTGGTTTCATTAATGCCACAACTGGAAGACCCCATGCCCTGATGGAGCCCTGTGAAGTATGGACTCTGCATGCGTTCTGCTCCTTTGGCGGTGGTTGGGATGTATTTAATAACACAATGTGTAAGCAGCACTGAGCACAGACTATCAGAGCAGGCAGTAAGAGTGGCAGAAGGAAGTGAAGAAACAACACGGCTTCTAATTTCTGTAGTAGCTCCATCTAACAAAGTGGAGTTTCCTTGTAAAGACCCCCTGCCTGGAAAATGTTCTGCACAGTTTTGGAAAACAGTGTTCGGTGCCTGTGATGAATACTTGTAAACCAGGAGCTTGTCAGAGTCTACGGAAAGAGCATTGCTGAAGGTGAGCTACTGCAGCTTAATGTTATTGTGTGCATCATTATCACCCACACAAACCTTTTGATGGATGGATGAATAATTCCTGTGTGTGGGAAAGTAACACCAAGTGATGGATTTCACCAGCATAAATATCACCAGCAATTAGTTGGAACAGTTAAAAAAAAGAAAAAAAAAAAAAAAAAAAAAATGAGACAGTACAGTTAACACTTCATTTTGGAAATACATCAATTTTTAGATAAGTAATTCTAATTGAGAGTTTTATACACCATGACATAAGAGAGCCTTCAGAATGAGCTGAAGTTTTTTTTCTACCTTTACTATGATTGCAAGAGGGATGCAAAAATGAGAAAACATCTTTCAAAGATGGACAGTGAAGAATATTTTCAGTCTAGTTCTCCATCTGTTTTGCAATAAGGAATATGAATATTCTTGCATAATATGATCTTCATATAACCAGTCCCTCACAAACGACACAATTAAATTCTCCATACCCAGTATTTGGCCAGAAAATGTTTAATGTTATTATGGATAATATCAGTTTTGCTCATAACCAATATAATAGATGACAGCTATAATACAGGACAGCTCAATACCTGGCAACGACATGCAGAAGGCCCAGAGAGCTCTTATTTCAGAAGAATAACCACTGATATTCCTGCCTAACAACCAAATTATGCCTATTTTTCTCTAAAGATAGAGTCTTTTTCAAGAGAACTAAGGCATACACTGCTGCTGTTCTCCACTAGCTCAAGTCACTCAAACTTTCTTCTTGGTATGTATCACGCTTTGTTAAGAAATATCAAATTAATCAATACAGCGTTCCTTAAATTTTGTGAATATGTTGCAGATTTCTCTGCATCCTGTGGCATGAAATATGCCTGTAAATCACTTATCTCTCTACCAAGAATTTCTCTACTTGCAGATACCAGAGAATCACAAAATGAGTGGCCAGAAAATGGAACCAGAAAACTGAAAATGCTGATGTAGCGTCTCTGTGTCACTGAAGCACAAGAGTGATTTCTAAAGACAGAAAAAAAAAAGGCATTGGTAAATCATGAACAATATTGGGGGAAGTTTCCTATGGCAGATGTTAATTAGAGCCTGCAATCAAGAGCTAAATGATAAAGCATCAAAGTAGGTCAAACCGGCTTGAGGAGGACCTTAAAAGCTCCTATTTGAAGGAACAGCTTTTAAAGACGTGCAATTCTGTATCTGTATAGAGACCTATAAGTGACAGAAAGAAGAAAACAAAACAGATCTTAGCTTCTTGATGTAAAATTAAAGAAACAGATGTGCATGAAGTACAGTTCAGCAGCTTCATGTCTTTTAAAGGTCTTATTTTGGTATGAAATCACAGTATTGGAATAACAAATCGAATCTTAGGAACCTCATGGAATTAAACTGACTGATGTTATATGGCATGCACTCTTAAATAATTGTTCAAAGTTCATAAATAAAGAAATAGAAACATCATGTCACTGTTTAGGTTGTATAACTGTTTTCTATTCTATCCTATCCTATCCTATCCTATCCTATCCTATCCTATCCTATCCTATCCTATCCTATCCTATAAGCATAAGATTAAACATTCCACATGGGCTTCATGCTCCCTCCAGTACAATCTATGCAGCATCAATGTCATTTTCGAAAAAGAAATTCAAAATACATCAATAACATTTCTGGGGCAGCACCTAGGCTATTTTCAAGCCTGCTACAATGTATCTATAAGACAATGCATAACTAGATATATGCTTCCTTGCTATTATACTGAGTACATATATTAGCCAGAAGATTAAAAGGCACCAAATAGTACATTATCTTATGAGTCTTGGGAATCCTTTAAGAGATGCACTGAAAGTTATGAACTGCATTTAGTGGAACATAGGGCCATGTAGGAGGGACTGTACTTGCAGCTCCTTGGTGTCCAGATGGCTGTAACACTCTATCTTCTGAGAAAAAGTGTTTGAAGGTACTATTTCCACAGGCACTGACTTCCGATTTTTTACTCAAAGCTGTAATTTTTTTCTTGGTTTAGTTCCTGCAGTTTATGTGGCACCTCCAAATTCTTTCCATCAATTTTGGGAATACTGAAACTCCACCCCTACTTCACTTCTTGTTCCTCAGGCATATCTCTTGCACTTATTTGCTATCCTTAAAACTGTGAAGGCCCTTGAGCTCAAGACAGATGGCAAGGCCTATTTAGTTACCAAATGTTCTTCTAAGGAGACAAATTCACATGGCCAGACCTAGATTTTAAGAGGTTACTGATTCCATTGAAAACACTAATTAAAATCATACCTTATAGATGTTCACATTTTCAAAAAAATCATTATTTGTATCTTTTGGAGCAAGGAGAGAGAAAGCAATCTTATATTATATTATATTATATTATATTATATTATATTATATTATATTATATTATAATATATTATAAATATTAGAGCTTGAGTCACCCATAAGAAAGTGGATATATTCAAGAATAAGAAATCAAATTCCCATTTTTCCATTTCAGATTACCAGAACTGTGTTTTCTGTTGTAATTGTGCTTTTTTGATGCTTCATTTATAATCCAAAATGCGGTATGGTATGGAAAATATGTATAAACACACACACATGCACTCTTTCTTATTATACTATTTACTTATGCAGTATGTGGCAAGCAGTAGAAGCAATACATACAGTATGTGGCAAACAACTGAAGCACAGTTTAAGACTCTGAGACCAAATAATCCTGCCTTTTGTTTTGAGATCCGCATTCTGATGATTGCTGTATTCTGTTAATCTCCTTTTGACCATTAGGTGTCTTTTTTTCCTTCTTATTAAAGGTTCATTGCATTTGTGTTCTCTCCTTTCCCTCCCAGGTGCAGAAGCACTTTGCTTCTCCTTACCTCTATTTTGAGTCAGTTCCCCACAAGTATATACACTACTTATGCATTTTTAATGATTTTATCTTTACAGTATCTAAGCTCCAGAATAAAAGATTTATGTACAATATCTTGTAAATCAAAGTTTCTTTCCTGTGACTACAAAATAGATTGGTTTTAAACTTAAAAGGCAGATTGGGGCAAAGCTAGTTTTTCCGTACTCCTTTTGGATCTGGTCATAGAAGCTGAAAAAGCAGCTACCTATATGAAACACTTCTACTGTAGAGTGCTATATTTTGACACCTGGGCAGATTTCCTATGTGATCCCTCAGACACAGCTATACAGTATTTCAAACATCAGGCCCCATCTTGCATGTTTTTAAAACTATTATTTTAAATCTGATTGAGCTGATGGTATTGCAATCACTCTATGAACAAGCTGACTGTTATCTGTCTTAAAGAAAGTTGCCTTGGTTTCATTAGAAAGAAAATGTGTTAGTACTAAATAAAAAGAAGATGGAGAGTAAAATTAGGTATCCATATACAGATTCTTCATTACACTTAATGAAATGAGCTTAAAATGAATGAAATGGCTTAAAATAAGCCAATGAAATTGGCTTAAAAACAATGCGAGTTAGGGCAAAAATCTCTTTTCTTTGGAGGCAAGATCTAAATCGAGTTCAGCATTACAGTACATAGTAAAGATAGAAACATCAATCCAGCAGGTTACCACAGATGGTTTCACCTTCATTTTCCACATTCTGCTCTCAAGCAAAGCATAGTGGAAAACAAAGAAACACAATATAAGATTATGCATACTTTTGATGGCAGTAAACAACCAAAATTCCTGTCCCTCCACTGACCTTCCTTGACTAGAAATGCGCTGAAGGACAGACAGGATGATGTTCTGGCATTATCTGCCAGCTCACTCCAGAGAAGCAGACTGACTGAGTTTCACCCTGGGCTGAGCTGCCAGGTTGCTATGTGACCCTGAGTTCATCCTCTGTGAAGCCCGTGTCTCAGTTTATTGACCTTTTTACAAATGGAGTAATGACACTCATCCACCCATTCAAGGGTCTCTAAGGAAAATTATTATTTGCTTTTATTGTTCTACAATCTTGTTGAGATTTCTGGTTTTCTCTCAGCATTTCAGTACCTTAAATTTTTTTTTTTTTTTTTTTTAGTTTTTAAGAAGCAAATCTGACAGTTAAATTTCACTTCACATATTGACTGAATTGAATGAGTTTTAAAAATTAATGAAGAGAATGAAGTGTTACTTAAAGAAGCAGGAAAATGAGAAAATCAGGCTAAAGAAACAATTTGAGTTGTGACTTAAATGGAGTTGCTAATGTTTCAAATTAGCTTGGTAAAGGAATTTGAAATAGACAATCAATGCTTTGATGTCTTTTAATCACAGTAAACAGTAATCGCATTGCAAGTTGTATGGTTGAAAGGAAGCCTTGAGGAAATTGGACCATTGTGCCCATCAAAAGCACTGGACAGAAGAACATTTTAAAATAACTTTAAAAGTATAATTTAAATTACATTAACAGACACAAGTTCTTTCTGCTACGTACTTTACAAATGAGAAGTCTACACTGGCCTAAGTTACCGATGGCATCTCATCCAAAAATGACAATATGTTCTGCTTTAATACCCTTTTCTCTTGCTTCAGAGGTTGACAGGCTGAGAAGTTGAGTGTTACCAGCAATTCTGCACAAAGAAATTTATCTGCAAACAAGTCAAAATTAGTTTCCGTATCTCTTCATTCCTGAAGATAGATTTACAGCAATTAGGTGGCCTTCCAATTCATTTCAGTAGTTTTAATAATGAAGTCCTCAGAACAAAATACTGCATGCTTCAAAAAATACTTAAGTAAACTTAAGGGAACTTGTGGATGCCCCGTCCCTGGAAGTGTTCAAGGCCAGGCTGGATGGGGCTTTGAGCAACCTGCTCTAGTGGGAGGTG
>JAOXNO010000013.1:107869676-107897237 GCA_028565335.1 Limnodromus scolopaceus | reverse complement strand
TGCTCTAGTGGGAGGTGTCCCTGCCCATGGCAGGGGGGTTGGAACTCCATGATCTTTAAGGTCCCTTCCAACTCAAACGATTCTATGATTCTAAATGTACTTCAGGAAGCTGATCTACCTGAAGTCCCTCTCATTTTTTTCAGAGGTTACATTGGTTTTTTGACTTAATTTGGACCTAAGCATTGTCCCTCTTGCTTTTGCATCCCACACAAAAATCCTACCCACTGACTTCAGGCTCTCTTGAGTTGCTGGCTGAAGGCCAGCTGAAATTCTCCCAGTGAAGAAGAACAATAAGCCACTTGAGCACAGTCGGTTTCCTAGTGCCTTTCTCTGATTTATTACTCCGTGACCAGAAGGACAATCAAGTTCTAGATTTCACTAAAAAGAAAAGAAATATGGAGCTTCTCAGATAACAGAGCACTGAGACCCACATATAACATGCAGTACACCACATACATTGGCATATGCAGCACAAGAAGGATGCAGCCGCTTGGGTAGGGCTATTCCAACGCTGCCGAATTCTTAAGTCAGTTAAGTGAGTAGATCAGACCCAAATGTAAGTCTTTCAAGCCTACATTCAGTAAACACCCACATGGTGGTTAAGTTGCTGCTAACCTGAGGCAAAAGCGAAACAAAACTGGAGATCTGTCAAATGTGAGGGCTCTTCAAAGGGAAAAAGGACAAATCATGGCCTCACTCCAGAACACATTCTTTATCCGTGTCTCCTTTAAATTCTAGAAAAGGTTTTCCAGAAGACATTCAGAGAGGAATTCAATGTGTCTCACAGCATCAATACACATAATCTTGTAATTAATTTAGTACTTTCTTCTCTAAGTAGAAAGTAGTAGAAGATACTTCCGAAATTGAGCACAAGATCAGTAAGTGGGGATCTCATATAATAGTATACCACAGGAAAATTGAAAGGTGTAGGGTATAGTTACACCTCTAAAGCTTTTGACTTGTTCTTCCCATTAATGCTCTCTCAGTGATTTATGGTAAGAAGTGAAGCATTATACCTTCTTGTTCTTTATAGCCCATTTCCTAGTTCATAGGAAAGAAGAGGATGGATTAATGAAGACACAAAGGAAAGATGAAGATTGGAGAAGAAACATTAAGTTCAGAAAAGGGATGTTAGGTAAGGAGAAGCCAACTGAATGAGGAGTTAAGACAATACATGGACTGTTGCAAGGGGTTTACAGTGAGGTACAAACTGAAGGAAAGATACTACATTCTGTATTTTGACCCGTTCACTGCATGCATATATTTCTCAGTGATGTTACCATCTCTGAATGCTGTTAACAATACAAATCCATATTTATTTGTTATTTTTTGTTAAATTCCCATACTAAGGGATGCTCAGTGGTGATGTGGTGGCAGTTGCGCTTAATGCATCTTATACACTGTACAATGATCCTGAGATTCAGATCACATTTAATTCACTAATTTCCCTGTCATAGGAGCGTGGCAAGAATTATCCAGTGAAAGTATTATTTTGCCTATTTCATAGACCAAATATTTATAGATGTAATAAGAAGACTTAATATTTCAACAATTAGTACATTTAATATAATCAGATGACAAACTCCCAAATAAAACTGAAAGCCACTCTAGTTATCACTGAAAACACAAGAAAAAAAATGTTGTAGGTTTTGATAAAAGGATGCTCAAGCACATACACAACTACACACTGCTCACAAGCATCACTTGTAATATATTAAAAACATTCCCATATTATTACTAACATTTAATCTCCTTTTACTGAAAAAAAAATATAAAGTGATGTGACTTCTATTCAGGAGTTGAAAGAAACAACATAAAGGCAATTTGGGGTTTATCAACATAAATAACTCGTAGGTGTGAAACTTGAATAGTAAATTCTTGTGAATAGAGACTACATGTTAGCAATACTACATTCTTAATGAGTAAATAGCAGCAATATTTCCAAAGTTACCTTCATTTTTTTAAGATGTTATTGTCTAACAATCAATTTTGATGACTTAGTGATTGAATTTGATGATAGCTGTTTCAATCTCTTTGATCCTTATCTATAGTCTGTTGAGATGAAGATGAGTCCTTCCAGTAACTCCCATTAATTTGGGAGGCTGCAAAAGCTCAATGACTGATTATTTCTTTATTCATAACTTAAACCAAATATAAATAGCAAGATCTCAAATTATCCCAGTACACATTCTTTTGATAGAGGTTTTTCAACATTGAATTTATCGGCAGCTGTCTAGCCTGCAGTTGCTGAGGGTCAGATACAAAATTCTAAACATGGTCTCACTGGAGGCATTTAAAAAAAAGTATTAACACCGTACTCATGGATTTGACATGCAAGAGCAAGTTGCATTGAACTTTTTTTTTCTGCCGAACTGAGCAACATGTTCAGAAATGTGTCCTCTAATGCAACTCTCATGGCACAAAACTGCTTTCCAAGTGTTCTGACCTCCCTAAGGATGCATATTTTTGGCTTTGTTCAAAAGTTGATCAGTTTTCATTTTTTCAAGCTGAACATCTGATATTTTATCTAGGTTGAGAAACACATATAGGTCTGTTTGTTTCTCCTTGAGGTGCTCGCAACATCTTTCTAATTAATAAAATCTGCATACTTCATCAGCATATAGTTTATTTTCTTTCCTCAACTCACTTAAATGTTAATGAAATTGAATCTAACCCTATTTCTAGGTTTTTTCCAACATGTTGATTGTTGCAATTTGTCAATGTGACTTCAGCTTCAGGACAGAGCGGTATTTTATTCAATATACTGTAAATAATTACAGAAGATATCATATGTCCCATTCTAAACAGGATTGTTGCACTGAATGCTCTGTTGGTTTAGACTCCCTTCACTACCAGCCTCTACGAATTACTAGACCTGCAGATCACAGTCAATTCACTCCATGGAGAAACTGTCCTGGCTATTTGTATTTAAACCAGAGCATTTTATATCACTGAAAATTGATCCCAAATGTGGGAGTTTTGTCAGCTCAGAGCATAATTTGGCATGCATTTAACCTAGTATAGAATATCCTTAGGGATTTGCTTCCACTACTTTCTATACTGGAGTTGTAATTACATCCTGCTAGTATCACAGCATACAGACCTTCCAAGCCTGTAATTACAATGTTGTGAAACTTTTGCTGTTCAGTAATACAAATTACCATTGAATATTTTGGTGCAAATCAGTAGACAAAATCATTAGTACAGCCAAAGTAAAGAGAAATAAAGGTGGCTTTAAATCACCTTTACACTTTACCCTCTCTACATTGCAGACCTCCAGTTGCCCTACAGTATTACATGATGATGGCTGAAATAAGCCCATGCAGAAATTATGAGCCAGAGTGAGTATGAAGAAGCAATTACAGCAATTAATTTTGTGACAAATACATGTCACACAGAGTTTTGTCAATGTTAAGCTTCCTTTGCTGCAAGGTCTCCAAAACAGAGTTCAATGTACACCCTAGCCTAGCAACAGCAAGACCATGCTTCATTTTAGTGATAGCACTTTGACAGCAGAGAATATACTAAGGAAGTTCCTACATCTGGAAAAAACTCAGTGAAGGCACAAGACAGAATAGGAAAAAAAAAAAATCATCACTGATAAACAGAAAAGCTTTGGGTGGGCAAAGCAAAAAACAAAACAAACCATGCTGCTGTAGCCAAGCTTAGATTCACTTATGCTCCAGACAGTAGCTCCAGAATGGGGGATACAGATCAGGCATCGTATCAAAAGCTGTATCAGCTGACCTGAACTTAATTCAAAGAATATCCCAGCTTGAAAAGAAACTGGTTGTATACAGAAGAGTTTCATGGTAGGCAGAGTCCTACCTTCCCAACCGAATACGCAACTTGTATTTTTCAATCCTGAAGGATTTGCAAGTGTGAGTTGAGCTTGAAAAGGGTAATACATTCAGACAATATTTTAATAGCCTGCACTAGTTGATAGTTTAATTAAAAGTGGCAGTATGTTTAGAACTGTCTTCCCAATGTTCCCCAACCAGACAACATGAAGATTTAATGAAATTTCAGAAAAGTCAGAAAAGGAAACATTGGACTAATTTTAGATGGTTGACAGTGTTTCATATCCCAGTGCAAAAATCTTATGAATCTTTCCACAGTGTGCCTTCTTCCTTGTGAGTGCCATGGGAATAGAGTGGCATACACATAATTTTCATGGTTTGAAGTCACACATAAATCTGCCAATGCTAATACAATCTTCAGTGTGCTATGTTAAGTAATGCATGCTTTCAGCTGGTGAGATACAGTCCAAATTCTTTGCAGAAGAAGTAGGAAACTGTGGTGGGTTTGATCTTAGCTGGCTTGAAGCACCCACCCAGCCTCTCTCCCACTCCACCCCTCAACAGGAAAGGGGAAGAAAATAAGATGAAAAAGCCTGAGATAAAGGCAGGGAGATCACTCACCGACTACCACCATGGGCAAAACAGACTTGACTTGGGAAAATAATATAATCTATAGTCAATTAAAAATAGAGTAGCATGGTGAGAAACAAAGACAAAACGAAAAACACTTCCCCCGTACCCTTCTTCCCAAGCTCAAATTCACTCCTTCGTTCCTGACTCTTCTACCTGCCTGTCATTGGCACAGGGGGATGGGGAATGGTGGTTAAGGCCAGTCCATAATGCTTCATTGCTGCTGCTCCTTCCTCCTCATGCTATTGCCCCACTCCACTGTAGGGTCCCTCTACTAGGGAGCTTCCTTCATGACCACTAGTCCTTCATGAACTACTCCAACGTGCGCCTTTCCCACAGGCTGCAGTTCCAGCATGGGTCCTTTCTATGGGGTACAGTACTTCAGGAACAGACTGCTCTAGCATGGGTTCCCCACGGGCCGCAGGTCCTGTGAAAAAACCTACTCCTGTGTGGGCTCTTCTCCATGGGCTGTAGCTCCTGTCATGAGCCTGCTCCATCATGGGCTCTCCACAGGCTGCAGTTTCTTCCAGGGCACATCCATCTGCTCCAGCATGGGGCCTTCCACAGGCTGCAGTGTTAATATCTGCTCCACTGTGATCCTCCACAGGTTGCAGAGAGACAACCTGTGTCACCTTGGTCTTCAGCGCTGTCTGCAGGGGAATCTCTGCTCCGATGTCTGGAGCACTTCCTCTCCCTCCTTCTTCTCTGACCTTGGTGTCTGCAGGACTGTGTCTTTCACATTTTTCTCACTCCTCTCTCTCACATCTGTTGTCCAGCGCTGTTTACCATTTCTTAAACATTTTATTATAGAGGTGCCACCAGCATCATTGCTGGGCTCAACCGGCTGTTTTATTTGCCTCATTAAAAAAGTAATTTCACTCTGAAACAAATTGAGATACTCAATGACTGATTCCAAAAATGAAATAAAACAAAAAAATTGAGGGAAACCAGTCAGGTTTAAGGTGCACAGTTCACAATATCTTCATTCACCTCTCTGTGATAAATGGTATGTTATGACGTCATCTCATTAGGTGGTACCATAAGCTCAGAATTTCAGTTGAATGTCAGAGAAAAAAACGGATCAAGAATCAGGGTATGTAGGTGGACAAACAAAAAAGTATTTAAAAAACTCTTAAGCATATGCTTGAGTATGAAATTAATTCAAGACACCTCGTCTTTCAGAGTAAATTGAAAGCCATAACTAATGTAGTCCTTTCGATCAAAGGGTCATTTCATTTTTTCTCTCTACTGAGGTCTGTGCCGAATGACTAAAATCAACAGGTATTGAAACTTTTGGATAGAAAAGAATATTAAAACAGTGAATTAGCTTCTGGCAGAAGCTACACATAGTGTAACTGGAACATAATCTCAGAAAGTAGAATTAATTTTTAAGTAAGATTAAAGAATTTAGAGAAAGACTGATGCATCTAAGGCAAGAGCATGCTCTTCATGTTAGACATCCTTAGAGTATGGTTTTCATAATGTCAAATAATATGGCACTAATGGGACCTGCTTTTGTTTTTCTATTCTGTATTAAGGAAGAATGAAAGCCAAAGTAACACTCAGCTGTCACACTCAGTATATCAGGTTTACGTTTATTTTGTTTATGTGTTATAAAAATATTATTTTGTTTCTTAGTTTCTTGGTTTTGCCGCTAATAATGCTGTTTTGTCATCCTTAGCCTTTTTTACAGTGATGCTGAGATAAATCTTAAAATCCTATTTAAAATGTTCAAAATCTTTTTTGATGTTTTAAAGGCTTCTGATGGTGTGACAAGTGATACTAATTTATCCCCAGTTAATTTTTATTCTGAGTAGTTTTATGGATACATTTCAATACTGTATTCATTATTAATTTATAACTCAAGAATGTTGCATACAAGACTAAACCACCTGGGGCAAAAAGAAAATGCCATTAATTACCTGCTGCTATTTGAAAAGTATTGATGCTCTTTTTAGACTTATACAGGGGTTATTTAGAAAATGAGTAAACAACTTGCTTTCTTTCAAGGAAGAAACTCCCTGGGGTTTAGGAAACTCCAACCTGGTAACTACTGTTTGGAAAAATGCAGTGATCATATAGATCAGTCAAGCAAAAGATCATTTATCAGGTGTAAATAGTTTATTTTACCACAATCAAGCTTATTTTGAGCTACAAAAGAGGAAATTGTTTGATTAAAACATACTGCGATCCTTAGCCCACTGCTGATTGTACAGCAAAGAATTAAAGGAAATGTTATTCCAAAATGCATGGTGTCTGTTGCACTTGCACTTCACCTATGATCAGCCTAGTCTGACTATATAGTATGTTACTGTTTGAAGAAAAATAAATACAGAGACCAATAGCAGCTCTCAGGCTGATTTCTTTCTCAGTCTCCTGTAGCTTGGATCTTAATTGAAACCCTAGGTCACATTGCACAAAATTTAAAGTAACTCTGTGTTTTCTCTAAACTGAGTGCTACCTTAATCATAGAACCACAGCACGGTTTGGGTCAGCAGATCATCTAGTCCACCGTCCCCTACCCTGAGCAGGGACATCTTCCACTAAATCAGGTTGTTCAAAGTCCCGTCCAAACCGACCTCGGACAGTTCCAGTAATGGGGCATCCACAGCTTTTCTGGGCAACCTGTTCCAGGATCTCATTGCCATCATCATAAAAAATTTCTTCCTTATGTCCAATCTAAATCTACCCTCTTTCAGTTTAACTGTTGTGCCTTGTCCTATCACTACAGGCCTTGGTAAAAAGTCTCTCTCCACCTCCCTTACAAGCCCCATTTAAGTACTGGAAGACTGCTATAAGGTGTCCCCAGAGCCTTCGCTTCTCCAGGCTGAACAACCCCAACTCTCTCAGCCTTTCTTTATAGGAGAGGTGCTCCACCCCTCTAATCTTCTTACTGGCTCTCCTCTGGACCTGCACCAACAGGTCCATGTCTGTGCTGGCGGCGCCAGAGGTGGATGCAGTACTCCAGGTGGGGTCTCACGTTAAATATAGCTTGGATCTAATTTGAAAAAAACCAAACCAGTAAACCAACCCCAACCAAAAATCCTCTGAGAGAAACAAGAAAGGAGATACGGTAGATTTTTAAAAGTATGCTTGTGCAGATAGAGATTCTATCTTTTTACAAGGCCAGCCGACAGAGTGGAAGGAAACCAGGGAAGGTCTTTTTCATCTCTAAATTGTTAAATGCCTTTGTGCTCCTATCCCAGTCAAAACACACTTTCACTTTTCCCAAGCCAAAAAAGTAAGAAAAAGCCCTAAATACTATTCAACAGTACTGCTACAGAAGTGCACATTGTCACAAGAGAGACCAAAAGGTCTAAGTATGTGAGGCTGAATTAATTATGACTTCCAATTATGCAGTTTTTAAACACCTTTGTCAAGACTGATTTATATAAATATAATAATTACTTCAGCAGCTCCAGAGGAACAAGCAGCATCCTCAAAAAATATTAATCATATTTGTATCTAAATGGGTCTAAGTCTGCACTCTACAAGAACTGGTTTGGGGTGAGATGGGTGAAAGAGGCTGCACAGCAAATTCTGGCTGCACTGGACTTTGTCAGTAATGAAAACAGTGGAAATAATATATAGCAGGACTTCAACTGTAGCCAAGACCTACAGAGGTTAAAAAATAAAAGTCATTTAAAGCAATTTCTGTGGTTTTTGACCTAAATATAATTTAAGTAAAATGAACAGAAGGTTGAAGCAATTTAACTTCTTCAGATATCACTGAAAGTATACAGTCGAAAAAAATACTGAAGAGTAAGAAGGCAATAGTCCAGCTTCTATTTTAGATACCTAGTAGAGTTGACAGACCTGGAATCTGAAATGCATCATTTTATGGAAAAAATGAAGGACAGGAAGGAACATGAATGGTGAAATGCTTGCACAGGTTTCTTTATAGAACTATTGTCTTCAGACCAGAATGACATTGTGCACTATTTTACATTACTGAAATATTATCTTTGAAAAAACCAACAAGCCATTCTCATATTTTATTTTCTGAAGGCAGAACAGAGTCCAAAAAGTAAGAATGACATACTGTAATGTATAAACTACTGCACAGCTGTAAGCAATTTTATGCTTTCAATTCTATTTCAATAATTTTCTGTTATGTATAATAAGAAGGTAGAGTCCCATTGTATAACTCAGAAAAAGAGAAAAAAATAATGAAATCCCAATGGCCACTAGAAAAAACACATAATCTTTTTCCATAGTCAGTTACTATCAGAAGGAATAACTTGATCAAATTCCTAAGAAGTTCTGTGCTGCCGTCTTACTAGATATCAGGCTAGTTGTTCCTCTGCCTTAAAAATGGAAGATCAATCCTTGAAAAACCACAAAACTTACTGGGGTGCATGAGAAAAGCCCTCAGTCTGGTTGGAAGGCTCAGATCATTATATTCACCATTTGTGTCACTATAGATAATGACATCTGAAGGACGTATGCTTCTATTAATCAACAGATCTGTCACATGCTGCTTTGCTGTCTTCAGGTGTGTGAGCCAGCTGCTTGCGGCTCCCCTCACTGTAGGGTTTAGTGGACTCCCAAATATCCCACCTTTCCTACTCCCACTCAGGATGCCAAGTACAATATCAGCATCCCATTCATACGCTACTGCTAAGCTTGTCTCCTTCTGCTGAATGATGTCTTATCTCGTTTCATTTACAACTTTCTAATATGCTGTTCTTGCCTAGGCAGATAGAGAAGGCTGTAGATCTTTAATTTGAAAAAGCTACTGTCATAACAAAATTACTCTTTTGACAAGTTTTAGTTAAAAAAAAAAGAAAAAGATGATGAAATGTAGGATCACCCCGCTTTCTTTCAGCTGCATAGCTGGGCTTCCGGAACGGAATTTCATCCATTCAATTAAATCCATTTTGAAATGTAAAAATAACATTTACTGCAAAATGGCTGAAAGCTTTCCTTGTTTATCTTGTTTTAACATTTCTCAGTCTTTGGGATAAGAGTAATGAGATTCCTCTGAATTAAAAATGCAAATTTGCCTGCCTCAGAAAAAACAAACTATACCTGTGGGTGCTGTATTATTGGGATATTGATAGTTTATGGTAACCTGGACAGCTCAGGAACATTTATCATCCAAGGACACTTACACCACACTGCCTAGGACAAAATACTCTACCGAACACTACGTCACACCATTCATGCATTAACCTTCATTCCAGCGCTCCCACGTTCCATCCTACTGCACTGTGGGCTAGGGACTTTTTCACAGCTTGTCACATTGCTGTCACACCACTGACTTACTTGACACTATAAAAGATGCTAATGGCTATGTCTAAGGGTTTGATGTTTTCACCCCTTAATTATCAAAGGACTGGTTAGGTTTGTCTGTCAGCTCTGGGGAAAGTTGGGGGAGGCAGATGCTTCTCTCTTGGTCATGGGGTGGCAGCCACAATTACAGCATTCAGATGCTGCAGCAGGTCCTGCTCAGCTAAAGTGTCTCCATCTAGCCCTTCCTTTGTTCACCTCAATCCATATGCAGTCCCAGATGTAAGAAGCTGTGAACTGAGCTGAGAACCACAAAGCACGAGGCCCCATGTCCTAACTCCTTTCATTTCTAATGCAGGGACCGCAGCGACCATTAAAAGAAAAGCGGCTGGATTTGTCTCTTTAATGATGCAACTAGGATGCCTAACCTTTTCTGGAATCTCTTTTATTTTCAGGACAAAGTCTACCAGGAGGAAGACGTTCAGAACAAAGGTTTTCTTGCACAAAAAACAGGACTACTTCAGCTGAAGCTGAACTGATTCTTGGCTGCAGTGGGAAGGGCTAACCAAATTATGTGGCTAACTCCTGCAGGTTTAAGGAGGAGGCTTCCTTCTCACAGCCCCTGACAAAAAAAGCTTATTGGCAAGCCGTCCAAACAATGAACCACTTCCTCCAGCAATTTAAAATTAATATGACAGTCTTCTGTGCCAGTAAAATATACAACTTATATATTTCTGAATATAGTTTAGTAAATGATACCCTTAATAGTGAAGGCACTACAATTAGATGTTTTCACATTTTTTAAGGGATTTTTTTTTCTCTACCCCTCCTGCCTTGAAGAATGGGGGAAAAAACATCATTGCTACAATTAAACTAAGTTGCCATGGTCTTTGGAAAAAAATCCCTGAAGATTCTCCCCCACCAGCCCTGTGAGCTATCGGTACACAAGGCAGGCCAGGCATGCAGTGTGCTGTAAGGAGCACAGCACACCATCGGCATGAGCGGCCCTTCCAGGATCAAACACAAGGCAGGCGCAAACCAAACATTCAATATTTGTGCTAGAAAGCCTTACAGGAACACAGGTTCCTTCAGGAATCACAGCACGTTATTATTTGTAAGGACTAACACTCCCAATACTTTCTGCCTCCTTTTACATACACTTAACACAACAGGAGGGTTTTGTACTGCCCCATTATGTGGTACAGGAATGGACTGAGCACCCATTTTAGAGCTGGGAAGAAGACTGTTTTTAATCCTTTTTTCTGTGAGCTGAATTCTAGTTGGGATCTGTCCCAAAGCCTTAAATGGCCTTTAGGCTGTGTTGAGCATACACCCGATCTGCAGTACCTCTAGGCTGTCCCACACTGCAGGGTCCCATAAGGATGCTCCTGTCTCACATAAGATCTCTTCCCTTTCACTCAAATACTGCCTGAGACCTCCCCAACACCAGGTCTTGCAACGAAATCTACAGAGGACAACACTGTAGCTGACTTTCCCTACTACAGGGAGAAGCTCCAACATCAATTGTTTTAACCAATCGGTTAATCAGTTCTGGACAGGAATTCAACACTGATCTCTGCTTAGTAAATGAGCAGACACTAATTTGCAAATAAGAAGCTCAAATCAAGGAAATGCCTAACTATTTTGCCGAATTTGGATTTTAATAAAATATCTTATATAATAAATATTTTTCAAAGGACATGAGAATGTCTACATTAGTGAGAATTTTTTTTTTTTAAATCTGGAACATTATTTAGTAATAAATGTTAATTTAAAAGGCATTTCTTTCATTAACAAAGTCTGGGTTGATATTTTATATTAATGAAATACTATCAAATGTAATCTAAACAATTTAATGGTTGGCTGGGTTAATTAGCATTTTTCAAAGACTGATAATTAGTATTTTTTTAACCTCAAGGTCACAGCTCAGACCCAAGATCTTACTAGTTAGAGCACTGACAATAATTAGGAGAATAAATACAGGATTTTCATCTGAAAATCTTAACACGCTTTACTTCTGCATGTATTTCTTCAAAACACCTACAAGTTAAGTGACAATTTTTAAGGCTTGTGTTACAAAGAAGTAGGCTGAGACACTGACAGAAAACAACATTTTCTTCAATCATCATAGTAGAACACGGGAAAAAGGTTTTGCACACAGGCTGGTAAACTGTCTTGACAACTTTGCAAGGCTGATAAAAATATATGTCCCTTTTTATCCTCTTCCAAAGCGGAAGTATCACTGTTGAGCTGACACAAATAGTGTCATACAAATGCACAAAAGTGTTTTCAGTGAACATAGTAAGGGTCAAAATATTCAGAATCACTAAGACCACCGAACATTTCCTTTATTTAATTAAAACTTCCTTTTACTAGAAATGAATGTAGTAATTAAGAACAAGACTGCTCATACAGTACTCAGCAATATGAAACCACTTGCCATACAAAAGTAATTGATTTTCTGTTCCTACTACTATTAATATTAATTAGCACACATAAATCCTGCATAGGGTGTATTGACATTTATAGCTTAGGGCAGTTTAAGTGTGAAGAGCTTCATCTAGAAATATCAGAACAGAGAGCTCCTTTCCCAAACAGTTTATCAGGTTTTCATTCATTTACAGCTATTTGTACTACTTAGGCACAAGAGACATCCACCTGAAATCACAGCCAAACCGCGGTGTGTGCTAGCCCAAGGTCTTTCCACTGGAACCTTCCTGTTGATCTAGTCAAGACAGATGAACAGCAAGATCAAGGAAATATTAAGTCCTTTCATGGAACTGCAGCCAAACCACCAATATACGGGAAGAATTTTGCTGGTAGTCAAGCAGAAAGCCTGCATTTTTCGGTGCCTTAGGAACAAGACCCTCCAAGTGGTACAATAAGAGGCAAGATTCAGGTATCTAAGCACAGGCAGCTTGCGCCATTTTGGATGCATCTGCAATTTCAGAGACATTTTTGTGGGGCTGGTAGGTACAAACGAGGAGTGAGACGTGAGCTGTGCCTGATTGGAGCAAGGAGCCTCAAGCCAGGCAGTATAATTTACAACATCTAAAATGGCAACAGATGCTCAGTTCACTCAACCTGAGTCCAACCTCTGTTTGATTCATGCCTGAGACAGAAAAGAGTCTCCAGTATTTGAAACAGGGAAAGCTAAGGAATCTGTATCTTTTGGGGTTTTTTGTTTTGTTTGATTTTGCAAAAAAGCAGTGGAAAGCTGGTATGCTGCCAGACTCAGGTAATCATTAGAAAATTCTCCTTTTGTGCAAAGAGCAGTAAACAAAATGCAGTCTTAATGATTCAGTTTCAACTTTCCTCATTTCCTTCTACAGACTGGTGACCTATACAATAACCTCCTCAACTCCTCATTATTTTACGAGCAAATTACAATTAATAAAGTAAAATCTGGAAAATTAATACAAAAAGCAAACTTATCTTTATAATTATATGATTTCATAGAAAAGATCGTGCACCGTACCACACATTACATTTTTCAGCTTTATCTCTTTGCTATGAAACCAATTTAAAAATCTATGAAGGAAAAACATCAAGTAAATGAGGCATAAACTGATAACATCCCTAGGTACTGACTACTTTTGCACATGCATCTCTACTAAATTCCCTTAAACATATTGTGCTCTATACCACATGGGACACCCAATTCTTTCACTAACTTTTACCCCCCCCTTCAGTAGTTGTCAGTGTATCTAGAAAATTTCATTTTCTGCTACAAAGTCTAGGAGATTCCTTCAATCTCTGATCATAAGGAACCTACAAAACCACTTTACAACATTCAAAAAATCAGTCAATTGCAATCATAGGACTAAAAAGAACAAAATTCCATCTTGTCATGGTTTCAAAACACTAAAAAGTGCAGCCAGTGCAATTTTGTATCTATATACGTGCATGCATGTACATGTGACCCTGTCGGTTTCAGCACTCTGTTTGAATCAGGCTAAATATTTACAACGGAGCTCAAATCCAAATCTGCCTGTTTGACACTGAAAGATACTTGGAGTGGAAATCAAAGACTGCGCTGCTTTAGAAAGCAGAGGTACTCTGATGTGTCAAGCGCACAGGGTCTGCTTTTCTGGGCAAAGGCCTTAAATCATCCTTCTGCTGATGGATGTGCTCAGAAAGAAAGAAGGGTTGTTTATCTTAGTGTCTTTATGTATTTTCTGCAGCCTATTCACACTAAATGCAACAAAGCATCTCGAAAACATGCTACTGACGTAATTCTGTGCTGTGGCTGAATAACATTAAACAAAATTTACCTAGCCTTTGAAGTGCAACCTTTTTATTCTCTATTCTAAATAGTAAAATAAGTAAAAATTGAGGCTTTCATGTTAGCTGTCCTATCCTTATCTCCCTTTTCTCCAGCAAACACAAAGCAAACACAATGAAAGCTGGACTAGCAAGCAGACAGTAACATATCATAGAGAACTGTGCATCTGTTGCAAAATTTGGTGGCATAACAGAGAAAGAGATCAGAACTTCACACAAGTTTGTATAAGTTTTACCTACACCTGCCTTTTGTTTTTTCCTGAAGACTACAGGTCAAATTTTGTAGCTGTTTATAGCCAGCCTATGGCAGCCCAGAACATAGAGTCCTGCTTCTCAGTGCAATTAATTGTTTCACACCAGATGTCCGTGACTGAACACTGGAAGCATATTCACTTTTCCCAAATTTTTTAAGCCCTTATCTGTATTGACATAAATATATTGCCATGTCATATTTAAACACAGTGACGCATTCCTCAAAAACATGTTGAATATTCCTGGTTAATATACCCATAATGCAGTACAAAACAGATCTGTAATAGATCTGTAACAGATCAACACAAATGACTCATTTTTTATTAATATATGCATTTAAAAAAGTGCCTAAACACCTGCTGGCTTCCAGACTGAGCTATTTTTGTCAGGTGTTTTACAAGATATTGTCAAAGTACTTTCAAACAGAAAGATCTAAGTTCCTATGATGAATTCCAGAGCATTGACTCTCTGTATTCAGTTCTCTGTTGCACAGGGAGCCGAGGAATAATGTCTGAACCACGGAGCTGATCGTGTCACAGGAGCAGCAGAAGGGTGCTGTGGCTCTTCCCATCCACGCTTCTCAAAAGAACTCGAGAGCCCAGCAGGAGGCAGAGGCAGGCCAAGGGCAGGCAAGATGGGGATGTGCTGTACAACAGCAGCTCCTTTTTGGCCGCTGTGCAGCTATGCTCTGCCAAGTCAGGCAGCTTCGGGGGACGGAGTCATAAAATAATCTAGGCTGGCAGGGACCTCTGAAAGTCATCTGGTCAAACCCTTCAGTCAAAGCAAGGCCAACTTCAAAGTTAAAGCTAACTTCAAAGCAAGAGCAGGTTGCTCGGGGCCATGTCCAGTCAAGTTCTAGGATCTCCAAGCATGGAGATGCCACAGCCTCTCTCAGAGATCTGCTCCAGTGCTTGATTACCCTCCCAGTAAATTATTTTCCTTAATATCAAACTGGAATTTCTTTGTCAATTGGTAAAGACAGCAACATATTTCCACTGTCTCCTGAGCAGCACTGAGCAAACCCAGGTCTCAGCCTCCTCATATTGCAACCCCCTAATCATCGTGATGATCCTCTTCACTGTATGGTGCCAATTTGATTCCTCTTTTGTTTTGCAGCTTCCCGTCTGCAGTGCTGAAGGGCTCTGGTGAAAGGTGGAAGAATTATTTTGTAACGAGCAATGGTCTGGGCCTCAGGGTGTTTGAGCCCTGCCTCTCTTCCTTGTACTTTTCTTGTGTGAATACAAGAAAGTCACCTCCTTGGGTTTGGTTCTAGTAGGGACAGTTGAGCTCTATGACTTGAATTAAACCTACCTAAATGTAGCTATCTAGTATGCAAAAACAATGCTTGTCTATATTAATTACACTAGAAACAGAGGCAGTTGGGCTCCTGAAATTCACCACTTCGGTTAATTGCCAAAGGTAATTAGAAAGATAGATTAAGGCCTAATGTAATACAAAAGGGAATGATAGGAGATTGAGATAAATCTTACTAACTGTGGGGTAACAAATGTCTATTTTATCACTGGAATCAACTTTGAACTTGATCACTTTTTGTGCGTGCTTTTTTGACAGGAAGGAACGGCAAAAGCAGAGTTATTGAAGTATGTCAGACTCAAAAATCAAGACTTGGGGCAAAAAAATCATGAAGTTGTTAGAGAAGGTCAAGCCAGATTTCTTATATCCGTCTTCTAATTCTCCACATCATTTCAGATATAAGTATAGCAATAATCAATTTGCAACTCCTTGCAAATGAGCAGTCAGTTTAATATGCCCCCAGGGGCATGAGCTCTTACTGGGGACTCAGGATCCCATTGTGCTGGGCCATGAACCCAGCAAGTGCTAAGGGATGCTGCTGCACTGAAGAGCTAATGAAGCTCCTTGAACAGTGAACTGGAACACAAATTCACTAAAACCTCATCGCATAGAGATGCCAAGTATCTCTTGGATGGAAATGGCACTTAAAACCTGCTGAGCTATGCAGGATTCAAACTGGACCTGTAAGGGAATGGCTTTATGCATGACTAGAAATAGCTTGAGACATCCCATGTCCTTAAAGAACTTAGGCTACATCTTTCAGAATGAGCTAAGAGAAAAGCTTATTAACTCAAATTTCAACATTTTTGTTGCTTACATCAGCAGATGTCCTGCTTATAAGAAATGGGCAAAATATCCCATAACAGGCTCTGAGTATACACATTTAGATGAATACAAAACCGTTTTCAGAGGAATAGTTTTTCTTCACTGAAAACACAAAAATGAACATTATCACACCATCCAAATTCACTTCTAAGTGCAAGTGTTTTGCAATATAAAAATTATTTTCCATAATTCCGTTGAAAGACTGGCAAAGCAGATGAGTCTTCATGCCAATGTAATAGAAATCTGAAGTCTGTTCCCAGCTCTACTTAAAGTGACCTTGAAGAAGCTGTCCAATATTTTATTTGTGAAAATGAACCACTAAAGGATATTGTCAAAGTTAGAAATATGAACCATGTGTAATGTGAAGGAAATAGAAATATTAACAGCAATTAGGAGGAGAGCTGGAACTGAAATTTATGGTTTCTGGGCTTGCCATCAAATGTATCTTTGTACATAATAACAGGGATAATAACAGGGACTGTCTGTGTCTCTTCCACAGTTGTTCTGGTTCGGATAAAATCATGTGCTCTCACTGGTGTGTTTGTCTTTATACTGTATATGAAATAAATAAGAGCAACTGAGAATATTAAATGATAGAAATCTGCAGGTCCAAGCCAGAATCAGTGGCACAGAGATTACTTCTTCTTCTCCATAAAGCAGGGCGCTTTGCCTTCCCCTTTTGCCACTATGAAATGGTTTCAAGAAGGGACACTCAAAATACATCTCTTCAGTTTAAAAGTAAATCAGATTATAATTTCACTGAAGATATTTTTCTAATCGTCTCAAAGAACAAAAAACACTTAAAGAAAAATGTATAATCTTTCCCACAGCAATACAGGCTTCTCCCTTCTCCTAGAAGGGCTCTCACCAGAAAAAGGATAAATAACAGGCTTGCATCGCCTAAACGAGCCATTATTTGTGTTGCAAAACTGAAGCATTAACGTTAATAACTGGAAATAAAATAAATCCCACTTGAGTCTTAGGAAATAAAGTGAGGTTGCAACACTCATTCTTTTTTTTTTACTTGCAAAATGAAAACATGGCATACTGTGACATGGGCCACGACAAAGCTATTTTTACTCCTACTTTGAGGGTAAAGCTAGACCTGAAAATACTGGTGTAGACTTCTCATAGTATTAGAATAATGACAGATAAAAAGTGTTTAGATTTTGTTTCCACTAGAATATGGAAACAAGACAGTTGTCAAATCATCTGCAGTTTCTTCAGATATCTAAACCGTATAATTTATATCAGCATAATATTTCCATATATGATGTGCCTTTAAGTCTTATGACACTGAAATGGTTTCAAATTTTTATATGAAAGTAATTTTTTAATAATGATTTTTATGTCAGTATCATCCTGATTCTATAATCAGCAATAAATGTGTTTAAGTGCATGTCCTACATCCCCACTACATCCCAACAGGGATGTTCAGTTAAAAGGAACCACAAGCATTGACAGAATTAAATTGGACTTTGAGTTGTCATTTTCTGAGGGTAATTTAAAGAAAGATAATACACATCAAAGTGATCAATCATGTCAGCTCTTGAATGGAATTCTCTGGGCCTTCTTTTTCTGTCAACTTTGTGTGCCTTAAGAGTAGCATCAGATATGATGGTGGCCTATTCTCTCACTTGCAGGCGGTTAAGTCAGAAGCAGCTTGCAGGACTGACAGGAGCAACTTTGATATAGAGTAAACAGAAGAATAAGCCTGAATGCAATGTTTGTAAAATCCCCCAGCAGTGTAATTATTAGGCTGCTTATCTTGCCAGAGAAGTAGAGAGATCATAACACTAATGTCTTCAAAGAAACTGGAGAAACTGAAAAAAATGGACCATTCTTTGTAATTTTAAGAGACAGCAGCTCTGTTTTTCATACCTTTCTCCTAATTTTAAGTCAGGACTCCAATTTTTTTCATCAATAACTATTTTCTTCCTGTGATATAAAAAGTTAATGCTGTTGTTTGATGATATACTAAGCCCCCCATTTCTGCATCCAGAAACATACTATATATGCACCTCTCTATCTATAAAAATATTGTATCTGCTGTCTACTTCAATGTCACCTGGAGTGAAGAATCTTCTCCCCAAGCAACTTCTAAATGTTAAGCTTTTTAAATCATTTTCAGTACTGAATTACTCCCCTGCCCACCCCCTAATACCCTGTTTCAATGTTTTCTGCTGAACAAATGGGGGATATATTGGTATGCCTGGATTTCTGCTATGACCCAGTTTTTAGAGAAGGTGGACTTATAAAAATTCAAGTGAATTCATTAAGATTTTTTTTTTTTAGTTTAGAAGTAAAATATATGTAGTTTAGTATTTTTATGATGGACTTTTTCCTGAAGAGCTTTACAAAAATCTCTATAAAGAGGAAGTAATTATTTTACCTTTTTAAGAGAAACATCATCCTACATTTACTCCTGTTGCATTTGTCAGCCCCTTTCATGAATCAAGTAATTAACTCCAAGACATCTTTGGATGAACTATAAACTAACTGTACTACAGGATCACGTTTCATTTATTAGACATATATAGCTTTTTCAAGCAGCACCACCTCAGCACACCCAGTAAAAATGCCAGTTTGCATTAGCCGTACTGTTATATTTTATGCATGTGACAAAGAATGTGAGAAACTCACTCTTTGCATTAAAAATAAAATAGGTTTCTAATCCTCAGCTGTGTGAAAACAAGATCCAAGGGAGCTCTGAAAACTTAGGAACCAGCAGATGAATAAAAAGAAACATAAGTCAAGGATTTCTGGAGCTTGAAGGATACTTTTTAACATCTGGAGTTGACATTGCTAACTTTATTACACATTTAAACTATGATAGGTCCACTGTGACTACTGTGTGTTGTATCTAAAGCTTACTTAGTTGCCTGGAAAATTCTTGGTTTATGCTTAGGAGTTATCAGAGATAACACGTGTTTCCACTTTGAGTGGGCAAAACTAAGTTGCAAGGTGTATTTTACTTCCTCAGATTTTTTTGATAGTAGAAGAACTGATATTTTTTCCTGCTCAAATGCTTCTCAAAAACATCTACCTTTACTATTTTTTTCTTAATGTTTCTGGTATTTTAAACACTCTGCATATTCAGAATGCACAACAGTGCAATTGTTGCAAGCAACCAGTAAGCAGTTGTAGTGGTAGGGATTTTCTTTTTTTAATAACGCTACTTTGCCATATTATGCAGTCATGATCATCAAGATGCAATAGAAATTAAGTAGCAAATCTAGCAGATGAGTTCAGGGGATTGGAGACTTTCTGCTAACACCATTTATTCCTGTATCCCTCTCTGTGACTTGCTTTCAAGCATCCCATGCAGGCTTGAGGAGAAGCTACAGGGTTCAAAATGGTGCATGGGAAATTAATTTTGCTCTCGTACTCAGATTCTTGAGTTTTCTGAAAGGGTACAAACCCATGTGGATACATGCCCTTGTCCTTTTTTGCTTTCTTACAGGAGATCCAGAATGTCAGCTACCATGAAACAGTAATGCATTATTCAAAGTCACTACAGGAAACGATATGGAGACTCCCAAGGAGTGTCCTTTGGCCCCCCAAAGCGATAACCAAAATATCAGATTATTTTTCTCTTCTGTAAAATGAGCACACACACCCCACCCCCAACAATAGCATCATGGAAGTATCTGTAAGGTCTTCACAGACTGAAAAGATTGAAAGTTACTCATTTTTACAGATCGGGGTGAGATTCTTTCATAGCAGTAAAGACTTACTTTTTTATATTACAAGTTCAAATAAAATTTTCTATAAAATAGTATGGGCACTAAAATAAAGTTACACTAAGTATTACAATTTCTTAATGCATGGTGTTCAGAGATGTTTATAATAATTAGTTCTACTGCTATAAATACACACAGATAATAAAATTGAAATATTTCACATCCAAGTGTGCACAGAAATTTTATCTTAATTAGAACACAATTACTCTTACTGGAAGCAGTTTCACTACTGTTAGCACTCAGTAGGTCTTGCCTCTTTCTTCCTGGGGAGAAAACCAATGGCTGGAGAATGCCATATCTGGTGTAGCATCTTTCTATAATTATCACAGAGATTTCTAATATTAGGTGCATTTATTTCCTAACTTTGTGGGAAGAAAGTGAACACAATTTATTTATGAGAACCCTGCTGTGCCAGCATTATTTGTGTTCTAATATTTTCTAACAGTCTTTCCCAGGTATAAATGAGATGTCAAATCTAAATTAACACTGGAAACATGACCTGCCCGCCTCTTTTGCTGCAAACTGACAGCTCAGACGCATATGTCAAATGTGAGTCACCCTCATAGCTAACTAGAGACTCAGGATTGGCATATTGCTGAACAGCAAAACTTACAAAGAAAACATCACCATAAAGAATAAGGAATCCCAAACAATTCCATAAACTCTATTTTTCACTTCTTAATTAGTTTTTTCATATTTTCACACTTTTAACTGTTAAAAATTAAATTTACAGGACTTCACAAAGCCTATTTGCTTAGCAAAAATATGGCTTTCAAATAAACCTTTTCCCCAGAGAACTGCTTTTCTCACAGCCAGTTCTTACACGCTATCATGTGGATTCTGCTTGGCCCCCTCCTTCCTCATAATCATAGGGAAAAAACACAACCTGGGATAAAATGCAGATGGTCGTTTTATCAACCCTCCTATCCAAACTGAGTATATCTATATACTTTTTGAATCTTTCCTGTTAGCTTTTTTCATATCCTTTTCATTATGGAAAAATAAATTCCCTTCCTCTTTATAGTAGCCTCCTGGTTTAGTAAAGGTTTTCTTTTTTCCTCTTCATTTTCTTTTTTTTTTTTTTTTTTTTAAGGAGCCATTGTAATGAAGCTTTTCCTCTCAATAATCAGTTTCCTAGACTTGTATAATTTCATTTGTTCTCTCGTGAACTTTATCCTACAGTCCTAATTTTTCCTGAAGCACAGGATCTAGAGGCAGAATCGGTACTTCAGCTGAAATTCTCCAATGCTACCTCTTTTCCTCCTGTTAAAAGCTCTATGAAAAATCCTTCCAAAACAGCAAATAAATCAAAACAATTAATATAAAAATAGATAATACAAGCAGAAGAAAGACTTGGTGAACCCGTGTGTTTTCATTTACCAAACTTTGCTTATCTTCAGATCACCAAAAAAAGAGGTTTCTAGTTCACATGGACTAAAAAAGATCTGAGAATCTTAGAAGGCTTGTAAAAGCTTAACATTTCCTGTCAGATAAAAGTAGAGATGAAAAACTCCTATTTCTTTTTATGCAAATGATGAAACCATGGGCCCCAAAAAGAACAGGAAGAAAGAATGTGTTTTGGAAAATCATGCCATCAATAGAAAAATACAAGTCAATCAAAACATTAAATACTGGCAAGAAAATAAAATGTACTATTTTATCATGTTGATTTTCATTACCACACCTTCCAATATCAACTCATCAGTCATGGCTAAACATAGTTTACACAATTACACTGAAATATCTTTTAGCTCTTAAGTGTGAGGGACCCATCTGCGGTCTTTCTCTTTTGGCAAGTGAATGCTTGCTTAACACCTCAGATTTCAGTACTTTCCTAGTTCAGTGGCCAGCCTCTCTTTTTCCTCTGTCATTTTACTTTACGTTTCTACCTTTCGAAACAAGACTTCTGCCTATACATACCACTGCAATTTTTTGCTGATCCACTTTATCAACAGCATCCTTATATCACACAGGCAAGTTTACACCATTACTTATTCTCATCCAAAAAGGATCTATTTTGCCATAGATCTTGGAGCACCTTGGTGTTGGTTCCAGAGCTGAAGTTGAGGGCAAGAAACAGGAGTAGAAAGGGTGGATGGAAATATTCCTAATTCACAGCACAGGGGAATTCCAACCTGTGCCTTCTCCCACAGTACTTTTAAGGTTGCTCTAGGAGCTGCAAGAGCCTGGTGGCAGCAGAAGAAGTAGTACACGGGCATATGGTTACACAAGTATGTACAGGAGTGTCATGGTTTCAGTTGGAATAGAGTTAACTTCTTTACTAGCATCTCGTTCTGTGATATGTTTTGGATTTGGGATGAGAAATACTTTTGGTAGCGCAGTGGTGTTTTTAGTTGTTGCTAGGCAGTCAAAGCCTTTTCTGCTCCTTACCCCATCCCACCAGCAAGTAGGCTGGGGTGCACAAGAAGTTGGGAGGGGAACACATCTGACCCCAACTGACCAAAGGGATATTCCATACCATACGATATCATGCTCAGCATACAAAGCTGGGGGAAGAAGGAGGAAGGGGAAGATGTTTGGAGTGATAGCCTTTGTCTTCCCAAGTGACGGAGCCCTGCTTTCCTGGAGATGGCTGAACACCTGCCTGTCAATGGGAAGTAGTGAATGAATTCCTTGTTTTGCTTTGCTTGCATGCACAGCTTTTGCTTTACTGATTAAACTATCTTTATCTCAACCCACAAGTTTTCCTCACTTTCACTCTTCCGATTCTCTCCCCCATCGCAGCTTGGGGGAGGAGTGAGAGAGTGGCTGCATGGTTCTAGCTGCTGGCTGGGGTTAAACCACAACAAGGAGTCAACACTATTTCTAGGTGAAGTGAAGGATTCGGTATTAAACCAACTGCATTCCACCTCAGCAATTAATATAGATGACAGCTATGTAGGAAGTAGCCGCTTCCTGAGCAGCTAATTAGAATACTCCTCAGAATAAACAAGAATAACATCTAGTCATTATTGTAATTATTCATTTCTGTGCCAGTCACTTTGCCTTCTCAGGGTACATTAATGTACTTTAGAGATGGCAAGCACAGCTGAACAAACATTATATTGCACCTGAAATTACTGAAGCACAAGAAATGAAGACAGTATATTGATGGTTCTGGGATAGCAATATGAAGTCATTACCTAGAGGCAACAAACTAGATGCTGTCATATGTCAAAGTCTAAGTCACCCTTTGGCAAGACATGCATACAGTATATACAAGTTGCAGTTATATGCCTAGATAATAAATATACCAGTCATACAGGTTCAAACATCTGGTCCATGTGCAAATAGGTGAATTCCCAACAACTGATTACATATATATTCTAGCCAGAACAGAAGTATACATGCTTGAACTGTTTCAAGTATTCACAGTTGCACTACTTAACCTGCATTTCATATTTCTGATATGTGTAAGATTTACCAGCAAATATAGATATGAAACTTATCTCTGTGAGATGTTAGAGTTCTAGAATTCAGCAAATCAGACATGTGGGAAAACCCATTCACTGCACTACACATTCATTGCACTACTCCACGAACAGCTTTTGAGTATCTGAATGACCAGGTATGTTTAGTACAGCCATCTATTGCTCTGTGAAAAGGTGATCTCTCTCTAACTCCCCACAGCTAAGTATCACTGACGAAGTGAATTCCACCAATAAGCTTTCTATCAAAAATTTTCTTTTTGTGTATGCAATGTCAAAATTACAAATTAAACATTTCTTACCATTGCAATATTGAAGATTTTAAAGCCACTCCCTTTAAAAGTGTAAGTTTATACTGCACTACCTGTGAAAACCGGCTGTTGATAAATGTTAACTTCAAATCTCAATTACGCTAGTATTTGAACAAAGCAATACAGACAAAAATGCACCTGCATTCCAGGATGCAAAATGTGATATGATTCCACAAAATCATTACAGAATAAGGAAGAAAAGCCTCATAAACATTTTTATGATAAAGAAAGGGTCATAATAAACATTTCTCACAAGTCTGTTATCATTTCTCCTTTGTCAATGTCACTGCCAGGCAGTTGCGTAACATCAGCAGACCCATATAAAACAAACATATCATGTCAACAAATGACAGCCACCCACCAGCAAACACCGTGATAGATCAGAAATAATACAAGAGTAGGATGAATCCCCATGGCATTCTCAAATTAAAATCACAAAATATTGACTAGGAGCAATTTGGAACAACCACCTGGCCTCATTACATTAAGATTTCAAAACCTGATCATAACTGGTCTGAATCAGTGCAATATATGTTTTTCAGGTATAGCCATATTCCACAAATAAACTTGAAAAGAGATATAGTAATTCTTAATGGGGGATTTTGTGGCATTGGGAAAAAGTGGCAGTAAAACAGTAAACACATTTGAAATCATCCTTCCCCCTTTCTTTTCTGATAAGATTTTTAATATATTCTTATTTTCATATAAGAAAACAATTCACTGTCTAATACATCATGATGGAGTATACATTTTTACATCAGAGAGAAGATTAATATCTCAATGTGACTTCAGTTTTAAAATTTCTTAGATTCATCTGGAAATGTCTCCTGTAACTTAATTAGCTGAAACCTCTATACATATTTCTACAAAAACCAGTACATGTGATGTGATCCAAGTAATAATGAAAAGGAAAGGAGGAGTGTTGTGGTCCTCAAATCAGGACAAAGAGGAAGGAAATAATGTTTTCCACTTAAAACTAGTAGACACCACTTGTTGATCCTTAATGATACAACCAAAAAATAAAGGACCGTCTTTACCCCAAGAACTTAAGTCCTAATTTGGCCTGTCTTGAAAGCTTCATTAGTCTCTTAGGTCCCATGCAGGAGATGGACCCAGTATCTCTTTACCTGCACAAGATGCTGGTTGAAAAGCGCGACGATATTTGACAACTTTACATCCTCTTTGCAGAAGGCATGCATTTGCCTTTACCAATACAAGCCCCAGTGGCAGTCCTCTGAGAAGTTGTAAGAAAAGAGCCCTGGGCATCTTTTTACTCTTGAATGGAGAGGAAGGCCACACCGTTAAGCCCCCTAGAGACCACGAAGCACATTTTCAACAACCATGCCAGCTATAAGATGAGAGCAGCCCCCACCAGCAATAATAATTCTTACAAGCTGCTTAGGGCGTAAGGGAACAAATTTCTGATGGCAGGAAACTGGGATGACAAAACAGTGCTCAGCCTCATCCCCATGCCCATCCGACACTTGCACAGCCTGGGAGGAGGAGAGAGGGATGCAGGGCAGAAAAGAGGCTCATTGGCTCTCACTGGCCAGGCCAAAGTAGGTGACAATGTCAGCAATGCTGTATGTCAAAAGCAGTGTGTCATATAGCTTCATTTCACTGAGACTTGCTGCATTTAAACTGGAAATACATGAAAGCATTCTGGAGGAGGAGGGAGTTGGTTAAGCTGTTGGATAATATTTGTAATGTTTCTGAAGTTTTTATTTAGTTACTTAAAATAAACTCCTCCACATATCCTGCCCAAGCTGCTCTATCAGCGAGGAGCGAGTATGCCATCAGGTTTTCTTTGCCAGTCATGAAATTGCTCTGTTAAATCCCCACGCTGGTGCAGAAAGAAGAGCCTGCTCCCAAGTCTCCGAGGGCGGGCTCTCTGCTCTCTCCTCACTGTCGCAAGCCTTTAAACCAACACTGGTTTTCCCCTTGGAGGTGAAAGCATTCCTGCACCATGTGATAGGCTTCTAAGCTTGCCTGGGGTGCTGCAAGGAGCTGACAGAAAGAGCTTATCAACTGGTTATGTTTCCTCTTTCCCACCAAATTTGCTGTGAAATCACACATCAAACTCTGGCGGAAAAAGCAGGGAGTGTGCAAACCTGCAAAGCTTCACAGGAAGGAGACCCGAGCCCTAGAGATCAAGGTACAGACAGCCACAAAACGCATTTTTAACAATGCAACAACTCACAACCCCATGTCAAATCCTCCCGTTAACGATCAAGCACACAGTTATTACAGCAGTTCCACTTAATCCAAATTAATATCTAATTCCATAAATTTGCAGTTTAGCCATTTTTAAATGCAGAAGCTAGAGATGTTTTATGCGTGGGTGTGCCTTTTGACACTGACACTTCTGCTTCATTTCTGCAAAATACCATCCTGCAGCCTGTATTGCTTTTCATCCTTTTCTGTCTCCCAGTAACTGTTCCTAGCTCATCAACCATATTGTAAAATAAGCCATTGCATCTTCTGCTTGAATCAACGTTAATTTATGTCTCTTCTTTATTCTCCTTTTGTTAGGCACTACCAACTCCAAAAGCGAGTATTCAGAAGCATCTTTTATACATTTAGCTATTTATGTTGATGGCAACATGGCCAAACCTTCTCATGTGCACTGTACTTATCACCATATGTAATATAGGCTGCGGAACTGGGACTTCAAAAATTCTGAATATCTGATAGAAAAAAAACCCAAAACAGAACCAAAACCAACTAATGGTCACAAGAAAAAAAATGAGCTACCACTTGCTGGAAAATCTGTAAATAATATATTGAATGAAGAGACTTGAAAAAGTCAGGATCTGTGCAGCCTTTAAGTACCCAAAGATGTAGTTCTGAGAAATAACTGTAGCTCGGCTACAGTTTTTTTTCTTACAATGGAGTCAGAGCTTGGTCATCTCTAAGCTAGATATATCTTTTAATCCAAATTAGATGACTGATGTTCATCCCACCCGCAGGGATAGGTATATTTACACAAGAAGATTTTTTAATCCCTTTCTATAACACTTTTTATCCTGTTCTCCATTCTGTCACACCATGGCATTGCATTCTCAGACACCTTTCAAAACAACCACTTTGAATATCTATTCCTTCTGGATTCTTGACCTCAAAAAGTAACTTGAAATCATTAGGGTTTTTTCCTTTGCTCAGTGGAACAAATAAACAGTAATCTCTCAATAGCTCATGCTTGATATACAGCAGAATTATTGACTTATTGGCAATACTTCCTACAATGAAATGGGCCAGCACAGGCCATTTTAGTATTTATAAAACCCTACTCTGATGAATTTCTTCTAGGCAGAATTAAAATGGCAAGCACTGTAAATACGAAATGAAAGGTAAAGTGAAAGCTGCTTCTAGGCTGACATCTCTAACCAGGATATTTAAAAATACAGTGGAGTGGAGTGAGAATCAATCAACCTTAGGAGTAGAAAAGTTTATTTAAGAATACAAATGCGGAAAGACTGCTGCGGAAAAATAAGCTGGAAGCTCAAAAAACCATAAAAAGGTTATAGCTGGCAAAGTAGGGAAACCTTTCTAGAGGGATATCATGGTATATTCCAAACTGTGCTATTACACCATGTACAAAGAAACATACAATTGTACAATAGTGCTGAGAGATGCAAAGATGGCTGAAGAATACTACTAGTTAAAGATCATGTTCACCATTTGTCTTCCCCATCAAAAGCATCTGCACGGAAAATTCTAGGCACTGAGATGCTGAAATCTC
>JAOXNO010000013.1:107851695-107865189 GCA_028565335.1 Limnodromus scolopaceus | reverse complement strand
GTTATGTTCCCCTTTTTCCAGTCAGTGGGAACTTCACCAGATTGCCACGATTTCTCAAATATGATGGAAAGGGGCTTAGCAACAGCTTACATTGTGAAACTGTAGCTTCAGAATTCACCAGCAAGCAAAAGACAGGGGCCGGGCAGCAGGAAACTAGAGAAGTTATGAATATGTGTCCTCGTAAAGAGGTTAAAGAAATAAACCCATGGTACACAGGACAGGCTGGAAAGGCAGCAATGGCGTTTCAGGCAAGGAAATTGCCTGCTGTTTGTTCTTCCTGCATTCAGAAAAAATATGCTTTCTGTATCCTGTTTGTTAATAAACAGAAGATCATTAAAGAGATAGTTGACTCTCATAATTCATTTTCACCTCCAAGCAGAAGCAGCCTGGCAAGGGTCCAAATATTGGCCTGAGTAATTTTGCCATGAGGCCGCAGAACTTTCCAGAACATGAACAATGAGTCAGATATCATCTCCCATTAGAAGCAAAGCATTAAAAATAAAAGTTAATAGTCATACAATGATGCAAAGAAATAAAAATAACCAAATAATCAGTATCTTTTTCATTTTCTGGTTTTCCTCCTCATTTTCAGACCAGTGGTTTTCAATGATTCTCAGTTCTTCAAACCTTTCTCGGAAGAGTACAGTCCTTCATAAAGTAAATAAAAACCTGCTGACAAGGAGTGTATTTTTCTTGGTGCTCGTTCCTCCTTACAGTTGTCTATTGACTGTGCACGTCCATGGATCATAGGTTAAAAAAGTCTTGGAAAACACAAGAGTGACCGATTGACTTCCATCAGGCATCAAATTATCAAGGATAGAAAAACAGCTGCTAATACTACACAATTTATCACAATTCATTTTGCTAAGATTTGATTCTGTCACTTTTCACATTTGTTGTTCAACTGCTAATGCAACAAACCCACAGGCAAAGCAGAAGACACAATTCTGGCAGTCTTGTTTCATCATAATTATCTAATCAAATTTTTGCTCATTCATTCATCGATATTTTTCAACTTATAATGAAGACACGGCTAAAATAGTACACCCAGACACTTCCTCATCCTACCTGCTACAAAAAAAACCAACAAAACACAAACAACAACAACAAAAAAACCAAAAACAAGAACCCCAAGATTATTGTTTTGAACTTTGTGTGTTTCATACTGAAACTACAGTGAAGTGAGGACAATGTAAGATTTACAGTTCTTAAGGTTGACTACCTAGTCTATAAAAAGATTTTAGAAAAGAGTTTCTAGTTGTGCTGATTTTGGCTGGGGTAGAATTAATTTTCTTCATAGGAGCTAGTACGGGGCTATGTTTTGGATTTGTGCTGGAAACAATATTGATAATGCAGGGATGTTTTATTTACTGTCTGAGCAGTCCTTACACAGCCAAGGCTTTTTCTGCTTCTCACACCACCTGTGTGTAGGCTGGGAGTGCACCAGAAGGCTTGAAAGGGAAGGGGGGATAATATCAGGCTTGCCTATGACAAACTATGGGATGACATGCCAAGGTTAGAAGCATAGGGTGCTAGTGAGGGACCTCAGCCTGTTGCTCTGAGATGTGCTGGCTACACTGCAGCACACTTGGAGTCTGACAGAGATAAGCTAGGCGCTCCTGAGGTAAGAGAAGTGAGAATGACCACTGTATTGGCTCCCTCTAGCACTTTTCCAGAATTCTGCAACTAAATCCATACACCAGAGAAGAGTCAGTGACTGCTTGCGTGTAGGAGGTTTTTTCACATTTGTAGCAGCAGCTGCCTACAGAGTGCTCAGGGGAACTAAAATCATCCGACCCCCTGCCTTTCCACATCTTCACTGGACCTACACCACTTCAACTCCCTAGTCAAAACCCCACTCCTGAGACTTAAATCAAATGAGTAGTTGAAGGATCTGTGCTATTTGAACAAGAATGAGAGTGCACTTGAAATTAGTGAATGTTTAAACCGAAGGAAACGCTGACAGTGTAATAGCACTAAAAGCAACAGAAAGTGAAGAAATTTTTTTGTAAAAATACCCAATATTAACCATGTAGGATTCTTGAAGTCCCACCCCAGTCCTTCCCCATACTGACAAAACTTAGCCTGGAGCAATTGAACAAGATGTTCTAGGAAAGACAAAACACAGCCTGGACAAATATTGGCATTATTAACAAGTAAGTTCAGTCACTTCTGGATCCAAGTCTGATAAGGCACAGAACAAAAGAGAGTATATGGCTGCCCTTAAAAACTCCAGATTTAACAAGAGCACAAGACAATGTAATAAGGGAAAAATAAGAAAAAAATCTGCCCTTAAAAACTGCAGATTTAACAAGAGCACAAGACGATGTAATAAGGGAAAAAATAAGATCGTCTCTTAATACAGGTTTAGTGCATATACAGTAATTTGCTGACTGTCAGTGATAACCTAGGAACCATCTAAGTTTAATGTGATGGAAGTTATATAACTATTTTATGATAGAGGTAACTTTTTGAGGAGGGATGTGAAGACGGGTAAGATGCTTGGATGAAACATAGCACTCCAAACATTATATAAATACATCATCTCACAGCAACTCCTCTTGTAAGCTGCAGTATAAAACACGGTGTAAGATAATACAAGAAACCCCTTAAATCAGTGTAAATGAACATTTATTGAAGCATACATAAAAGACACAGGGAAGTTAGACCATGCTTGACTTCAGTTATGGGAGCAGCAAATAAGATCACCAGAAAAAACTGGAGTCTGAATGAGAAATGAGACAAAATTCCCATGCACCGAAGGGAGCAAATGATGGAAAACAAGAGTTTTGTTTGCCTTTTAAAAATTTTTTAATAGTAAGTGATATATTTTGGCCCCATATAGATTAAGAGGACTTGAAATATGTAACACTTGTTTGGATTATACAGATAAAGAAATTTTATTGTTAGAGGGGTTCTGGTCTGAGACGCTGTTCCCTCTACACTGTTAATATAGATTCCCACATGCAAAGGGGAGGAGTTATTTTTTGTACACACTTTCCAAAAATTATAGAATCTTGGAATCATTTTAGTTAAAAAATACCCTTAAGATCATCGAATCCAAACATTAATACAACACTGCCAAGTCCACCGCTAAACCACGTCCTAAGCACCACATCTACACATCTCTGAAATACCTCCAGGGATAATGACTCAACCCCGTTCCTGGGCAGCCTGTTCCAGTGCTTGACAACCCATTCAGTGAAGAAATTTTTCCTAACATCCAATCTAATCTTCCCCTGGAGCAACTGGAGATCATTTCCTCTTGTCCTATCATTTGTTAATTGGGAGAAGAGACTGACCCCCACTTTGACACAATCTCCTTTCAGTTAGGTGTAGAGAGCACTCCTCACAAGGCTTGTGCTCCAGACTCTTCATCAGCTTCATTGCCCTTCTCTGAACACACTCCAGCACCTCAATGTCTTTCTTATGTAGGATGTAAGACTTCCCAATAGCTGGGCAACCAGCTGACAATCCTCAATGTTCAAATTTAAGGTCCTGACTATAAATATAACTATTACAAAAAATAATCTATGGATTCATATTGCAGCCATCATCTCAGTTGTTTTCAAACAGAAAAGATGCAAATACTCTATTTGCATTATTCTTCAATCATTTTGCTGCATGTTTAATATTTAAACCAAAGTTCTTTTAATGTAGTTCTTGAGAATTTTTTTTTCTGGGGCAGACTCCTTGAAATTCATAAGTTTCCAAATGAAGCCTGAAAGTTAATGCACATGACATATACAAATACACTAATTTTATATGACTCTCACATGAGAAAAAATAGGTTTAATTATGGTAAATTCTATGAACTATTTCTTTCATTTTCTTCCTTACCTTTCTAGCTCTCAGGCAGAAACAAACTGAATATTTGCACTGTGGGATTCACGTATCCCACTGTCACAAGGATCCTTTGTAAGAAATAATGTGAAAACATTAAGATTTCTAAGATGCTTGGGATTTCTTACATATTTAGTGCCTCTGTTCCTTCTTTCTCATACACACTTATCTTTCTTCTGATTAATATCAAAGATGCACTAAATTTATCTTGGCCTTCACTTACTCTCTGATTTTAAGCCATCCAAGTACAGGAAAAAAAAAAAAGTACTGACATGGAATGACATTCATGCCTTAGCAGAATGTCAGCACAGGGCTTTTATAATGCCTAAGAAAGAGGGATTGCTACTTGAGAACAAATTTGCTTCATTCGGTGGCAATGAAAGTACTAAACCTTAGAGACTGACTATTTTAATAAACGCTCCTGACAAGGGCTTGTGTCAATCAATGTTCAGACCACATCGCATTTGCTGTAATCCTGCCATTCTCCTTTTACATGAGCATCTGGGGTTGTATTCTCATTATTGCAGATATCAGGACTGTATAACCTCTGATTTTCTTTAGGAAATGGCTCTCCCAATCTGTCCTCGGTTTGCAAAGATGAGTTACCAAGGAACAAGTACTCTATTTAATAATTACCACCGAAGTTGTATTAACATGAACACTTAAATGGACCTTACTTATTTCATACTTACACACTTAATGACTCCAAATGATTTGCTCTGTCCGTATGTTAGCATGATCTACCTATTAAACCTGTTAAACAAGACACTTCTCACAAAAATAGAAGCCGGATGCCTACTGAGGACGAAACGTTGTAAAACATTTTGTAAATGAGGCAAGAAGTTTTCTTTTCTCTTTTTCAGCTTTTCTACCTCTCCAGAGCTTTCCTAGCTCTCAGTCTATGGCAGCATGGTATCACTCCCCCAACTCGATTTTCCCTGACTGTGTGTTCCAGATTATGTTTTCCTATGCATAGTAATTCGAAGTTGCAGAATAACATTATTAATTAATAATTACTCATCTTAGAAGTTATTATCTAATACATTCATAATTGATTAATCACAACATAAGTTCGACTGTGAAATGGAAACAAAGTAGCTGTGCTTTGAAAAAGCTCTCTGATTACATCCATATAAAACAAGACAGTCTTTGCTCATATAAACTTTCTTGCTTATTAGCTTGCATGACACATGCACAAACATTCTTGCTCTGCGTGATTCAGTGCCTCTGAATTTTAATAGTCCCTTTAGGTAGAATCACTGTAGAGAAACTGATTTAAGAATCAGAGTAAAAGTCAGTGAACAGTGGTAGAACTCGAGGAATCGAAGCTGATACTTCGACTGTAGGATTTCCTCAGAAACATGCAATGTATTAAACTGCATGCATTCAATCAAGAATGTATTCTTGATAAAAATTCTACAAAACATCTCCCAAATATGAAAATAGTTATTATAAAATAACCTCTAAAGTATACCTTCTTCTTTTGAAGAACACTGACAAAACAACAATAGTGGTGTACATTCTAACAACTATAAATTTACATTTATAGTTGTTAGAAGGCTTTACCCTGCAAGTAAATGTTATCAAGCTGTCCAATTAGTTCCTTAAAGTCCATCAAAGAGGATCATTAATTACATGAAACAGTTAAAAGTAGATACTTATCTTCACTGGAACTGGAGCAGCCAAACAATAAAGGTGATATATTTAATCCCTAATCTGACAGAAAATCAAAAAGGCTCTGTGTGACTCTCACTCCTCACTCTAGTCATCCAGTAATTATTGTCCCTTTTTTTTAAAAAAAAAACCAACACATTCTATAAGTATGCATTTAACTTAGGACTTGTGAAAAGGCTAAATATAGCAGCAGGCATGTTGCTTGGCTGCATGTTGCAGAAGTGTGACATTTGGTATCCAAACTGTGATGATATGGAAAAGAGGAAGGAGAAAATGGTTTAGAACGGATTAGGCACTGCAACCTAAATAGGACACTATACGTAAGATACCTGTATATGTTACAGGTATACATTATATAATATCTGTAAATCCTTTTTCCTTGCCTTTCTGCCAGTTAGGAGTTTAAAAAAACCAACAACCTATCTGTGCTTGAGTTCTTAGAAAACAGATACAAACAAAATCAAGTTGAAAAAGAAGAAGTAGGATGCCTTTACTTACGCAGAGATGACTATTTTGGGATGGCTGCTCAAGAATTATAGCACTTACAGTAGTTATTAAGTGTGGACACAAACTGCTGAGATATCCTGATTTTAGGACCAAATTATAAGCTGTTCTATGTTGAGTGACGATACATGACAGCTTTAGTATGTTATTACGTATTTGCTCTATAAGGGAAACAGAAAAAGCAACAATAGGAAATATCCCAATATAAAAATATTAATAATGAAATTCTAACTCTATTGAAGATATTTTCCAAGAGAGAGGTAAATTTCTCCATGACAATGGTAGAACACCTTGCATGAACCCTCGCATGCCTCAGTTTTTCTAGTGTGAAAGTCTAGAAAAGGAATCTACTAAGCGCAAGCAGAGTGAACTTCATGCCCCACCACAGCCTCCTCCCCAGCACCCTGCCCATCCCAAGGCCTATGAAGCACTTACATCCCACTTCGGCTATAATTTGAATAATACATTTTGTCGAGTTACGTAATTTTCAGAACAAATCATACATCATGTATTTAGTAGTAATATTTCCTACTTGAAATTAAAGTGGTCTGCAAACTCCCACTTAGTTACACAAATACTATTAAAAATGCATATAACAGTTTTTCAGTAATGTAAAAGATGAAATTATAAATTTAAAAGAGGGATGATTACAGACAAACAGAAGAGCATACCCTGCCTTGTAGGTTCTTAGTCCTATTAATATTCTGGGTTAAGAAGCAGCTCATTGTACTTCGGAAAACTGCTGGACTTGCACTTCCATTCAGTAAGTTGTGTTTTATGAAGAAGGATATTTTAAAAATACCTGGAAGTCTTTCCCCCCTCCTGAAGTTCAGCTATTCCTCTATTATAACCAGACTTTCTCTTACTAAACAGGAAACTTAAATTTCCATTTAAAATCTGTTCTCTTGCATAAAAAGGCAACCCCAAATTCTGTTACCTAACAGGCTAAAGCAATGGCAAATGCTCTGGTCTTCTGCAAACCCATTTCTCCTGTCCCTATAATCCAGGCCAGGTGACTTTCTTGCTGTTAGGTCTGGCTACAGGAAAAAATTCATAACCCAGACAATCCCTTTACAGGGGAAGAATCATCCATACTGGGATGAAGTGAAAAGTAAGTAGAAAAAAAGCTTTTGCTGGTAGACACAAGCACTTCAAAGAGGCTCTCCTGTGAACAGAAAGGGCTTGGGTGACTGGTAGCACTTAGTCCATACTCCTTAGCTCCCATAAAAGCAGGACAGAAAGGAGAAGAAATGCAGAGCACATAATTATTTTAGAGACTTTCAGGCCAATGGGAAAGTACATAAATAAAATATCTACCAAAAATTTTCTTGTTCTCAAAAGTGGAAGGAAAATATACGGGGAAGATACCTCATTGGAAAAGAACCTTGTTGTTTAAACCACATGAAGGAGAAAGAAGATACTTGAAGAATACTAGATGTTCGCATTTAATGTTAAAAACCAGGTTTCACAAATGTACATCAGATACTACAGCACAAGCCTTCTAGTACTTCACATGGACTAAAAAAAAGTTTTGAGAAATATGACTGATTTGAAAAAAACTAATACACTCTTAGAAAAAAATTAATACATTCTTAATAAAATTTCTATTCTGAAGAACATCCAAGGTATAATCAGACCTGTGGTATCTATATTTTAACTTATGTTTTGAGAACGATCAAAGGGAATGAAAGACAGGTTTCTTTTGCTAAGCAGGACCACTTTCAGTTACTTTCTTGTGTTGTTGTAGCTCTTTATTCATTCAAGAATACATGGAGGACAAAATTATATATTCTAACTCATATTGGAAAGCCACATACAACCAGAAATAAATTTTGGGCTTAATCAAATATTCTCCTTCCAGTTGCTCTGGAAAAAAAAAAAAAAGAAGAAAAAAAAAAGTCTATTATTAAATAACAGTGATTTAAAAGGCTTCCAGTGGGATTTGCCTTTTTAAAAATCAGTCACTTCGTCTCAGCTCTTTGCCAGTGGTTCCTCTAAAGCTGTAGAGAGAGGGGCAGCAGGGAAGAGGATAATCTGTCGGCATCATTTAGGGATTTGGTCAAAACCATTCTTTTTTTGGTGCTATTTCCACCGTCTAAAGACAGACCCTAGACAATGATCTTAGACTAAACCACTAACTTTGGACTGGTCAGCTCGGGTGAGATATACTCATCCAGAGCACCCTGACTAATGCCACTTGTGGGAAGCATTTGAGAATGAAAATTGAGAATGAAAAGTAAAACATGAAGCTTACTAAAGAGCATCCATACGCAGCAAAATTGTGACTCATATTAAATGGTCACTTCAGAATTGGTGCAATAGGTAGTACCATCAGGATTTAACAAAAAAAAGAATTAATTTATAGAAAAAGCTAAATATTATATGAATTGAAGAAAAATGTTTATTTATAGATGTGATTATTATATTCCCAACAACTACAATCTCTGGGTAGCTGTACATAATTTAAATTGCAAAATAAATAACACTATGCTATGCTAAGCAATAACATTCATGAATTACATTGATGATTTTTCTAGCCCAGTTTAATACTCCTTCATCCTTAGATAAATAGATGATCCTTGACTGACCAAAGCAAAATAGTTTCTGAGCTAACAGCCTTCCCAGTGAGTACATACCTCTCCCAGCCTTTACATTATACCCCCAAGCAGATGTTCAGCTACCAAAGCTAAAAACAAAAATTACAACATTAGCATTGACACAAGCTATTTGTAGGTTAAGTGATGATGGTAGGTGAGAATTAATGGTGATCAGCAATAGATTTATTTCCCAGAGAATCCCACTCACTGTAGAACAAGCTCTCTTTGGCTTTATCAAATAAAAGACTTCCTCAACCATGAGCCCCCAGTAACAGCATGGGAGACAAGCTTGCCAACAGAAATCAGCGCCAGCAGAAACACTGTATTGGCTGGGTCTTGTCGAACACCTAGATTTAATGGCATCAGTGGGAATAATCAAAGGCTATCAGCAGCCCACTAAGGTTTCCCTGTTCCCTTGAGAGCAACCAGTTAAAATCTAAGTCCAGTTTCCAGAGGTGTTACAAACACCACAGGCTCCCATCTTCCCTGATAGCAAAGAGACATTGATCACTCAAGCACTGTCTGTTGACCACAACAAAACTGCCTTCCTGAGCCACCTACCTGCCTTCTAAAATTGCCATAAATGGTACATTTCCTCTTGGAGATCCCTCCACCCTCAGGACCCTCAGATCACTCCTCACACTAGAGGAATAGGGATAAAACTTACTGCCTAATTAGTGTCAGGATATCAGATACTATCATGATGACCAGGACAGAAAAGTATAATTAACAGATTATATAGATTATGCACAGAAATAATGCCTTTTTTTTCCTAGCTATAAAGAGGTAGATTTTTTTAATGATTAAAAAATAAATATACGTTAATATAGCTAGAGAGATTTTGGGATCTAAATAGTATTTATTCAGACTGGGAAATGAAAATCCCAGCTTTCACAGTTTTTTGGGGGGTGGGAGGATTACTAAAAACTGCAGGGCAAACTGTTGAAGGGTTTAAGAAAATTCACATAAGTTTAATCAGGATTTGCCAGAGTAATGTTTGATATATAAATAATTCAAGTTTGAAAAATGTGCCAGAAATCTGCATTCCGTTTCCCTGAAAGAAGACAACATAACATTCGTGCCTCATACATCTTCCCTTGTTTTAGTTCCGCTGTAACTATGACTAAGAGCATAAGCTAATATGCATTTAGAAGGATAACCAAAACTAGTAATAGTTCAGTCAGAATTTTTTCATCCTTTTGCACAGAGGTCCAGCTCCTCTGTGGAAGGCACTTCATTTTGTAAAGTTAAAAAAAGGACACTGTATGACATTTCCGTAAAAAGTAAAACATCAAATTTATTCAAGATTTCTTCACAGAAAATAAATAGGTTTTCATTTATCAAACCTACATGAAATGAACACAGTCTGATAGATTGATAGACACAGCACAAACTACCAGTAATTATCATGATAGAAATTATTCCACCAATCCTTTTCAATCAATCATTCTAGCCAAGAAGGATCTCTGAGGAAGTATCAAAATTGTTATGAAGAGCCATAACATAATGATATTTTGCATACAATTAGTAAACCAGATGGAACTGCATTGGAGACAGAACAGCTGTAATACAGGAAAGTAGCGATCTACTGATTCAATAAACTGCATTTGTCATTCTCAATTTGTTTTACCATTTGGATTTTAATTACAAATCAAGTACCTAATCTAAGATGAAACCAGATAGTTCAATTTATGCCAGGTATGTGTTTCCAGAAAGTAATCAGTCTAACATTTTAGGAAGAGGAAGAAAAAGATTTTCTTTTAGTTCGTTATGATGAATTTGTTTAAATATGAGGAAACCACTGAGAAAATAAAAGCAATCAAAATAAAACAGCCGTACAGAATTGTACATATGATGAAAGCTACTTAATATAAGAAACATTTGATTTAAAATTTAAGAGCTAAAAAATATTGGTATTACTAAATTTTCCTTGTTCCCTGACGGCTAACCAATTACTCAGAGTCGACATGCTACAAGAACACAATTTTACAATATCATCATGTTCAGTAAAGATCAGTAATTGAAAATAAAAAACCTACCCTGTTGTTGAAGACTACAATAGTCAGGCAGTACAGGATGAATAAATTCTTGTAGTAGAAGGATATCAGGATACACCAATTATTTTCTGTTTTCTCAGATACTCAGGCTATTGATATCTCAACAAGAGATCAATTCATTACACAAACAGTCTCAAGGTATCACTTTGTCTAACTCTAAACCAGATGCTCTGTCAAATAAGGTAATTTCTAAAACTATGCCATGTTATATCTGGTTCTGTCATGCTTTCCCCACAGCATGAGCTTCTTTGCTTATTGTTGCTCTAAGACACTAACTCTTGTCATGATACTTTAAGAAATCTGACTGGTGTCACCAAGTATCAAAGAGTCAAAGCCAGATCAGAAATCTTGCTGCAGGACAAGGTTCAATCTTGTTACAAATTTTCACTGAAAAAAAAGAGTGATCCTGCAACGGTTCAATACCATTTGCTCAGAGGTGCAGGTTTTAGCATTATAGCTCTCTTATTTCTCATGAATTTAAATAGCTGCATCTCCTACAAAGTTGCTTGGATGTATCTCTCATATTGGATTGCTCCTGATCTTAAATCTAAGCAGCTGTATAGTTATTTAAAGTTTTATTTCAACCCAGTGGTGTTATTTATTTCTTGATGTCATACTGCCTGCCTTCAGTCCTGCCTAGTATTATTTCGCTTTTGGACAGATTCCACGTCATATATTAAAGAAAATATGTTTTGACCTAATCAGTCCAATTTGTACCTCCTAGGAGAGCTAGGTTGCCTCATCTCCTTGAACACACTTTCTGCGTTACATTTTCAAATCAGATAGAAATAAAGAAAAAAAATACATTTATTTGTTATTTTTGCAAAATGCTTTAGGAAATAGATATATGCATAAACACACATATATAATGAAAAGAACTGTGACAAAATAATTACATGACTTATTCTGTGCAAGCATTTCTCAGAGTGATTTGGCCAAATCAAGAAGTGAAATTATTTAATTTATCATAAAGCAGCACAACTCAATTTTTACTGTGTTCAAAGCCTAATTTTAACAAGATCTATATATCTATCAAGAAGCAGTGCACCCTCCAGACCATGGGGCATCTTCATGCAGTGCTCTGAAGCTAAAATCACAACAGCCTTACAGGAAAGTATGACACTTCTCTGAGGCATGGGAGCAAATTAGTGTATATAATTTGAATAACTGCATTATACAGTTATTGAAGTTAACAAGGATGTATATTACTTTTGGGCTCACTTACATTATACATTATTACTTGCTCACAGAAACCAAAAATCCCAAACTGCTAACATTTGCACTTTCATTTTCTCAGTCACTAACATAAAACAGTCAACTGCTTGGATATTGGGCACCTTCATCTCAAGTACCTGGCTGGAAAGTCTTGATCTTGAAAATGTAATATATTTTAAAATTGGCTTACACTCGATTATTTTTCCAGCACTGGACATCACAATAGGTGCTTTTTAGTTTGAACTTTTGTAAACTGTGCAAATAAAACACACAGCAGTTGTCATCAATAATTTGTCTGAAATGCATATTCCTTCATCTCCTTGTTGGACTTGATAGACCACATGGAAGATATACATGATAAGGATGAGAAATGCAGCAATCTCATCAGTATAATTTTTATTGTGATAGTGATATATAGTTCATAAATATGACAAATAGCTTTTATATACTGATAGAGCCCCAAAAACTTAGTATTATAACCTTGTTGTCACACTGATCTCTTGGATAAACAGATTTCCAAAATATCTATGATATATCAACAACTACATAAGCACTTACTTCTCTTTGTACTTTATACTCAACACAATTTACTTTCATACAAATTACAACTATTTATACCCTGAGTTTTTAAACACTGGGCTGAAATAAGCTGAAATAAGCCTGTTTTCTTATACAACAAAAATAAGTTTAAAAAACTGTTGAGCCGGACACGCAAGTTATAATTTCATTAAGTGTTAATAACCACAACAGACTATTCATTTTCTACATCAGTTGTTTCCATGCTGTTAATTTGTGCGGTCTTTCAAAAAAAAAAAAAAAGTAGTCAAGAAAAAACCTAAAACCTCAATGTTCTACTGCTCTAGACTTAGACACAGTGTTTATCAAGCTGAATTTGGATTTCTAGAGCTTCACAAAACTCAGTTTTGTGAGTAAACAAAGCTCAGGACAGAACCCAGCTCTGATTCAATGATACAGTGATCTTCCTCACCCATAGGTGAGCTTTACTTTGTTCTCCATGACCATCTTATTTCAGAGGCATATCTCTGACAAGTAATAGTAGGAAATAGGCTTGCAAATAGTACTGGATCTGGTTACAGGTCGAGTGGCTTTGAGCCATGCAGACCATATGCAATGAAGTGTAAACAAGAAAGAAAATGGATCATTTCTGCAGTAAGGGCTGAAGTGTCCAGTGACAGCAAAATTACTGCTTGTACAGGTGTGTGACTGGATGTTTAATAAGTCCATGTAGCCTCTAATTCACAGAATCACAGAATCTTCATGGTTGGAAGGGACCTTTGAGAACATCGGGTCCAACCACAACAACAACAAAAAAACCAAACCCAAAGCCAACCACAAACCAACACACACACACACACATCACACCCGCCCACAGACAGAAAAAACAACAATCTCAGGCATTAGAGCATGCCCTGAAGTGCCACGTCTACACATTTTTTAAATACCTCCAGGGATGGTGATTCCACCACCTCCCTGGGCAGGCTGTTCCAGTGCCTGACCACCCTCTCCGTAAAGTAATTCTTCCTAATATCTAATCTAAACCTCCCCTGCCGCAACTTCATACCGTTTCCTCTGGTCCTGTCATT
>JAOXNO010000013.1:107835984-107851595 GCA_028565335.1 Limnodromus scolopaceus | reverse complement strand
TCTTGGCCACCTGGGCACACTGCTGGCTCATGTTAAGCCGGCTGTCCACCAACACCCCCAGGTCCTTTTCTGCTGGGAAACTTTCCAGTCACTCTTCCCCAAGCCTGTAGCATTGCCTGGGGTAGTTGTGACTGAAATGCAGGACCCGCCACTTGGTTTTATTAAACCTCATCCCATTGGCCTTGGCCCATTGATCCAACCTGTCCAGATCCCTCTGTATAGCCTTCCAACCCTCAAGCAGATCAACACTCCCACCTAGTTTGGTGTCATCTGCAAATTTACTGAGGGTGCACTCAATACCCTCATCCAGATCATCAATAAAAATATTAAACAAGCCTGGCCCCAGAACTGAGCCCTGAGGGACACCACTCGTGACCAGCCGCCAACTGGATTTCACCCCATTAATCACAACTTTCTGGGCATGGCCATCCAGACAGTTTCTTATCCAGTGAAGAGTACACTTGTCTATGCCATGATTCACCAGCTTCTCCAGGAGAACGCTGTGGGGGACGGTGTCAATGTAACTCTCGCGGAGGTAAAAATCAAGCCAACCAGACTCCCTCATTTAAGATCAGAGCTTTCCTGGTGAGAGACAGTGGTCTGAATTGAATCCTTTATAGAGGCAATATTACAGAAAACCAAGAAATGCTTAGTTAATATATCTATCTAGTCATATTTCAGGACCTCCTCTGGTGAAAACACTGAGATCACAGAGGGAGTCCTGAAACATGACTGACCATTTCTGCTTTGGCAATCAAATCAGCCGCTGAAAGCCTAACAAAAACAAAGCTGTTGCTCAGCTGCTCCGTGCCACCTGTGTACGCAGGCCTGGTCTTTCACTCTTTTCCCCATCAGCAGCAGAAGAATGGAGGTGAAATAGCATCCTATTACTGTAACACGAGTGAACCACAGTGATCTTATTAAACAGATAGCGTGTAAGTACTTCAACAGCAATCTCAAGTTGCTCCTATTAGGTCAGAACATTTTTTAGCTATTCTCAGGTACAAATAAATAAATACGCTGACTGTGAACAAAAGAGGCCACTGGGATAATACAGTCTAACCTGCTGCGTAACATATCCGAGACCATCGCACACTGCTCCACAGCGCCTTCGATCAAGCCTCATTTGTGAATCAAAAGCAGCATATTGCTTTTAGCTTTGCTGCATTTCCAGAAGAACCCAAGAGATCTTGGTGAATTTAATAAGTACATTTCAAGGATGTTTGAGCACCTAATTCCCTAAATTGCTTCAGCAATCCCAGCCTTAATTCCAGTGAAATCTTTTAAGTTACAAGAATCCCCAACACTTGCTAAATTGTTCCAATGTGCATTTACTTCCTCTTAAACATATGCACTTTGCTTCCATTTCTAGTTTCAACTTCCTGTACTGGATCTTTTTTGTCAATGCTTGGGAGCCTCAGAAGTTCAGTATTTTGTTGCCTTCCACAGTGAGAATATAATTTTCGGAGTGTTGTCCCATCTCCTGTCCCCCCCTGACCAATGAACCAAACCGGCCATTACTTTTAGTCTCATTTCAACCGATTTTGTGGCTTTTCCTAAAACCTCTCCAGTTTTCAACTTTTGAAAAAGTCAGTACCTTCATGAAGTATGTCCTGGAGTGGCCATATTTGGAACAGAAAAGTGACCTTCTTGTATTAGTAAGCCTGAATAATGCATTAACCTGCCACCTGCAGAATCCTCCTACAGCTAGTGACGTACTATGTCCTCAAAATTTTGATTTATGGGACCCCATCCCTATTTTGTACTCCTTTATTCTTGTACTGCCTATTCTTAATCATAATATTTGTCTATATTTATATTGATATAGGACATACAGAATGATACTTTACATAAAAACTCACCCAAAATGTTTAAGCCGTTCACCCTCCTTAGTATCTATCACTTCACCAATTTTTGAACTATTTCCAGACTTTACTTTTGATGATTTTGTATTTTCTTCCTATCCTTGAAATTGTCCTGATTTCCAAAATTTGCAAGATTTTAGTTGCTGAGATTCCTAGACAACTGATAAAACCCAGGTGCAAAATCTTTCATTGTGCTGATTTTATAACACTATTTCTTTCCACTTTTGAAATAAATATAGTAAGATGAGTATTTGCAGAAATTTCTAGTCCACTTAAACTTCACCAGTGTGCTCAGATAAACCCATGCTTTAAGGGTAAACACAATTCAGAAAAATTAAAAATATACATGATCATACATTTTGTTCTTGATGAATGATACTGCATCCAGCCATGACTGTGGTCTCTCTTGGACATTCAAGTTCTGAAACCAGAATTCTTTGCTCTGTCCCTACTGTGACTCACTGCCATCCTGCCCCTTCCCCAAATCATTAGCCAGCTTTTTAAACTGTGCCTGCAGCACGTAGAAAGAAGCTAAAAGAGCTGTCATGAAAGGGCAACAAAACAAAAGATAAGTAGAAACTATACAATAGAAATAAAAGAGATTTCAGAAACAGTTTAAAATAATAACCATATGGCAGAGAGAGTTTCATATGAAATAAAGCTTTCAGAACATCATTTTGTATTACCCAATGAGTTGGAAGATGTTACTAATGTACCTTGGCCAGACTTTCACTATTCTGTAAGGACAAATGTATCTTCTTGTTTTGCAGATTCCATCCCTGAAACACTGAACTAAAAATAGTATCTGAATCAGATTTTTTATGATGTTGTTGCTTTAGCTGTTATAATCATATAAGAATATAAAGACAGACCATATAAGGACAGGTGTACCTCCTGTACTCTTTCCACTGTGAGGATACCCCTGGAGCCCCTGATTCCATGAAGACAACAGGAGGCGGTGAGATATTTATCACTGAGCCTATGTCTGCTGATGGGCAATGCAAGCCTAAGACAGACATCTCTCCCTGCATTAGCAGCCTAAAATCAGTGCCAGTTCCATAGATCACTTTGTTTCTAAAATAAGTGAATTATTTCAGGGATATAATTTTATACATGGGAGTAAATAGGATTTCCCTCTGTGCTCGATTTGAATATTTTTACTGGAAGAGAATGACAGGAATACAAGAAATATTCCATTCATCAGAGTTAATGGTGTTATTACTTTTGACCCACCATGCAAGCTTCTTACAGGCATCCACTTTCAATAGTGTGCGTTTAAAAAAAAATAGCCATGCTGAGTAAATTCAAAGACCCATTGAGCCACTGTCATAAACAACGGTGGAAGTCGATGTCTAAAGAAGAGTGTAGAAAAGCATAAAAAGCCTAATAATTCTGGTCTTTCCTGAGCTAGATATGACCTCTTCTGAGGCTTGAGACCTTACAAGAGGTCTCGGTCTCTGTCTCTAATTCTGTGTCCTCTTGGCCTCAGGGCTGCCACTCAACAGGCATGGACTCATAAGCAGGTCTATTTTGGCTGTGACTTTCACTGTAAGAAAAGAAAAATCACCATATAAAAAAAAATTAAAATAAAAAAAATTATTTAAATTAAATGAAAGATTCTGGTTTGGTACCTTGGCATAGTTTATATAAAAGCATAAACAGGTACATTTCTTTACTATTTTCTGATTAAATCCTGCAGGTATAATGTAGTCATGCTTTAAAGACAGTGTAATAAAATAATTGATTTGAATGTTCAAAACTTCTCTCTATTTTCACAGAAGTTAGGGTCAGCTGTAAAAAACGCCTTCTGACACTCTAGGACAATTTCCTATAGCAACATCCCATCTTCCAGAAAAATATCCCAAAACAAAAACCAACCAAACAAATCACTCTAGGTGGCATAGGAAGAAGGACCACACCTTCTAGAATTTAGTCAATAAATATCTGGATGACATCAACTGTCAAAAGGCAGGAGATCAAAGGTGCACGTCTGAAATAAATTTTGATACAAAAAATGATTATATCTGTAAGGAATTGTTATTTAATCCTGCTAGATGTGACGATGTGAAATTTTGTTCAGACTGATACAGAAAAAATGACGGCCTTAACTATTTTGAATATCAACCTTTCTCTTTTTTTTTTCTCCAGTTACATATTTAACTCGTGTAAGCAAATTCATCACAGCTTTTTATTATTCAAAGACAAAGCTCTATAATGTCTAGTTACTAATGATGCTTTCCTTATTTACCAGTAGAAATAAAACTTTTGATACAATATTTTACTCTATATCACATCACCTCCTTACCGGTAGTTTTTGATATTTTCTCCATCTATATTGTGTAACTCCATTTTTCCCTATGCCTGCACAGATCAGGATTTTTCAGAGTTATTAGAGACATCATTGTTGTCTTTATGGCATTCAAATCTAAGGAGTGTCCAGGAGTAATTTCAGTATCTAGCTCGCCCCCAAAAGTAACGGATATTCCCTGGACTTCCAACTTGCCACTGGATGCAAAACTGTATTATGACCTTTACATCTCATCAGATCTCTCCTGTTGCCTACATTCTGCTGCTTAAAAGAGTTATCCCTGACATTTATTTTGATGTTTGATTTTCCCATAAGTAGAGAAAGAAGTAGAATAGATAAAACATATTTTCATTTGAAATTTCCTGTTTTATCTAATTGACAAGACAATTCACCTGTCTATCTCATTGTCATTTAAGTTTCTTTTCTCTGATTCATAGACTTTGTATATCCAATCAGGGAATTACTATTCAAGCTATAGTAAAAAGTCTTGTCTAAATTTTTCTTAAAAAAACCCCATGCAAGTCACGATCAGTTTTCAATTAGCACCCAAAAGCTGTTTTTTCTTTATATTTGAATACACTGCCTTTGCCTCATCTAAACTTTTGTGCCTTCTCAGTGTATTTTATCTGAGGCAATATGTCTAATTTTTCTCATTAGAGCCATTACCTTCACACCAGCATTATTAGTAAAAAACCTTACACTTCCTCTTGTACTGCAGCAAAGATCATCATATCTTTTAACTGGTAATTTGTTCTCTTGTCTTGTGTCCCTTTTCCCTAAGGAGCAATGTCTTGAAGAGCTTGAGACTGCTGCATAATTAGATCATACAAAGCATTCGCTGTCCTATCTCCCAGTAAGACAGGAAGACCTTAAGATTTCAATTTCTTTCACACATTCTCCCTGTAGAGGATTAATTATATTCCTTTTGTTTGGCCTCATTAAAGTTCAATTTCTTCTGTGTCCCTAACACACTTCATATAGATTCTCCTTATCCAACTTTTTCAAAGCCCACTTATCTTCTCCCTGCTGATAAATATGTCTCAATTCAATGGCATATTTAAGTTCCATCTGCATCTCCCTTGAACAAAATTCACAACAATAGAGTAACATACATTGATGACATATTCCTTACGAAAAATAAATGGACTACACCCTGTTCTTTCTAATAAACATATCACTAGTTACAATACCTTTTTCAATGACATAATGTTTTCTTTTGTATTCCTTTGTTAAGAGATTATGCCCCTACCTCGCTCTCTTTTTGCTTGGGAGCTAAAAGTATCCTTTACAGAAGGGCAGCAAGCTGATAGCAAGCCTCACAGAAAACGGTGTTTCTTCTGAGAAGCATCTATATCCTCACAGGAGTACTTAGTTTCTGTCAATTTGTCCATTCAGATTATTCTAAAATGAATGGTACTTTTTTGTGTAGTTCTAAGAGTGTTTTGGTCACGTTCATGCTGCCATATGCCCCAGTATTTGTATTTTCTGCAGCTTTCAATTTTTATGGGCAATCAATTAGTTCTCCAACAAACCAGTGTATTTACAATAAAAATCACCCCCTTCTGCATTCTCCAATACAATCCTCTGCATTGAAAAAATTCCCTGTTACACCTTTTCTCCCAACACCCAAGTGAAAAAAGTCTCTATTCTGCTCTCCAAGCTGTGGTGCCTTTGCTTCTTTTGAGTTAGCAGAGGGTTGCTCTATTAGGAAGACTGTGTGTGTCTGTATATATCTACGAATAGTCCTTCAAAAATCTTAAATGCCCTAACCAAAATTGCGTGGATCAAATGAATAGGTGAACTCGATAAAACATCATAAGAAGGATCAAATGTAATAATATAACTAAATCACAAGTTTACTTAGGTTACTTCTTAATCAAAAAAGTAAATGACCAATACTCAGGCAAACTTCAAATACAACTATAGACAAAAAAATGGTACACAAGATTGTTGTTGGAAAGCATCTCACATGATGCATGTGAACTGACAACGTGTATTTGGCACTTCCTAATTTTTGCAGAGGTGGCTGCACAGCCTTAATAATGTTCTTACTGCATCATTCTCAACTTTCTTAACCCTTTGAAAAGAAACATGCCCAAATCCAGGTGCACATATTAGCCAAAGTTGAGCACAACTGTAAGAAACTGAACACTGGGAATGATGGAGATAGTAATTTTACCCAAACCACGCAGAGCTGAGGGGATAGTTTTGTGTGTATGAAAAAGCATAGTAATTGATGTAAATACACGTAAGTGATAAGTAAACACATTATTGCGAAAAACAAATTCCTAAGCTAAAAATCTAACTTTCACTTAGGGAAAATCACATCACTGCAAACATTATATCACAGTTTCAATGAAATCTTAGACTTTTACAGAAGGCCAAACTGAGGTAAAGGTAGCCGAACTTATCTAATTAGTTTACATTGTCAGAAAATAAACGCTAGTTCCAAGTTGTATTCTGCCAAGAAAATGCACCACTTTTTCTAATGTGTACATAACTGAGAAATATATACTTGTATAAGTATATATATGTATGCTACAAATGTATCAAACAGTATCATATATCCATATATTTATTATGTAAAACAAATCATCACAGCTACAGTTTTATGGCTATGGAAATGTTGCAGCAGCATTGCTATTTTCTCCTCTTACCTCCTCTTTAGTAAGTTTACTAAAATACAAAGCAATTGTTACCACTGGATAATTTGATAACGCTCTAATCGTAAGAAATTAAATATTTAAAGTGATGTACCCATTGAAATATTTTATGTAAAGTGAGAACAATGAGTAAAGATCACTCTGGAGCAATACAGAGAGTATTCCAGAGATGTAAAACATTTCATTTAATATCTTAAACTTACACTCCACTTTGGGAAATTTACAAGTTGAAGTACAGTTATCATACCTAAATAATCCTGATAAACCCATAGCCATTTATATAATTAATGAATATATTGATTTAACATTATAATTAAATTGCTTGTTACTGAACTGTAAACAGTTGAATATAGCACAGAACTAAGAGTTACTTTTAAAATAATGTCAATTCATAAGCAGCATGACCACCATTTTAAAAAGAAATATAACTTAAAAATCCTCTCCCTGTTCCTAGCACATATATGTTTAAGTCTGTCGTGTGGTTATAAAGAAACAGGATATGGAACTGTTGATTTTAATTTGTCTTGATATGATTAGCTTTGTGAAATACCCATAGTTCACTATACATAGACATTTCACTGCTACTTAACTTGCGTTCAAGAGGCTAGAGTTGCTAGAGGTTGGTTTATCTTCAGTACTTCTACCATATTAGTGAGGTCCTGGATTTTTGCAGCTCTTAGTGTTTAAAAAAAAAACCCACCAAGAAAAAAAACCAACAAAACAGGCAGCCCTGTGGAAAAGGAAACTCTTTCCCCACCAGAGCTTCTCCAGGACATTTCAATTTTGCTTCCAAGATGCTGCAACCCATCCCCCATGCTGTCTTCTGTACTACTCCTCCAGGCCAAATCAATCCGTTCCTCTCATACTCTGTATGCTTACCCCACAGCTATGGCACATCTAGTCCTATAGGGCTCTACTCAACATTTAAGTTTATATGCTACATTTTTATGTTCATATCAGACTCCTACAACTCATTCACCACAACATTCAATACCTGACATTAACACTGCAGCCTTCAGACTTAGGTAAATACAAAGATGGGTCAACATACATATAATTTTCTAAGCCAAAATAGCAATCTATAGGCTACCTTCATTTCCATTAAAGCACTTCAGAATTTGCAGTCATTTGGCTTCCTGCCTTTTACAAGCAAATCTGGAGAAAAATGAAAAGAAGTGATGCAGAGACAGATCAAGGAGAACGATCAGAGAGCAAGAATAAAGGACTCACCTGTTTTAGTCAGTTTTCCATTTCTGTTTGTTTCAATAGTAAAAGAGGGAAGAGATGTTTTGCACACTCTTTAATCCAGACGTCAGTTCCAATATTTGATGCTTGACTGTTCTGAAACACAATCAAAGTATAGCAGTTAAAACTACCAGCCTAAAACAAGATGAAAATATTAACATGGCAAGCAGCTACGTATTCATTTAAAATCAGAGCAATGATGAGAGGCTTTATATCAATGGTTTGTGGCAAATTTTTCACATGGTACCACATCTCATCCTTGCAAGAAAAAAGCACAAAAAAAGAACATTTAGATTGCATAACATTGCATTTGTGACACCATCTCACATTTTACTCTCTGCACAATGCATGAAGAGTTTGTCAGTTCTTTTACAGAAAGATACAAAGACTAGCTACATGTGATTGCCTTGATAAATCTACTGACTCTCTACAAGCTCCCCTCTCCCTTAGTCTTATCCTTCTACAAGATTTTCTCACACTACATAATCACCGTGAATTCCTGCTGTCTCTGTCTGGAAAAGGAGAGGAGAAAGGTGAGAAAACTTGACCATCCACCCAGCTGTACCTTTGGTGCTTCCCCACCAGTGTCTGATCTGTTGCGGACAAAATTGCAATGGCAAGTCACTGCACATCTAAATACATGATTTTTAAAAATTATATAAACTGAAAATACTTATTTTGAAACCATTTTCTTTCTCTGGTAAAGAAAATCGTATATATATTTTTCCCTTAGTTCTCCAATACTACTTACTGAGACTAACAGAAATAAATGGCTTTTCTCTGTGCTCTGTATTTGAGCCCTGTTTTCAGTTTTTCAAGTTTTGTTTCTCATCACTTAAAGGTCTAGCCTATTTTATTCTGTTTCTTCATGTGGACAATTCGTAAGTACAAGCCAGAATAAGTGCAAACATTCTTTCTTGTAAATGCAGTTAACAGCTCTAATCAAACTTTTACTGAAAAGACTATTAAAAGAGAAAAAAAAAAAGTATGGCTAAATGTGTTTTGATACTAGCCTCAGATTATCAGAGAATACCAAAGAATGATCAGCACAATAACTTGTTTGATGTGTTGAAAATTCTCAAGTTATTTTACTCTCTTGATTCTCATTCAAAGAAACACCTTTACACAGACCACAGTTAACTGTTGGGCACTAGTTGTCAGAAAAAGCAAGTAAAATTTTTCAGAAGAAAAATAACTTGCAAAAATTACAAACTCATGTTTATAAAGCTGGAAGAGACCAATTCGATCAGAGTCTGATGTCCCTCTTCCCATAGACTAGAAAACTTTCTTAAATTAACTCCTTCAGAAATGGGATGCACATCTTAGTAAAGCATCAAGCATTGGATTGAAGTTCCTCCAAAGTTCCTCCTGTCCTCCTGCTAAGAGGACAGGAACAGCCTCTATACACAAGATAAATTTATTTCTGGGGATTCCTTAACCTCAAAAGCAGTCAAATTGATGAAGGCTGCAGCCTGTCTTTTGTTAGACCCATTTCCAAGAAGAACTAAATTCTGACACTTGTTCAGTGTCTCTGAAATTAATTTCAGAATAGAAACATATTCCACTAGTACTCCAATGACAGCACTATTTTGTGTATAGCTGGCTTTGAGGGCCTGTCTCTCCCCGAGGTATATAACCATCTTTGGTGTATTTCTTCATAAGTCTAAAACTAACTTTCCAGTTCCTTTTGCACAGCTGTCTTTAAATCATTTTTCTTTATTGATTGTGCAGGGTCTTGTGTCAGAAGGGGGAGAAAAATATATTTAAAACAGGAAAATGGGATGGTAAAACCATCAGATTGGCAGTGCGATCAAGAGAGAGCTACAGAACCAGAAATTACTTTTAAATCATTTCAGAAATGTACTGATTTCCAGTTGACAGGATCTCTTTTGAGAGAGGCTTTAATTTGACTACAATATTGACTACAACATAACCATTTCAGCTTTTCCTTGAGAGTATAAAAATGACAGAGTATATTTAATTGTAACAAGCAAATTTGATTGATTTTTCCATATAAGATTCCCTTAGGGAGCTTTCAAAGACAAATCTCTAAAGGATCAAATCAGGCAGGTCTTTATGCAGAGCCTTCAGCTGTAAGGACTTCTCTGAACCCACTGAAATGCCCATGTTTGAAGATTTGTTCGAGAACCTTACTGAAATTGGGCTGAAATGGGTTTCTCTTCGCTGGCAGCATTCACTTGGATAAGAGAAACTGTGAGTTGTCAGATATGTTTAGTGCTGACAGAGAGACTAAGGCCAGGCGATGTATAGGTACCACCTGTATGACACAAGTATTAAGTGCACCGTAAGCCACCGCCTAAGATGCAGAAGAGGAGACAAAATTTGAGAGGAACTTTCTGCAAACTGTATTGTAAGTATATATATGATACAGTTTTCAGAGACAGTCACACATTAGTGCACTTCAAGCTCTCTACTACACATGGTACTACCCAAGTCAACAGCCCAAACTAAATCAATATTTATATTGATATAAATCAAAATAAATCAATGTAAATTTATTTAATTCTTCATACCTTTTGCTTTTGATCCTTCTTATTTATGTATGTCTATGCATGCTGACCTTCTCTGCCCACTTTCCCTATTTTTTTATTTAATCAGAGAGATACAACCAGAAAAGGTTCACAGAAGAGCAAGATGATAATGGAAGGTACAAAATGACTTCTGTATGAGGGGCAAATGAATAGGCTAAGACTCTTTGGTGTATAACTGAGTCATGGAAGATTATGAAAATGTGAGTGGCATGGAGAGGGTTAGTAAAGCTATTCTTTTCACTGCCTCATTTTGCCTAATGCAAGAACTAGTAAGCATCAAATGAAGTTGGTTAAGAATCACATTTATAAAAAAGAAAGAAAGCAGAATGAACAAAGGGAGGTGGCTCTTTCTGTAACGTGAAGTTGCACTGTGGAACTTGCTGCCACAGGAGGTCACAGACAGCAAATCATGCCTTCAAAAGAAATCTGGAGAAGTGTGAGAAAATTAAATCCTCTGAATTTAGCTAAACATTCAACTCTGAAAGACCCAAAGTTCAAGATGGTTGGAGGCCAAGAGCATGCGTTTACCATGTTTTTATATTCTTTCTTTTGGTCTCTGATGCATGAAATAAGACATGGGACAAAAGGACTTTTGACCTTGCCATTGCAGACATTTTTATGATCATTTTATGGTGCTACCAACAAGCTGTGCACATTGACATCCTCACCTGGTATACAGGAAAAAGGGGCAACTGACTAGAAAGTGGACAGGATTCAAATGTTGCTTTTTTAGACTGATATGTTTACAACAGTTTGAATGATGTCTAACTGAAATACCTTACAGTTTGTATTTCTGTATCTGATCTCTTTTGATTAGTTTCAGACTGTTGCCTTTTCATGAAATACAAGGACGCTGATTTTGCACTGACCAGACTGGCCTGAAAGTGCTACATAGCCTGCCCTCACCACCATAGCAGGAATCAGACTTATCTCAAACCCCACCGTTTCTCGTTCAGTTATAGCACACAACAGTAATTCAAATTACCCAGGTATTACACAGCAGGTAATTTAAAGAAAAAGCAGTCTCTAAAACCAGATTTTAGGCGGTAAATAATAACTTAATGCCCACTATGTGGTTATAGCTAGATTTGGTCAGAAAAACACCTGGAAAAAGTGCAGCAAAGAACAGGAACTAAGAATAACCTGGAACAGGTGCTCAGGGAGGCTGTGGCATCTCCATCCTGGGAGATATTGAACACACAGTTGAACAAGGCACTCACCAACTTGATGTAACTTTGGCAGTACCCCTGCTTGAGCAGGGGCTTCAGCTAGATGGTGACCTAGAATTCCTTTCTACATAAATTATTTTGTGATTCTGTAATTCTAAGAAATAGATTCTAATCATGTCTGTACTACTCCTGTGCAGAACACCAACTCAGAGTGTGACCATTATCATTAAACTCAATTTCAATGCCAAAATGAAAGGCAGGTCTTCAAGTGTTTTATTACATAGTAAGTCACTTGATTTCTCTTCTACATAATGCATCTTTACATTCCTGGGTTTCTACTGTCACGCACCATTTTTAATCAACAAATATACTGTAAAGGACATGGATCAATTTTTTACCTGATTTTTTTTCTTTGTCATGTTTCTTTCTTTTTTTCCACATCTCAGATTTTTATTAAGTAATTCATAGTGAAAGTGTACATCTATCCATTTTTACCTAAGCAATATCAGGATGCTGACTTACTTTAAGGGCCCAATCTGTTCCATTACAAGTATGTAATTAGAGGGGCTTTATATATAATGCACCCTTTCAATGAGGGTACCTTGGGTGGCAAATGGCAGATAACCTCAGACATTTAGAAGGACCCTCTTCCAGAACATGATTTAGTGTGTGTTAAGCCGCTAACATCAACATTTTTTTACTTTTAAAGCACTAGGCAGTATCTCATATATTTGCTTCCCAAATTACAGCAAAATACTAATTATTACAGAAATGATAACTGCCTAGTATCTACTGGCAAATGAACTTCTAAAAATTTAATTAGAACCATAGTAGAGTAGTAGTAATGGGAATACCATAAAGCTTAGCAATGAGCGCAAAACTCAACCTTCTTCCTATAAAGCCAAGACTCCCATATTACACACACTTATTTCACCTCATTTGTAAAATTAACAGTCTCCCTCAGACAACTAAAAATCATGCTGAGTACTGAGCCACAGTAAATTACAAATATAATTAAGTAAATAATAAGAAAGCCCAAGTCCCCACTTAAATACGCTGCCAATTCAGCTAATCTAAGCACAGCAAATATTAATGCAATACTTCAATGTCTGCAGCTCAGCTCCTGATCTACAGTAATAATAACACATTAAGATTTTGTCCATAGTCAGATCAAGCCGCTTATTTTCCCCAAGACAACTGGAGCACTGAGTTACCAATAATAAGCTCCTCGTATCTTCCATCATCCTGCTGGGGAAGGTGGGCAGGAAAGACGAGCACTTTTAGCCTGATTGTATTTGCCACCAATTACACAGACAATTATAGTCTTTTGACTATGCTTTACTCTAAACTGAAAAGAAGCCAACCTGAAGCTATTTAACGATAAAGGATTAAAATCAATGCCGATTAAAGGGCTCTGCAAAGTGTGATTTTTAATTATGCTACTTTAGGAAGTCACTAGACAATCATTATCGGCATTCCCTTGTTTCCTTGTTTCTGCATCCAAAGAGGAAACAATTAATACCTCAACAAAACCTTCTGATTTCAGTAGCTAGCACAGCAACAAGAAAAAGTTTAAAACTCTGCATCAGTGACAACTTCAGATAAGTACTATGCAAGAAATGAAATGTGTCTAAAATTATGCTGACAGCACATGTCACTTGCCAACTATGTACACTAGTGCTGATACGCGCTGGTATCTGTTTACAAGCTCACAGAGAAAGGATTAAATACAATTCAATTCATTCAAACTTAAATATGTATTTATACCACTATACAGCAGTGTGTGAATGGCAGAATTTTCACTGTGTCACAGCAGTTGTATTATTCTCAGCCCAACCTCATAAATATTAATTGCTTTTGAAACTGCATTATAAGTCTACACATGATATAAAGGAAAAATCCCAAGCATAGGCATTCCCTCAACATCAATCCATAGGAGGAATAAAATATTCTCTATGAAACATTCCTGCATCAGCACCAGTGGGAAGTTTAGCAATCTCCTCTAGTTGGAGGTAAATGGTTTTAATTTGCAGTTCATTGTAAGTGAAAGAATCAGTTATAGAAAGCCTTTTAATATTTCCAAACCTTTTTTTTTCAATAAGGAGAGGCTTCCACAACTCCTCACCTAAGACTGCCCTGCTGTGAGACTTTTCATGGCATGCGCATGAGGGACTTGGCTCAAAAGTAGGCAGAAAACTAGAACAGAGGAAAATTAAAAAAATAAAGAAATCATAAACCCACAATCTTCTAGATCCAGCACCACCCCTGGTGGTGCACAGAAGTCTATGTATTTTAAACAGGAAGAGCTACAAAACACAAACCTAACGACTGTCCTAAACAGATAAGAGAAAGCAATAAATCTGAGCACAACAAGTGAGAGAGCAAGGGAAGAAAGGCCACATGTAACACCTGTGGTCATGCTCACTCCCACCAGCTTCTGCCTGACTCCTGTCGACAATTCCTCACCCTGCCTAGCCCGAGTCTGGTAGACACAAGTACCTCCAGAAAGGTGAAACTCTCGCTTTGCACCAACTGTAGAGGAAGAGCCAAGAAGCTTACCCAAATAGCATTGTGGCTGCCATGCAAAAGGGCCAAGAAAGTATGAGATGCCCAGACCTAGCAACTAGGCATCTGGCATGCGTGCAATATCATCCCAGTTTCAACTGTGTTAATGGCATGAAGAACAAAAGAATCTGGTTTTGGTCTACGTAGCAATCATGAGGCATTTGAGCGGCTTTTGATACTGAACATGTTAAAAAACTGCATCCAGCTGTTGCAGGGAGAAATTCTCAATTACACAGTTGGTTGAGAATGTGCTGCGTAGTAAAGAACTCTACTTGTGCAGCACAATTAGAAATCTGCAAACAGGGGAATACTTTGATAATCTAGTCATAATTTTTCACAAAAGTTACATTTCTAATGACCCAAATCTGTCATTGTACCAGACCATCTTTTAAAATACTTAAGATGCCATTTACTTCTCCTTACCATTTCCTGGTGAAAAAATGCCTAATCTCTTTTCTTTCATGTGGTCCATGTCATTCCACACTTGCTTTAAAGCCAAAGCTAAACATCACTGTGGATATATGACAGAGGTCATTGCTGCAAATTTTCATAGTTAAAACATTTGGCTAGGTAATGGTTTTCCCATACAGTGTGCAATTTTTTTTTGTTCAGTCATCATCTATTGGCTGTACTTAAAATCAGGCCTTCAAACCTGCCAAACAGGGCTCTCAGGATTACTCTCAATGTGGAAAAAAAGCTGTCAACAGAAAATTCATTATCTTTCCATCATGCTACACTGGGTGGTAAAATGAAGAAAGTTTACTCCTGCATGAATTCCCACCAAACTGAACTGTCTTTGTTAGTCAAAGCACAGTAGGAATTGTGCATTATGTCCTGCACAATTAAACATTCCTTTTGTTAGCAGAGAAATTGCCTGTTTGTTTTGTTTAAAATCAAGGTAAGCCATGTATCTTTCCACCTCAGCAAGTTGAGAACAAAAGACCAAGGCAAGTTCAAACTACCTTGTCAACAGAGCTGATTCATAAGTCTACAAAATAACATCATATGCCACTGACATAAATCATGGCAAGTGGTCATTTGCAAGTTCCTGGTGCACACACAAGCAAATGGGAAATTACGATATACCAAGTTTAACTTTATTAGCTATAAAGTAGTCACTTTTTTTTTTTTTTTTGATGAAATATCATAGAATCATAGAATTGCTTAGGTTGGAAGGGACCTTTCAGATCATCTAGTCCAACCGTCAACCTAACACTGACAAAAACCATCACTAAACCATATCT
>JAOXNO010000013.1:107801430-107823915 GCA_028565335.1 Limnodromus scolopaceus | reverse complement strand
TCACCACCACTCTCTGGGCCCGGCCCTCCAGCCAGTTTTTAACCCAGTGGAGAGTATTCCCATCTAAGCCATGGGCATCCAGTTTCTCCAGGAGGATACTGTGGGATACGGTAAAAGCAAAGAAATTTCACAAGAACCCCCCAAAAGCTGTTACATTTTTAAAATTTTTCTTACATCATAGTTGAATTGCCTGTTTATGAAATAAAAAGCTGACACAAACATCAGTGAAAACACAGCCGTTCTTGAACTCCTTTTTAAATAAGCCAATGAAACTGAATGGTCATTTGCACTCGATGCTGGCACTTCAGGGAAATATTAATATTTTCCTAAAACTTACATGGAAAGAGGTCTTACGTTGATAATGTCTGAATTTGAAGTTATAAGGCCTGTGACAAGACTGTAACTTTCTTAATGTGAGAGAAGAAAGCCTAAGTTCCCACATTCCAACATGGATGCTAGAAAAACCTCTGTAATAGATTATCACAGCTGATGCATTTAATCAGTTTTGACACACAGCCTCCTCCTTTTGCCAGTTTTAAAGGGATTTGTCCTTGCAAGGGCAAACAAACTCTAGGCTTCTGGAGAGAACAAAGACTGTAAATCCAGAGGAGGTAGCATATCCTTCGATGGGCCGCCATCTTCATGGAGAAAATGGAGAAAAATTGTGCATCATGAAGATTATAAACTCCAATCTATCCTATTTTAAAGGTTTATAAATACAGCAATTCAAGGGCTGTTACTTATAATAACAAATGTAAGACAGTACAGATGGAGAGGGAATAAACATTACTGCAAACCCATCATTGTGCTTAGCATTGTGCTCCGAGGGCATGTTGGGGTTTGATAAAGGATTTAAAGGGCAGACATTAGTGTTATTGTAATGAGTAGTACACTTGTCAGTGTTTACATACCCTAAGTCATGCTTAGGATGCTTTCTATAATTTAAACACAGGCACTTATCTCTCAAAAGTGTGTCTCAAGACTATGATTTATCTATGTCTTAATAAAGCAAATAAACTTGCTATCAACTAATTAGCTCACTAGGTTTCCTTTTAGTTACAGATAAATATTTCCAAGAATAACGTAGTAAATGCTACCAATGAAAATAAAAACATTTTGACAAAAGATCAGCCCTTCAGTAAAACCACAGCAAGCTGAATGGCTATGATTGTGCCTGTGCAAGTTTGGCTGAGAGAAAATAATAAAATATATAATAACTGCATAATCATTACCTAAGAAAACACAAATTTTCAGTAATGGCACAAACATCTTTGCCTTTGATCTGCTATGGTAGATACGATTTTAACAACTACAGAAATGTCCTGACCAAAGCATACTCGTATAATTTGTTTAACGTAACAGCAACATCAGAGGATCACAGTTCACCCCAGTTGTCCACCTACTGGTGAGTGAACTGAAATTACACTCCCTCTTTCACCACAGTAATTTTTGCTGCTGTTACTAGGAAACTATTTTTTTATTTTGTCAAATTTTAATGAAGGGCTGAGTTTTTATTACTGTTTTCACCACAAGTAATACACGCACTGTAGTGCTCTATGTTTACTCTTCTGCAGTGAAGTCCAATATCGACAGTTGCTATTGATTCCATCTCCCATCACAACCATCGGTCATGTAAACTGGATGCACACTTTAATGGGCTGTTAGGCTTCTTCTGTCTTGACTATCACCATCAGCCTTGCACACACTAAACAACCACATGACAAGTGAGTTTGCTTAAACATGGTCTATAAAAGCTCAGTCAATACAGGAGAAGGCGTGTGTGAAACAATATAATGTAGTGCCCTCTCTCCTAGCAGCACTGGCTTAGGCATGCTGGTGAAAATAAAAACCCTAATTTTGCCCACAAACTTACATAGATACAGACCTGTTTTGTAAATAGCTCCATTTTTACATAATTACAGAGTAGAAGCCTTTGTTGTCAAGTTTTAACAACAAAATCAGTGTCATGTGTCATACCGGAAACCTGGTGATAACAAGTAGCTTGTGAAGTGGCATAGAGTATTATGCTAGCATTTGTGAAAGACAAATTTTTGCAATTTTTCAGGAAGGCAGATGACTGCCCTGGAAGCATTACAAACATGAAAAATGACTGCTTTCATTTTGAAATACTTTGAGAGATGTAGGAACAAGGAAATATAAAGCAAGGGGCATGGCCTTGGTACCGTGCCTGGATTATGGTGCATGTGACATTGACTTTTAAAGGTTCCACGAGAATTTTACAGACCTATAAGAACAGAAGAGGTGGATGTAAAGATAAAATATAAAGTACTGGGGAGCAGCCAACACAACATTTGCAAAGGGAAGTCATGCTTCATTATGCAGCACGTGTTCTTTGAAGGGGTTTATGACCATGTGGATAAGGAAGATCCATTCATCTACTCTACTCAATTTCTATTTGGAGTTCCAAAATGCTTCTCAAAATGTTCCTCACAGAAGAAAAAAGCAGTAGGACAAAAAAGGAAGATAGTTGCCCAAATACAATATTGATTAAAAAACAGGGAAAGGAAAGGTCTCGCATTGGAAAGAAACCACCCATAAAATCAAGGACCTTTTCTGGGAACAATCCTCTTAAGCATTTTCATAAATGATCAAGAAAATGAGGTGTGTGATGAACTCATCTAAAGTTTGCTGATGATACTCTGTTCTACTGGATAGTAAATGAGGACAAAGTGCAAAAAATGCAGAAAGATGTTACCAGATTGAGTGTAACTATAGAAATTCAGTGCATATACACGCACTGACACAAGCGGGTGGGGGGGAAAAGGGTCCCTAAATTTACACATAAAAAGAAGGCCTCTAAGCTAACTATTACCACTTAGCAGCTAGTTCCTACAGCTGTTGTCTTTCTAGGAAAATGTCAATTTAGTGACCAGTAATGTTAGGAATTATCAGGAATGGAATAAAGAACAAGACAGAACTTCCTTAGGTCGCTAATTGAATAAATGGCCCACCTGCACCTGGTACACTGCATGCAGCTTTGCTCCCCCGTCTCAAAGTGATTCAGTAGAACTAGAAAAGGGCGGTGAGGATGATCAGTGTTCTGGAAATGTTTCTACAGAAAAAAAAAAAAAACCCAAACACAACAAAAACCAAAACCTTTTAAATAGGCTGGAGTTTGTCAAGCTGGAAAAGTGACTTTTGAAGTCATGGCACTGAGAGCATGAGAAGGAATCAGTTCTTCACGTTGCAATACAGAGTGAGAAGACCATCAAATGAAATTGCCAGAGCACAGGTTTCAAACAAACAGAAGCCCGTTCTTCAGTTAACAGCTCATTAATCTGTGGACATCCATGCCATCTTGTGGATGTTAACAGTTGACATGGTTCAAACAGAAAATTGAAAATGTCCATAGGTGAAAAATCATCCTCCTATTGAATATAAAGGCACCAGATCTTTCAAGTGCAGTCCTTGTTGTCCAGGAACCCAGTCTAAAGCAAATGGTTAGAAGCTGAGGGAATATTATGGAAAAATTTCATTACAAGCTTTCACAATTTTTACATATTTCTCAAGTCTTCCAGGTTTGGTCGTTGCTGGAAACAGGATACTAATGTAAGTACACTTGGCCTGAGTTGTTCAAGTGCAGGAAATTAATGACTTGATGCAAGCCTTAATCTGATGTACTCTGTAATTGTCTGCAGTCATCTACCATTTCAGAACTTTTAAAAAAAATTATTATTATTATTCCAATTCTTGTTGGATTGTTTAGGCAGAACATTTTCAAGAACTTTGGTCAGACTTTTGGAGGCTGCTGGGGTACCCACCTGATTACACGTTCCATCCCTAAGGTATCTAAAAAGTAGATCTGACCTACCTGTGTTTATATCCTCCTTTATGTCTTTTAGGAAGTCCAAAGAATGAGATTTTCCACAATTTGTTGAATACATCCAGTTTATCAAATATTTCTCTCTCCTTATGGCATTAACAATGTAGATTATGCTTTATTTTTTCTGAAACTGTAATTGCAATTGCTTCTCAATCTGTGGCTGGGAATATTACAGTCAGTCACAAATTAATACAATAACACAGTGCTGTCTCTATGCATGCCAGAAAAGCTGCCCCAGAATGACTTTAGAGTTGAGCAAAAAACCCTAATATAACTGTACGAACATATCAGTGTTCTGAGACCAACAGAACACTGTAAGGTTTTACCAACATGCATTATCTCATTGAAGACTACCTCCAAATAACAGGGCCACACAATTCCTTGACAAAGGGTGAATACTTTTACTAGGGACAACGTTACTAGAAATCCTTCAAAAGCAATGTCAGGATCTGACATTGAAATGCCCAAGAAAACTTTCTGTTCCCGATCCCATAGACTAACCAAATTAGTTTTAAACTTTTTGCTGCAACTCCCAGGTTTTGATTAGGTTTTCATAATGCCTAAGCTGAGTCACTGAATTTTGGTGCATAAGTTAAAAAGCTAGTCTTCACAGGCTCTCTGTGCAGTCGGCAGAGAAAGACAGACGTGAGGTTCAGGTTAAGAGCACAACCTTGTTATCTGATGAGACCTCCAGTATCCAGGCTCTAAAATGAAGTCTGTTTTGAAGAAGTCTCTCCTTCCAATTTAGGGAATTCCCTCATCTTCAGTGCTACTATTTTGAATGACTGAAGGGAATAGTGTTCAGTAACACGTGACCATGTCACCATAACCACCAGATTTCTGCATCTGTGTCTTTTCCTCATAGTTTTCACTTGGCATAGACCCCTCAAAGGGGAAATGAAAAAAAAAAAAAACTTTCATTTGGAATAGTGACATGTTTTCTGCAGGAAGAAGAAACATAGCTTCAATATACTTCTTATTCTAAGTAATTTTCAAGTGGTCTAAGACAACATTTTGTTGGATGATTGAACTCATGGTTGGACAAGAAAGTTCCATGTGAATTTTTTGTAGAGGATCTTTATTATTTGTTCACCTCAGCAAGATTCTATCTTATTCTGCAGTTCAGCAACTTCAAAATAATTGTTTTCTATCATTCATTTGGAATTTTGGATGGCACTATTATTGTGACAGGATGTGAATTTTTCACTATGAATAGAGCATTTCTTAACATTTATGTCCAGTAATTCAGGAGCCATCTGCTCCATAAATAATATCAAATCATCTTCACCATCTGAAAGACCAAGTAATCTAATATTAGTCTTGTGGCTTCATCGCAGAGAATTTCATTCACCTTTGAAAAGCTACTAGCAGTTTCAGATAAAAAGTCTATTTTCTAATCCTCCTCTTTTATAGCATTTCCAGCTTTAAAGGTTTTGGTGTACACCACATCTGTCCAAGTTTCCACATTTGATAAATGTAGTCTTGCAAAATCCATTTACCATCAAAAGATGTTACACCACATGTACACATTCAAGTGTTCTGTTAATCTATTTCATCAATAAATTACTAAAATGGCTCTTTTTAAGCTTCAATCACAGGAGAAATGACTAAACAACCATAGAAAAAAAAAAGATTGATTTATATTTATTTTCCCCTTTCTCTATAAGATGATGTCATTCAATATGCTAAGGCCAGATTTTGATTCTCTCATTACCCTTCAATCTGTTAGAGGCCAAAGCCTAGGAAAACATCTGAACAAATGACCAAACTTTCCATAGAACTCAAAAGTGGCAAATATCACAGTGAAGTCACATCATAAATGAGGCTCAAGAAGAGCATTGCACTTGCTGTGACATAAAATTTGCCTGTCAGCAAAGACAAAAGAATATTAATAGCTTTTTGCTATGCGCTTAATGAAATACTTCCCAGACTACTTGAAAGCTCCTTTATTAAGAACAGTGACTTTTTCCTGAGATTAATGACGTGGTTTTAATACAGAAGACCTTATAAAGTGAAGTTTGTTCTATTTTTGTTACTCTAGACATTAAAACCTACAATAGCAGTGATTCGAATGTAAGGAATTTCTAGACATAAAACATGACTGCAACTATCATTCAAACAAATTACCTTCAATTGTGCCAAGAATCACAAGCATAGTTCTTGGTCTGAAGAACACACCAGTATAAATTCATTGTGATGCAGTAGGATTTTAAGCACAAAATAATTAAGAAGTGAGAGAAAGGACATCAACAACAGTCAGGCCATAAAGTTACCTCAGAGAACTCTATGTCAGTATTGATGTTAGTTTTGTTTAACTATTTGCTTTTTACAGTCAGGAAAGAGGAAACGAGGGACAATTTATTATGATGGTTTTACAAAGTGTTTTGGAGCGATCATACAGAAGACCCTACAGACTCTGAGACCATGTTTCAGCTAGAAGTATAGGAAAAATTATATTCAGGACAAAAAAGCATTAAACACGGAACTGGGGCTGAGAATAACTGTAGAAAAGAGGGAGACTGCAAAGACTTGCTAAAGATGTACAAAGGACCGCTTCTTTTCTTTCATCGTCTCTCTCTTACAGTAGTTTTGTTTTCCACTGGACTTTTTAGTTGGTCTTGAAATTTTTATTATCTTATTTGCACAGAGAGTGTCAGTCCATACTCAGTCAACGAGCATTAAGTATCATAGTGGCAACATACTACTGCACAACCAAGTAGTTCAGCTGAACTATCACCATAAAAAGCTGTCCTAAAACTCTTTGTGAGATGGCTGTCTGCAATATATCAGTTGCACAACAGACATTTACAACAGCTCTAGAGAATTCACAAAAGTGTGGGAGAGCAACACTGGAGTATATTTTCTTCTGTACTATTAATAGTGGTAACATGAAACTGTTTCAGTAAAGCCATTTGGCAGCTGTACTTCAAACCTGTGTTGTTAGGTACTTTTCTTTACGTTTAATTGCTTGCTGTAACCTAGCTTCCTTCTCAATTTCTTTCTTCTCCTAAACAAATTCATCTTTAAAGCTGAGTGACTCAGCTGCTTCACTGAAAAAACTGTCCCCCTGACGTACATCTTGTCCTGTAAAAATAAACTATGATGACAAATATTTCTATTTAATACACAGCTTTGTGAACTAGGACGCTGTTGATTGGATTAATATTGTCCTCTCATTTAACAGGAAGCCGTGCAATGTTTCTTATAAACTGCCCTCTTTCCATCCCCAAAATTTCTGACTTTCAAATTACATTGAGAATTTCCCTGTGGTTGCTAACAAGGTTGATCACATGCCAGGACCTTATTCTTTGCACACAGGAACACAGATTAGTTCAGTCTGCCTACACAGGCAAGCACTGGTCAAGTCTTCCACATAATCTCCTGTGACGTGAATGAAGAAACACACTAAATTAGCTGTGTGGAATGATTGAATCACTACAGTCGAGTGATCAAATCCCAGCACGGAGCTGCCATAGAAGCTCAGGCCACTAATGAGACTTTTCTGCTTTACTGAATCAGTTAGTTAGTTAGTTAGTTTGGGTTTCAGGTCTCTTTTTTTCAGTTTGTTTTAAGTACTGTTCAAAAGCAGGAACTGAACTCACCTGAAGAAAGAAGACAATGCACTATTTCTGTTTGTTGTCTTCTAACTAAAATTCAATGCCTTTACAGCAGGTTCTAAGAGTTCGCTTTTTCAACGTGTTTCAAACTGAGTCAGAAAACTAGATCATTTGCTTTTAATCTACTGGGGTAGCTGCTTGCAAAGCCGCTTTTTAATTTCATGTTGCCACAGAACAAACAGGACAAGCTGTTGCTTCGTGTTAGCACAGAATGTAAGTACTTGAAAGTGCTTCTGGAGAAAGAAATTAAAATGCTAAAACAAGCACCATTTAATTCCAAATGCTAAAGTTTTGCATAAGGGTATAATACTACAGAAACGAACAACCAAAATTTTCAAAATAAAGATTCATGTGAAAATGTTGAGAATCTAGCCTAGAATCTCTTGATAAAACATCTGATAGTGGAGACTTTAACTCCAGGTGGCTATGAAAAAACTGAAGCAATCCCTTAGCTTTAATCCCTTTTTAAAATCATGGACAACTTTATATTTACAATCACCATGGAGATGTAGCTTAAAGGATCTAATTCCATTTGACTTAGCAATATCTGGGAGACAAATTGCCTATTTTACCTTCTCTGAATTATCATAAATGCATTCGCAAGATCTTCAGTGCATTATTTCAAGTTGATATACTCGCTCAGTAAATAAATCTCCCTTATGGAATTTCATCTGAACATTAGTTAAAAGAAAAAGAGAGTGTTTCTCCTTTAGAAGCATCAGCTATCAAGACAAATCATGATGAGTTAAAAACCCATGTGCTCATGATGTGGAAAGAAGAATTTAATGCCATCCTTAAGGATATATCTGTGACTTTTTATAGAAGACACAGTAACTGGGAAAACTTCATGTTTTAGAATATCAGAATTTTAAATGATCTAGTAAACCTCTTTCACTATTGGAAAGACCAGCATTTTAATGACACTGAGCTAAGCCTTAAATACATAATGAAACGCAGTTCCATTTGAAACAGGGAATATATTATATACTAAAACATGGAAGCCCAAGTGTAACTCTGAAAGTTTTTGAACACAACTGTGTTGTTAAGTGTGCAACGAATCTGACGGGGACTAGGCTGGTTCACAGAGAGCAGGCTGAAGGCAAATTGATATCATCAGATCCCAGCTTCTGTTCCAAATGGGGATGACAGTTCCTATCTGCCTTACTACTGATTGAGAGGTGCTTAGTGTAGCAATACTCATGAACTCTGCTAAATTTAATTTCTGTTTCCATTTGACAACAGGCAGGGAAGCACCGTGTCAGTCAGCTTTTAATAGCCACTACCTTCCACATTGCAAAAAGTCATTCTAGATTTTAATTTATTTTCCAAGGCTATTTCAGGAAACTTTCAAGATGGAATACATTAAACTAAGCGGAATAAACAGCCCTGGATTGCATACGAAGGGTCAGTGTGGTAATGAAAGGGAATTGGGACCAATAAAGGCATCAGTCATAGCCCCAACATTTTGGGGGACTGATTCACAGGGGTAGTTAGGAAGTAAAGTTCTAGCATGACTGAACTGCAAATTTGCGCCATTTTGGGTTTCTGGCTACAGTCACTATTACCGGGAGTGGTGGCTCACATTGGACCCTATCACCCAAGAGATTTCCTTCCCATGCAAAGCAGGACGTGGCAAGCAGGGCAGGAGGAAAGAGGCCCTCCTTGGTGTCACCCAGCAGGGTGCTGGGACACAGCTGGAATGCCTTCCCATATCTGGGAACCAAAGGAGTATTCCTGTGAATTATAGCTTCTCCGCTTCAAGCTATGACAGCCACCTTAACTGTGCAGCATTTCAGTATTCGTTCCTCAGTATGAATTCCTTTTGCTCATCTTTTCCTCAGGCAATACTCCATTACTGAACACAAGACTTAGCATGGTAGACAGAAAATATAATCACAGATTGTCAGAAACACGGTTCTCCAAAATTTGATACGACTTCCTTATTCAACCTTAATGTTATATTCACTGTTAGTCTTGGATATTTTTATTACCTACAGCAGTAAACAGCATAAATGTGGACAGCTCTGTAGTAAGAAATACAACTCTGAGACTCAGTTTCTCTTCTGATGACATCACTGTTGTAGTGACACAAGAATTTTGCAAACTATATGATCAAAATAGCTGCATACTGTGCTTTGATTAAAGCACGAAAACATTCACCAGAAAAAATTCAAGGCACCCATGATACATATTTCTACAACTCTATCTTGATTTATAATAATTGAGGTATTGACCTAAAATACTTGAGAGTTATATGTGATAAACCATTTTTTTCTTTTCTGGGTAAAAATCGTTCCACTGTAATTGATATATGCTAAAGGATGCAGTATTTTTAATTCAGATATTCTATGTAAACAGCAGAGAGAATGTAAAAGGAAGGATCTTTAGAATACAGGACTGCCACCTAGAATGCTATGTTCAAGATCTCTTGGAGTTTCTCTCTAGAATAACTTTTTAAGTGTGATGTCATAAACCTGAATCCTTGCAGTGCTTTCTGTCTCAACTGCTGCATGTTTCTCATGAAGATTTACATAAGTGCAGCCTAGTGATGCCCAGTGTTATGTCTTGCCTATCTCTGAAATATTATGGAGCATACTAGTATATGCAAAGAAGAACATAAGAACATAATAATAACGTTTGCCAAAGAGACAAACAAAAGAGCAAATTGAAGTTTAGGATTTTATCACAAATAATATTTTTAAAGATTTATTAAAAAAAATCAAAACTGTACAAGTTTAAAGCCTTTTAAAAGAGGAAATGTATTTAGTTGTTAAACTAGAAGAATGGAATTGACATAATCTGGGTTAATAGCCTATTCTTGTGACGGTCTTATTGTATACGACTGTGCAAATTACTTCTCATCTCTCTGCTCCACTTTTGCCCTCTATAAAATGGTATGACAACCCCTTTTTTGAAAAACAGAAGTATTGAGCCATAATTCTTTCAAGATGCAAAAGCACACACAGCCCTAAGATAAGAAAGAGTCTTTTATAGCATGTCCTTAACCACTTCTATTTCTTTTTGAACTGGGATGTGTGAATGCTTTCCTTAACTATAACCTTGAGAATCTTATGAGAAGGGACACTACTATGTGCACAATTTTTTTAATAACTAATCATATTTATATTCTCAGATCTTATAAGGGCAATGAAACTAGCAGCTTTTCAACATAAATCTTTTTATGTAAAAGAATAAAATCTTTACAGCTCAGACCTGTAGTTTTGCTGAGTTTGTGGACTACACAGTAGAAATTGATATAACACATATTAAGAAGTACGTGTAGCCACAGGTGAAGAGCTCACACTGCTTATATAGGTGATGTGAGCTGACTGCGTGCCTATTTCACAGCAGCAACAGTACCATAGGAATGCCTGTAAAAGTAATAGTAATTACAAAGATAGGTGATAACAACATACCAGTTTTCCAATAATTTTGCAGCATACTTATGCCATCACATAAATCAGCTCTTGCAGCTGTCTTTTCTGAAAAGTACATTTATTCAGTTACCTACAGTATTTTATTTCTTCCTATTCTGCACATAGTGAAATTTTATGTACTTGAACAGATGCCATAACTCCATTCCTGTACCTACTTTTTAATTTGTAATAGAGTCCAGAGCTCCAGATTGTGGACTACAATACTAGCATAGCTGTCATACATGCCGAGAGAAAGTCTCAGTTTCAGTATCTAAGTGTCAACAACTACTCTCGAACCCTCACAAATACACAAAAAAATCCTGTTTCCCAAATAAGAAGGAATTCCAAATGACTCAACTCCTACCATGACCTAAAAGAAGGGAATTCCCGACTCAGCCTTTCAAGCATACTGGCTGGCAGTTCTTAATTTTTTAACTGATGTTTACTATTCTTTTGCTCACTTCTTTCCCATATTAAAAACCTGGAGTAAACTTACATGAATTTCCATACTGGTCATACCACTGGTCCATATAGTTCACTTAGACTCCTGTCTTGTAACAGTGACTAGGAATAGATGCTATGTGATACACTTTGCTTTTGTCTTGCACCACTGCAATCACATATTTTATTTTCACTTCTAAAAACCACTTAAATAGAGAATTTTCCTGTCTTCCCTGTCTTCTCTCTTCTTGAGACTATAGTGCTAAATTCACCTAACGTTTGTACTGAAAGAGCCTGGCTCAGGACTCGATGCTGCAGACTGTCAAGTGGAAGGTACATGAAAAGATTCATCTGGCCATCTCAAGAGATCCTTAAAACTGCGGCAGAATTATTGAAATACTCTAATGGAATGTGACTGAGTTATAATTTATAATATTACCAATTTTTGCAAGTATATCTAGAGAGTATGTTCAAATAAGAGCATTTTCATATGCCTTTATGCGTTACATCCAAAGAATTCTTGCATTAGCTCAAACCTATTCCCTAAGCATATCTCCTTCTGCCTGGAAATACATGTTCTGCTTGGATACACAGTATGGAAGCTAGGGAAAAGTACGACTTTGACTTGTTACCAGTGAAATGGGTGGGGTTCTCTACAGAAAATAATATGAAAATAAACACTGCAATGACATTACAGTGCATCTCAACCTCTTAGAAACATCCCATTCATTTCAGCAATCCTTTCAATCTATTCCATATAAACCATACATAAATCTATTATAAATCCATATAAATCTATTGCATATGCTACTTGAAAGAATAAATCCCATTCCTCTGGCAGAACCTCATTGAGAACAAAGAATCAAGAACTATGCCGGAGAACAGGCAAACAATTTTATGCAAAATATGGTGAAATATAATCTCTGCAGTTGTAGTCACTCTGCATTTCACATAGCAGTGTGCTTGCAACTGCGCTGATGGCAGTCGATGGAAGTTTTAGTTTGAACAAAAAACCTGTGGTAGGATACTAACAACTTCGAAAAAATCAGACCTGATTTTTCATATATTTGAAACAGGTCTCTTTGACATCATCTAACAGTAACATTTTTGTATGGGACACATTTGTATACAATGATGAATGTTCTTCACATAATATGGAGAACAGTGCAGGAAGAAAGTATGAAGGGGAATCTGGACACAGGCAGAGAGGATATAAGATGGAGAACAGGAGCATGAAAAAAGGTGACAGTAGAAATCTAGGGTGGGCACAAAGGTTTGCAGAAGACTAAGGATCAAACAGAAAGTAACAGTAAGAAAGAGAGATATGGAGCAGCAGTGAGATATGAAAATTTGCTTACTGGCCTATACTAACAAATATTCAGCAGGTTAAGGAAAGTGGTTCTTCCTGTCTATTTGACACTTGTGAGATCACATCACATCACATCATGTCTGGTTTTTGGGCTTCCCAAAATTATTATGCTGGATCAAGTCTAGCATAGAGCTACCAAGATGACTAGCAACCTGGAGCTGATGACATACAAGGAGACTCTGAAGGAACTGGCTTCCTCAGTCTTAAGAAAAGAAGGCTGAGTGTATATTACAGTAGGATTCAACTAATCAGTGGGAAGGTCTAGAGAAGACAGAGCCAGCCTCTTCTTAGTGCTGCTCAATGAAAGGTTGCAAGGCAACAGATACAAGTTGTGACAAAGGAAATTCAAATTAAATTTTAAGAAAAACATGGTAACCATGGACACTGATAGTCAAAGCATGGGATGGGTTTGCCCAAAAAAGCTGTAGAATCTTCATTCTTGGAGAACCTTAACACCTGTCTGTATAAAGCCCTGAGCGGGCCAGAGCATTTGGATCAGATGACTTCCAGAGGTTGTTTTTTACCTTACTAGTTCTGTGATTCTATGAAAATGAAATGAGGATTAGACCCCGAGGACACAAAGTTAGAAGACTGCAGATAAGTGGCCATAAGACCATACGCTACATAGCCTAAAAACAAAGAAAATTTTCTAGAATGCCAAGACTTCTGCGACCAAATATCTGCAAAACTTCGTGACAAAATATGTGTCTCATCCCCCCTCTAGTGGCTAGTACACATAGGACAAGACACTTAAAACCACTTTGGTGATGAGTACTTGGGAAGAGGAGTGAAAGGTTTATCACACATCTGGATATCAATACATTCTGACATCATGGAATTAGTGGGGTTTGTTTTCAATTTTTTTTTTTTTAAGTTAGCAAATGGCATATGACGTGTTCTTAGCATTTTAGACATCCCTCTGTCCCTAAAGGCACCTTAAATGTGCTTTGTCCTGATTTTGCACTGATTTCTTCTTCTATTTTCAAATGCTCTTTGCATGTTCTACATTTATGCATATATGCCCAAGCATATATATATATGATTATGGCTCTGTGTATGTGCTTAAATTTTGTGGTCGTATATATATATTTATGTGTATATTTTCTTAGTAGATTAAATTGATGAAGCATTCCCAAGATCCATTTCTTCAGACAAGGTCATCTAAAGTAATTTTTTACATCTATGAATGAATAAAAATGTCTAAGCTTCAAAGATATTTGTGCAATTACAAATTACATCAAAGAAGTTCCTGTATTCAGATCAGAGAAAAATACATCATGTTTCCATGCCTATGCATGAAAGGAGGTATGTTAAATAACTATTACATAAAATTTAAGTTTACATTCTTTGGCCAAGAGTTTTAAGAAATACAGTATAATCTTCTTCAACTTAAAGAGAAAATATAAAGAAAATAAAACCAACATTAGACTGCTTAGAAGTGGGAATACTATATAAATATTTACTTACAGAACTACTGGTCATACCTGACATGTCAAATAGTGAAGGAAAAATAAAGAGGTCAAAATGAGACATTTAAAATAGTATTCACGAAAAATCATGTCTAGCAACTGGGAAAAAGGATGTGAATTTTGATATAGATGAGAGATTAAGAAAATTTTTTCCAAATATTTTAATGATAGTAAATGAAATTAAATCATTAAAGTTGATAGAAAATTATATTACTGAGGAAAAGATGCAAACTGTTAATTTTTACTGTAGTTTCAGCTGTGGTAAGACACCTAACACTGATGCTTGGCCTCTAGTGTACTGAAAATATCTGAACAGTAAGACAGTATCTATCACACAGCATATCAAACACCAGTTCTTCACTCGATAAGCTAGACATGCCTTCCTTCATAAGGGTAAGTGATATATAGGCTGCAGCTACCAGAAATAAAGAGCACATGCAGAAGCTTAACAAGCCATTTTGCAAGGGTTTTCTAATCAGAGTCTCGTATATTCACAACTGGGCAGTTTTAATTTAGGTACCAGTCTGTCAAATGGTTCTACGTGTAACGTTAGTTTTAAGCATCCAAAGACCTAACAATTTCAATGGGGCAAATCACCTGCTTAAGAATAATTTGTGCCAACCACGTGCAGAGTGGGGCCATGTACATTTCATTCAGTAGCAGAGAGAGGCAACTTGTACAACCAAGGGTACAGAAAGCACATGTTTCCTCAGCACAGAATGAAAAAAGCATCTTTGAGCACCTGCCAGTACTGATAGCCTATTCTCCTACCTCCAACAGCTGCTATTATTATTTCACAGTACCAGATAATGTACTAGGCATTACAGAGGAAACAACAAAAACTGTAGCCAGTATCCAGAAGTTTAAGCAATCCAAGTTACACCTCTCAATACAGACAATGGCACTTAACAATAGGGTGGAAAAAAGGCTGCTGGTGGATGGGATTTACGAGAGCAGACTTAACAGGGTAATGTCTTTATTAGGTTGCTTTTGAAATCTACACCCATTAATCAATTGTTCTAAATATATCTGGGTTATTTCCTCTACAGAAGCAACAAAATATGCCATTCTTGGTCAGACAGGGTTGCCCAGGTACATCCTCTACACTTCAGTTTTGCGCAACTGAAAGAAATGTGGCAGTCCAGCTTAAATTGGTATCACTAATCTTGCAAACTGGCATTCTAAGTTGGGCTCCCATAATAGAAAACAGAGAACAAAAGGCATCTCTACATTCTCTAAATTATGAAAGTACTTTAAAATGGGAAGAATCATCCTTTATGAATGCCTTTTCTCACCACTGCTTACGGAGACACCTTTAACAACTAGATTTAACTAGACAGTTCTCAGATCAAGTTAAATACAATCTTCACTTTCATTTTCAGAATTCAGATATACATCATAGAATCATGGAATGGTTTGGATTGGAAGCGACCTTAAAGATCATTGAGTTCCAACCCCCCTGCCATGGACAGGGACACCTCCCACCAGACCAGTTTGGTCAAAGCCCCATCCAGTCTGGCCTTGAAACCTTCCAGGGATGGGGCATCCACAGCTTCTCTGGGCAACCTGTTCTAGTGTCTCACCACCCTCAGAGTAGAGAAATTCTTCCTAATATCTAATCTAAATCTACCCTCTTTCAGTTTAAAACCATTACCCCTTGTCCTCTTGTAGACATGGATACTGGATTAATCAAGATACAATTGGTTTAGCACCAGCTAAAATAAGGATAAATAGGCTACGCTGGGAGGTAAACCTTTCCACAAGCATGTGAAAAGCCTCCCAAAAAAAGCATATGAATCAAGCCTGTTTTAACAGCCATAACAGCATGCCAGAACTCCAGCTACAAAAACTGATGGAAATTTAGTACTGCCACTGCAATGCTGGTGATTGCCTTTTCATACTCCTACAGACTCCAGGAAAAGAGATTGATTGGGAAAAAAAGAACAAAGAAATCTGGTCAATAATTACTAATTTAACCGGAACAAAAACATATTCGTTAAAGAATATGGTATCCTGAATATCAGTAGGCACCTCAGCAGATGCAATGCATGAAAGTAATTTTTCAGGTGTGCTGAAAAAAGAAACAGAGCATCCTTAAGGCTAAAACTTTATGTAACAGGACATAAACTGAGGAGTCACGTTCCACAGAGGAACACTTCCTGTAAGATTTGTTCTTGCATTTTTCTTCTAAAATAGCACAATTTCCTTAAGTTGTACAATTCCAGGATACCAAATGAAACAAAATGATTCAGATGATAATTGGCTGAGTCACAGACTGTTAAATATTTGAGGATATGAAAATGGTTCTTTTCCATAAAGGATGATGGCCAATTTAAATACCATATTTTTAGGTTCTGAAATACAGTTCTATTAACAATCATTTATTGAAAAACAACAACTTGGACTATTCCATGGACTGATCTTCACCTTTTGTATTGGAGAGTTCAGGATCTGTTTGGCCATTGTTGGGGTAAGATACATTTGTTAAAGTAAACCCTTACAGCTGCAACTTCTCCAACTCTCAGTGATTGGGCTAATTAGTATTGCACTGGATACTATTTATGAGGCCTTTCAGTAAAAAGAGCTTGCCCGATCAAATGATATAAAACGAAAAACTGTGTGTGTGGCGAGTCGCTACACTTCTTTGCTCTAAAGTATTGTTTCAGGAAAGATAAGTGAAAAAACATATCTCCCGGTGAATTCACTTCATCAGTTTGGAAGGTTTCAAGAGCACACCAGTAATATGTCTTACCAAATGCTTTGTCACTTTAGTGACCCAATGTGGGATTTAAAAAATGCTGTGTAACTATCAGCATAATAATATCCTATAAATTAGTTGAAGTAAAACATGATGTTACATGTAGTAAAAATGCCTAAAAGGAAAAAGCAAAGGGCACAGAATGGAAAAGAGAAGTCAGTTCCGAGTATGACTTAATGAACAGAAGTACTGAAAAAAATATTTTTTAAACAGTGAAATTTCAGATAATGATAAAAAAAAAGAAACTGGATTTCATTTCATGCTATTCTGTATTGATGAATAATTCTCTGATTTTTCCCTGTGGAAAAATGATACAACTCTAATAGAATGATTCATAGCACTAAACTGTTTTCCTTAGCAAAGACCATGCACATTAGAAGGACTTCTAGAGGAGAATGTTTATTTGGAAGATTTAATATTATAAGATCATAGTAAGATGATCTGGATGGCTCAAAACCCAGATGCACATTTGAAAGCAGGCAATAGAGCTCAAATTCTGAAGCTGCCAAAAGAGTTTGCACTGGCTCATGTTGACTTGTCAACAGGCAGTAAAACAGCAGTAAGTGTGTACCATTAACCCCACACCAAACAATCCATGCTGGCATGAGCAGTAGAAGAGGTCCACTTATTTATCGAATTGAAGGAGGCACCGCAATAGCAGTAGCAATAGCAGTAGCAATAGCATGAGGAGGGAAGGGAAGGGAAGGGAAGGAAGAAAAGAATGCACTCCTACATTTTTACCATCACTATTAGAGGTTTGTTTACCAAAAGAAAAAAATAAATGTCTTCCTATGACCAGTATCAATACACCAGAAAATAACTAAAGGAAAAGCAATCTTGCTGAGCAAATTGCACATACAGTTAAGGCACGTGAACTTAAAAATAAGGTTTTTGCGGATCAGATTCTCAAACTATCCCATGAAAATATTTCCTGTCTAATCCCATGAAACAAATGGATTAAAAAATAACCACATAAGCTATAGTTTAAATAGTATCTGTCAGAGCTGCAATGGCAGTATAATTGACTATATGAACAGTTACATATACTGGTTCAGCTTAGGTTGCATCATCATAAAAAATATAAAGTGTATCAGAAAACCCAGTAGGTGATAAATGTTTTTACGTGACCCATGAGGCAAATCAGATGGCCTAATGGCTTCAGCAGTGAGCCCACCTCCAAGCCGCTGGGAGACACTGAAAGGAAATCCAGCCACCAGCTGCATTACTTGCCAACATGGTTCACAGACACCAGCTGCTACCCTCCCCGCCCCTTCTCTGCCCCAAAAGACTGTATACAAAGTAGGATTCTTGCGGCAGACCATCACCTGACGGTAGGCACATTGGGCAACACGGAAAAGCGGGGAGCACAATGCTGGGACGCAGCTTGCAAGGAGCGCATTCCTACCAGAGCTCTTCTGGCAGCAGGGTCACAGCACAAACAGCGCAGCCTCCCTCCGGCCCAGCAGCCTGTATGGCAGACCACCAACCAGCCCGAGACCCTCGGGCTAGCAGGCAGGATCTCAGAGCCAGAGACCAGGTAATGACTGCAGAGATGCCACAGCTTTAGCTGCAGCCCTAAGTCCATCTTCCAAGCCTCCAACATCTGATAAGATGTTGAACAGGTCGTAAGAGGAGAGCTTGGAGGCGGAGGCAGTTTTGGAGGCTTGGCAACCTGGTACGAGTACAGCTTGTACATTAGGGATGAGAAACAGGGCAGGCAATACATAGTTAGAGCAGCCGGAAGGTGGGAGGACATCGAGTTGGTTGAAGAAGCAGAAATACAGAATGAGGGAGTGGGACTTATGGCAGGAATAGCGGAAGATCCTATTTTGATAGCTGTAAGGAATCCATCAGGTAGCTGTGGCTCTCGAATTCATTGCAGCATGGCTTCAAGAGCCAGAAAGTTTGGCAACCCTTACTCTGTACTGTCTACTATATAGTTATTCTGTTCTCTCAATGTCACTTGCTCCTGCACTAAACTGCTCTCCTCCTGCCCCAACCTGCTTCACATCCCACATGCTCCCATCCCCACTGCACTTAGAATACCTTTTGCATACAAACTAGGGAATACGCTCTCCAGGGGCTTACATACCATATCTTTCTGTAATATAAAATAAAACAGAAAAACAAATGTGCAAATTCAAACTGTGAAAGTGGACCGGTGAAGGCTCCATAGGTATCCCCACGACCTCCTGTGCTCATCATTATCCTGGCAGGTGGCAGGGGAACACCGCTCTGAAGCAGAACCATAACCTTGTTTGACTTCACTCTGTGCAGTGCGTGTGCAACACCCAGGCCCAAAATCTACAGACAGTCCTACCATACAAGTTAATTAATTTCAATGGGATTTAAGTAAATATTGTTCATTAGTCCATCATCTGTGCTTCAGGAATTACCCAGGCATACCACGTGGTAACAGTAAAGCCCCAAATGCCAGTATGTTTAAATGACTGGTGCTATCTTAATTATTGCTATTAATGTCAGTGCACCACCACAGTGGTAACCTTCTAGTACAGTTAAGAGAAACACGGGCTAAACCCCCAGCACTCAGGCTTACCGTCTGTATCTGAGGGGAGTAATGATTAAAACCCTTTTGAAGATAACCATCAAAGGCTATTTTGCTATTGATTTATACTGAATGTTAATAATTGAACAGCTGGCATATTTCTCAGCTTCCTCTCATTGAGATCCAATAAAAGGTAATCTATTTATATTCCACTCAAGATCTCTAGTGGTTCTTTACTACCTCAGTATCCAGTAAATACTCACTAAGCTTATTATGAAGCAGGACTAATATTTCACTTGAATTGATAGGAAAATGGCTTCTTTAGATCCCAACAATAGCAGTTGCTGAATCTGTAAAGTGGGAAGGAACCTGCGTAACATCCGAAGAAGCTACCCAATCTCTTAAACAGCTTCCTTTAAACAGGAATTGGACCTGATTCATAAAAAAAATGTGTATGTTCAGTGGGTGGTAACTTTGATGTAGTTCTTTTATGTATATAAGGGTTAGCCAGAGTGTCTGAATAAAAAAGGAAGCCAATCTGCTTTTATTCAGACATAGCACCATGTGGGCTGAATGTGAAAAACAGAAATGGTATATTAAATGCGATTCAGAGAAGAGACTCATTTTCTTGTTAGTACAAATTATGGGAATAGGAGCCCAGCTGAAATGTGTAACACAATGATATGAATCAGTGATGACTATAAATGTGGGTCCCAGAACAAAACTTGTTTTTCCTATAGCCAAGCATTATAGTGACATATTTGTTTCTACCATCCTCACGGAAGAGCTGGAAACACCTGTGAGAGAAGTGTCTGATCTCCAGGGATGTTCTGGCCCTTCCCACACTCCTCCTTCCTAACACTGGCACAATGCATGTGAGATTGCCCTCAAAATCTGATCATTCAATGGTCTGCAATAATTGGGACATTAAAACCAACCCATGTTTGATATCAAAGGTATGTTCTTCCTTCAGCCTTTATGTCCTTGTTTATCCCCATTCTGGGGCAGAGTGCCAGGGGACCAATTGCAGGAGAAAATTTGTGTACTTTTCCTAGATGAAATTTACATTTGTAACTCACTACACATCTCATAAAAGGAACAGCTGTTTAAAATTGAAAATCAAGCCATCAGTTTCTGCTAGATTAAAAAGAAAAAAAAAGAACTAGCAATTTAAGTCACATTTAAAGTTCACGGGGGTTACTGCATTTTATTAAAACAGGTCTAATATGAAGCACCTTTGTCATTAAAAAATCCATTGCTGCGAAGGAAAGAATCCTTTACAGGGATAACACTTGAGAACAGCTTCCTGATAATTTTGTAATTGGATTTCTAGAAAAACACCACTAAAAAGCATCCAAAAAACTTCAGACTTCTGTACAAATTATTTTTTTCTGTTTCCACAAAAAAGCAGAAATGAAGAGGACCACCATGAAGAAGCAATCTTCATAAATTGATCAACCCAATATCACCTAGAAGACTGAACTCTCTTACAGAGTTTCTGTCTTTCAAACCCCTTCAACAAGTCTTTGCCTATATCATTTTTAACAAACCATCTTTTATGACACAAGCATTTGAAAATAAAATAGTGAAGAATTTTACTATAATACAGAAAGGACAAAATATTTGCAGGAAGCAGATCAACAATTTATGGCTGTACAAGTGGACTGCCAGTGTCACAAGCATGGTTTAGACTGTGTCTGTTAAACTTATGACTGGTGGATTTGGGTTTAAAATTACAATTTTCAGTCTAACCTGAACACAGAATTGCAACACAGTTCTACTCTTTTCTTTAAAAAAGTGATCTGTTGATCTCCTTTATTGAAGCAAGTGCAGAAACCATGAAGACACATGCCACTTGTTGGGGGCCTGTGACAGTCTGCAGTACATAAAAGCATACCCAGGATAGTCATACTCGGCATTCAGCACATGTAATTTCAGCTCACCACATTAAGACAAGATGTATCACTGCCCTTCCAGTGGCTAGAAAAGGGGCCCATACAGCAGCTCAGACTAGATTCCCAGTTTTCAGACAGCTAAAATGTCCAAATTAAATGGGAAAAAGAACCTTGCTTGCAGTCACTAACAGCACTTTATTCGTAGCCAAACATGCTCCACCACGGGCTTTTCGAGACCCCTCACAATTCTGTGTCTCTCAGGGTCTCCAGCATGCACTGAAACTCATGATGTTCAAAGCTGTCACTTTACTTAACTAGTTTAAAGTCATTTTGCACCGACAGTCCACCCCATGTCTGACAGAAGTCTAGCTGTCCTTTTCAGGGGAGTTGTCAGATAGGCAAAACAGTGAAATTAATTTATTGACCCTTTCATAAAGCTTTGTTTTCAAGGATATCTGAAGTTGTTAGCCTTTGTTTTATTAATCCTGTATTTGCATTAAAATATGTAGGTCTCTTCAGCACCCTAAACTTGTGAGTGAATCAAGACAAGCAATATACTTTGACACAGCTACAGTGTAAATGTAGCAAACTAAACTGAAGCCAAACTACTACAAGTTAAAGAGCATGCCTATCGGACTGGAAGTATTTCAGTTCACATGTGCCAGCTTCTTAAGTTTATTACTCTGCATCAATTTTGCCTATGGCCGTTAAGTATGCCTTCTGGCCTGTAACAGACTGATTTATCATGTCACACAGGGATCTTTATGGTATTAACGACTCTACTGCCAATATCTGGAATTCTGGTAAGCAGAAATATAGGAGATAAATAATAACCATAACATGAAATTTGAGACCTATAAAGCAATACAAAGAATTATATTTCCACGTCAGGTTACTCTATTCCATTTTGACAGGCTGAAAACTATACTGGCAAAAGCTTTTCTCCAAATCAACTGACATGGGCTATTCTACAGAAACACAGGATGCTCTGTTTCATTAATACTCTTAACAGCTCCCTTAAAAGAATCCTGTTGGCATATGGTATTTTTGGGAAATAGAGTCATGGGGGAGGGAACTTCTCCTCTCCTGAGCCCCATAAATCTCTCTCTGTCTCCCCCAAGATTTACCCAGGCCAAAGGCAATTACGGCTATTTACATGGAAAGCCAAAG
>JAOXNO010000013.1:107776881-107801330 GCA_028565335.1 Limnodromus scolopaceus | reverse complement strand
CCATAAATCTCTCTCTGTCTCCCCCAAGATTTACCCAGGCCAAAGGCAATTACGGCTATTTACATGGAAAGCCAAAGCTTACATATAGTCTCTCAGGTTCTGTGGCAGCACAGCTCCTATAAAAACAGAGCTCTCCAAGCTCACCAGCATCCCCATGTACCCTCAGCCATTCCCTTAACAGCGAATTTCCCTTCAAAACATGCCAGACCACGTAAATTAACGCTGACCACAGAACCAGTGGAGTGAACAGCAAGATGCTGGGGAATGCTCCTGGTATGAATGGCTGGTGGTTATGCTGCTGCTTCCTGGCCTCCCTCCTGCCTCTCGCCAGCATCCTCACTGGGACCGCCGAGGGTTTGCCAGGTGAGCAGCGGGAAGAGAAAACCATGCCAAAGAGCACACTTTCGTTTATGTCCTGCCGCCTTCTCCTCCTCCTCCTCCGAGTGAACTGAAAAATCCATCACCCAGAAAATTAAGATGGAAAAGACTGAAATCACTTCTGCTTTCACCGTTGCTAGGATTATACAATAGAAACATTTCCTACATAATGTGATTTGTCAGCATCAGCTGAAAAAAATGCCTACTGTGTGATAATACTAAGAAACCAACTACCCTTATAAACAGGAAGTGGCTGACGTTATTTTCCAGTTAATTCAATGCCTGAAGCAAAGCTATGTATTATTGTTAACTACGTAGATAACTGAAGCACTTATACAGAGTTTACTTAAATTTTGCATTGCAATTAAAGTGTCTGCTTTACACAGACACCTGTTTAATCTTCTCAATATTACCTTGCCCCATTCCCAGTAAAAATTACAGGATTTGCATATTATTACTGCAACACCTAATTGCAGCCAATAAAAAATAATTTATTCTCTAGGGTATCAGAAAGTATCCTGTATGTTTATTAAAAAATAAATGTATTAATGTATAAAAATACATTACTTCAGTTGGAAGTCCAATGGGAAGGATATTTTCATAGAGTGAAAAAGAAAAGAAGCTCCTTCCGACAAGAATACATCTCACCAAAAAAATTAAAACTTTATTTATGGAAGTTAAGTATCACATCATTATGTGACAGTTTTCACTTCAGATGCTGAGAGCCTTGGACTGGCAGAAGACTTGGAAGTTTTGATTAACAACCTACTGGAGCTCTTGGCAATGTGCCTGGGTGTTTCAGATTACTGCTGCTATAGAAACTCCCCTGGGTGACTGCACTGCTTTTCTTTTTCTCACATTTCTAAAATGTTGGTCTTCAATTTTTATTTTTATTTTTGTCCTTTTTCAGTTTTCTCCACTTGGTAGCAACTGCTGCACTAGTGTTCTACGCTCTCTCAGTGAATAGCACAGCTACACAAACAGCTATCATTACAGATAACAAGCATCATAAAAGAATTTGCCATATGCCTTGTCAGCTGGCCAAACTGATGACACAATTCTCTTACAGCAGTCTGGGTAGTTCATAGAAGGTATATACATTTCAAGAAGCTGGCAATCCATTAGTGTTTCTCTGACTGTGATACTAGTTAACATACTTTTAAGGACTGATTATATATGAGCTTAATATTAGCTTAATTTTAAATTACTATTTAAAAATTGTAATTCCAACTTATCCAAGCTACAAAAATCACACAAAGAAACTTTCTTTTTGCAAGACATTTCCTCCTTTCAGTTCACTTTTTCAATTCTCTTTCTTTTTTCCCCTCTCAGGATAATCTAAATTACACTAACTGGGTGAATGGGTTATCTCTTTTTCCAGCACCACCAACAGACTCTAGTGGGAGCAGGAGCAGGACCAAAATCACTTTCCATTGCTACTTAATGGAAAAGAGTACAAAATAGTGAAGCAGCGTAGAATGCGGTGCCTGACTGATGCCTTGAGCATCTGACCAGGCTGCAGCACACAGTTCACGCCAGCTATACCTATCCAGGCCATCATCAGTGAAGTGGTCGCATCTTCTGCATACACCACCACACCCCTACTATTTAGTCAGAATTTCCTGCATTTCATTTTCTGTGTGACTCCTGGTCCTTTCACTACACACCTCTGAGAAGAGGCTGGCCCTGTTTTCTCTGTATAGCCCAGGTACCTGAAGACAGCAATAAGACCTCCCATCAGCCACCTCTTTTTAAGGCTGAATAATCTCAGTTCTCTCAGTCTCACCGTGCATAACCTCAGATTTACTCCAGGCCTATGACAACCTTGGCAGCTCTCTGCTGGACTCGATCCAGCATGTCAATATCTTTCTTTTACTGGGGAACCCCAAACTGGTCATAGTTCTTCTAACGTGGTCCCACAAGTGCCAAATAGAGGGGAAGAACCTGCTCGTTATGCTTGCTAACACTGCCTGGGATATGATTGCCTGTCTTTGTTGCAAGGGCACACTGCAGACCCATGCACAATTGTTGTCCATGAAAACCTTCAGCAGCTACAAAGCTGCTTTCTGGCCAGGTGGCCTCCCACTCTGTGCTGTTGCATGGAGTTATCCCAGCCCAGACACAGGACTTTGCATTTGCTTCTGCAATAAAACAAGAGGCAGCATTTGTAGTCTTTGAGTGGACTGGGTTATTTCAGCCTTCTCCAGACCACTCAGCTTTGAAGGAATATCATTACACTTTCCCATCTATTCTTTTACAGCATAGGGGAGAAAAATGGCCAGAGGAAACTAGGAACTTATACTGCAATCTCCAATACAAAATTTAGAAGAAAGGGTCCAAGTTCTAAGAATACAATATAAAACAAAGCTATAAAACTAAAGTAAAATAATATAAAAAAATACTATGCATTACTCCTATAATATCCCACCAGGTCGTATTTATGGTTCAAACCTTAAAAAAGGCGGCCTCTGTAATACCTAACAGCAGTACTTTCCAGGAAGAATATATTGACTTTTTAAAATGTTCAGGAAGAAAACATTTAAATTTGTTTTCATGAGGCAGTAGACATAAAGAGTGGATTCAGAGGACTTTCAGAGTCCCATATTTTCTGCTTTCCTCCTTTCACATTTCCAGTTCCCAAATAATATCATATCACAGCTCACTTCTCAATCAGAAAAAAATGGGAGAATGCATCTTGGAACTCATAACATTCCTTCTATCGCAGCTGAGGTTTATCATTTGCACAAATGTGAAGAAAATGCACAATATCAGCATACTGAGGCCTAAACATGCCATTATTTCACAGCATCCAAAACACTCAAAAATCCGATAATCAAGGAAAGAGGAATGGCAAACAAGAATCTGCTGCTGCGCCACAATCTTTCATTGAAAAGAATTAGTCTTTCCCCAATCCTTGAACCACCTAGAGCTATTTATGTGAGACAAGGCGTTACCAAAGAAATGGGGGGAGATAACATTACAGTGAATTACTAGAAACAGTATTAGTCCAATATGCAGGAGGTACTTAAGGAAATTTATTAAACAATTGACCACAAGATTTTAACTTCTCCAGAACAGAACTGGAGATGGTGTGCTCCCCTTTCTCTCCCGCATGGCTCATTAACTATTTCAAATGCTGTGGTGTGGCAATGGTGTCTCTGCTCCTTGTTTACAGAGTACACCAGTGAAACACTGTATTTCCACAAATTCCTGATAAAATGCCTCCTCCCTGCTCCTCCTTGCAAGGGAACTGTGGCTACAGAATAACAATTTACTTCTCCATTTTTCTCTTCCCTTTTCCTTCTTTTTCCTTCCACCCTCCAATCTGGTTATTTTTGGACTGCCAGTTGGGATTATTGCTTTTTCCCTGCTAAAATAAAAACAAACAACAGTTATACTTTAGATTCAGGGCTTAAGCATGAGATCTGTCTCCGACATGGAACAGTCACATTTTCTTGCCTGAGGTGCAATGCTATCTCCTATGACACTGACTATAGGAAGCCTTGCAACTAAAGGCAAATTCTGCTTATGGAGTCGCATGTGCGGTTTTCTGATTTCTCCAGTAACTACCTATCCACAATCCTGAGCAGAATTATACCCCGAGAATGCAACGCTGGCTGACTTGTGCTAATCTCAGAGCATGAAAAATTAGCCTTTCTGAACTGAACTACAACGACCATTTAGCATACACACAGCTAAACTGGGATATTTGTAATGTAAAGCACCCTTTCCGTCTGACACATCTTCTTCATTTCAGACCACTTTTTATTAATCTTTTTTTCCAAGCACTGTGAAGCTTCCTACTTGCAGATGGTACTGCTGTAAGGAATTTAGCATCTACAAAATAATACACAATGTAACAGTGTCAATCTCTTAATGAAGGCCTGAAGTAAAGAAAACATGATGCTTTTCCAGGAAGCAAAGACAAAGATTCCCCCTACGCACTTTCATAATGTCACACATGAAGTCCCAGTTGAAATCAGTCTCCAGGTTTTTAAATGTGTGTAGTATCAGACATTTCCCAAATAAAACCAAAATACCACCAAGTATTATTCAAATGCTCATTTTCCTTCTTTTTTTCTGCATCAAAATACTTTCAACTATAAGAAGAGCTTTCCAGCACCTGAAAAAAATCCATTTTATTGTGTAAAATTCAATATGGCAAAGAGTTGACAGGAATTAAAAGGAGAAGAGACCAAGCATTTCAGTAAAAATCATTTCTTTCCACTCTAGACAAGAGCCCAATGTGTGTATACTTCTATTTCCTGCTTTTCCATATGCTAGCTATAAAGGGATGAATTGGGTGGAGTTCTGAATTGTCCAAGATGCAAACTGGGTGTGCTGCTTTCCCTTCTTGAAATGATACAGGCTACTACCTGATGAAGATACTTTTTTATTTTCAGGATAGTAGGCAAAATGAAACCTACATACAGTAGATTTTCAATAGTGTGAGGCTCAAGAGAATCACAGGAATGAGAACTGCTTAAGAAGAAGGTGGAAAAGACAAACATGCTGACAACACACTGGGAGAGGAAGAGACAATCTAACAAACTTCATGAAGTACAGGAATGATCCCTCGCCTTTCTGAAAGGGATTCTAAAAAGCACCTGACTCAGCAACCTAGAAGACAACCTCTTTCACGGAAGATGAGTCCAAAAATTATGCACAAAAATTATCCAGTCACAGCAAGGTCTCTTCACAGTCCAGATGTGAGGACTTTCTGACAGAATACAACAACAAAGCAAGAAGCTCAAAGCGGAAAAATTTTAGATTGCCAGCTGTTAACCTGAAAAATATCTACAGTGTTACTGGAAACACTTTTAAAACTACCATTATCATCTAATATAAATGCGTAACAGAATGTGTTTGTATACTGTACTGTATACTGATTTACTGAGTTCTCTGAAAAATAAGTGCTATTATATGTGCAGAGCTGTTAGTAAGCACTCAGTAAGCACATTGATTAGGAAGGAATTTTTCTTTTATATTTTAATGACTTTGAGCACCAGATTTAACAAAGTCACCCTTAGGAATATGTGCAATTCCTTTTCACAGACATTTCGCAGGCCTTCAAGGCACTATCATATCCCCTTGGAAGCAACATAATCTTTCCCAATGTATATACATAATTTCAGCAACTACAGTCTGACATAAAACTTTACAGAAATTAATGTCTGCAGATTTTAACATGTTATAAAAGATTTTGTTTGCTCAATTTTATTTATTCCTGGCCTATGAATACTAACCACTTACCTAGTGACACTTCCTCCCCTCCCTTGATGGCAGTTATGTTACAGTGAGGTCTGCAGCCATATTACACTGAAGAATTCAGCCCAATAATCTAACAAGGTATCTGGTATAGTATTCCAGCTTGGTGTAAATGTAAATGTCAACTCTGTGTTATCCAGCTGTGCTTTCAAAGGGTCAGTTGAATAAAATTTGAACTAACACAGGATTAATCATTCCTTGGTTTACAAGACTGGTATCGAGATTTGGATATCCTCAACATGTTTTAAGCTCCCCAGAAATTATTCTTTTCAACTTAACCACTGCTATTGTTGACGTTTATAACTAGAACTGAAGGTGTGCCTGTATCAGACAATGGGGCAGTTATCTGTAACCTGAGCCACAAATCCACGCGGCACAGCTCGGTGCCACTGTATTGCAATGGCTGAAGTCTCTGGAAGCAGCACAACTGTCTTGGTAGGACTTATTAGCTCAGGCACCAAATTGCACAAAAGAAGTCATGTCTCACCAGTTCTGTTTCCAGTCATACAGTGTAAGCATCTGCTCAGCCAGTGTCTCATTCCAGAAAGTTTTGTCAGTTAGTCTCTCTCTTTTCTCCTACTTTCTTAGAGCTAATCAAAAGAGAGATGTGATTCAGCTTCAGATGCTAAGGTATTTTTTTGGTAGAGAATAGCAGGATGAAGATCTCTGAATCACTGACAACTAGTTCCTCAAGCAGGCATCTATAACATGAAAGTGAGCTGGCAATATTGTTGTGAACAAAAAAGCATTGTATATATCCATCACTGCTATACTGCAATAAAGTGTCCAAATTTAGGGGTCACGCATAAATCAAAAGCAAACATGGAGCTTACTGAGACTAATAAATTATTAGAACTTCCCAAAATAACTTCAGAGAGATTAATAAAACAAGGTCTGAACAGGTATGGGGCACCACACTGTTGCTTCTGTAAGCTTACTGTGCCCTCTGTTGATCATTATAATACTCTTTAGAACCACATGATGACACGTCTTCCCAATGACCCTGTCTTGTTCAGGACAGTCTGTGGCTGCCTAATCAATGAAAAATAACTGCACAGGCAAAGAGCATGGTGCCTACAGTGCCCTTTCCTTATTTTAAGCTGAACCTGGAAAAATGCAGAGTGAATAGGGCAAGAGGTTACAGAAAGAAAAGGACTGATTAATGTTTAAAACTGCTGAATACTGCCCACCCCACTCCCCCCCGCCCTTTCTTTCTAACTACGGAATTCCTATGTGATATCAAATTAGAGCAAATAAAATCAGCTTTCCATAGGTGTTCACTATATTAGTGTTTCTCATCACAAGGGTGTCTTGAACAAGACATTTAGTATAATTTGTGAAAGTGCTGAGGATGGAGGACACCATGGAACTAACAGCAGCATTGCTTTGACTATGCTGTGCTGAATAATTTGGAACATAACTGACCTACAAATCATGCACTCCCATTCTATTAAAGACATATAAATACAAGTGGAATATAATAATTCTTATGCTTCAGATCCGTAGGCCTAAACACCATGCTCATTTATCTGCACTGAAATGCCCATAAGTGATACCACATGGTGTTCTTAAAGTACTTTGGAAGGGAAAGAGGAGTCTGAACAGCTGTACAAAGTGTATTCTCACCCCGTTGAGTTTTCCTGAGGAAGTAAAGAAGATGAGAATTTTACTTCCTGATACCACACTATCAGGCACACAATTTTCTCCAGGGCATCGGGGAAAATGATAAAGACTGAAGCACACCCCTTTCTAAAATTTTTTATAGAATTCCCATTGTTACTGATGGTTTCTGCCAGTTTTTCCAACAGTTCAAAGTAACAACACCAACCTTTAGTTTCTTTCATGTTCAGTTGGGTAGCTCTCTCTGTTCAAGCTTAAAAACTACTACTACAAATGCAAGAGTCCTTATTCACTTTCCCATCAGAAACTCTGCTGGTTGTAGTCCAGACACAAACCATGGTGAGTGACTGATGTGCTGCAGAAGAGTCCACTACTGCAATTTAAAAAGCTCCACTGCTCTTCTCAGACATCTGTCTGGTGGAAGCATAGACCATTATTACTAACATGCTGACATTTTAAGTTTCGTGAAAACGTTTGAAAAGTTAGCTGTATATAAAGACATTCTATATGCTGCTGAAGATGCATTTCTTTGCTGTTACCCAGGGCTAACATTCCCTTTTGTATCTGTTTGTGTTGCAAAACATCTTTCCACTAATGCCTTACATACACATCTTACCTTTTGCAGGAAGTTTCTGCACTTTGTGTCTTCATGTTTTGCTTCATCTGTCACAGTTTCCAATGGTAAAGTTTAAGTTTATGCTATAGCGTCTATTTGCTCTAACTGCTTTTTCATGAACGTCTCTTTGGGACTGTCTTCTGTCTAATGCTGTCATCTTGCAGACATTTATTTGCAGTTATGTGAATCTTCAACTTTGCAACAGTATCTGCTGAGTCTTAATTACCCTGTGCTGATTATAAAACAGTGCTTCCTTTGCCAATGCCTGCTCTTAGTCTCCTATTGGTTTTTAACAGTCACATGTCATTCATATCCTTTCACAATAGTACAAATGCTTAAACAAAATCTTTGGTTTTCACTACAATTCTGGCCCATCCAGATACATTGTTCTTTTTTCCCCTATGAACATGCATGAAAGTGTTTTCCTCCCTTTGATGAGCAGACATTTTCCTATTGTTGTTAGTGATCTCCTTCTCTAGAAATTCCCATTTGGCCTTTCGCATGACTGCAAATCCAGAAACTCTATCATCACTCCAAAGTAAGAAGATACAAAGTCATGGAAACACCTTCACTATCTCAAAAGCCTTGTATGCTGCTACTGTGCATGCATGAATAAAAAGTTTGTTGATGCTCTGTCAGTTTTAGAAAAGACTTACTCTTCCTCAAAACTGTTCCTCAAGCGACAGTTTATTGAACTTGTTCCACTCAAAAGTATGGTGACAATAATACATACATCAACTATATTCCCAGAACACAATTATTGTGAATATATTAAAGAGGACTTGGAAATGAGGCAGCAAAGATCTGAACACATAAAATGTGTAGCTGATAAAAAGCAGAGGACTGAAATAACTACTTTTGGAATTGAGTATTTTAAATCAAATGTTTCATAGGATTTAGAATATATGCCAACCACAGTTCTTCATTCTCCATCTGACCACCACCACAATGAAATGTTACTACCAAGAAAACTTCTGATGAAATGTATTTAGTTCAGCCATATGCTTCTGAAAACTAATAACTAACTCCTAATTTTTAAAGACACCCATTCACATTTTACATTTAAATAGGAATCTGCACACAGACAATGACTTCATTACCAGTGTAGTTTGTATGGCCACATATAGATTCCAAAAGATCAACAGTATTTGCACAATCTCCTTCCAGTGCCTAGAGTTTTGAGGACAAACTGACCCTAATTCCATTTAAATAATGCTAAACACATATTAAAAAAACCTTAATTTGCAAACTTGAAGAGCTTACAAAATCATGGCTACAACCCCCATATCAAAAATTAATGCATTTTTCTCAAGTCTGCAGTTAATAACTTAGTTTAGCTTAGTTTAAAGAAGTGTATAATACTGTCTCCTGTAAAACCATCTCTGCATCGGGTTGGCAGTTTGATCAATATGTATTCCAAACTACGTTATGTCACTTTAACCTAGAGAGAAATACTAGTGCTTTGGACACAGAATTCAAGCATACTGCTGTCCTAATACTGTGATTAATGCTGTGAGCTACACCCTGCCTAGCCTTCCTAATCTCTGGGCTTTCTAATTTATAGCAGAGATGGATAGGCTATCAGTGGGGAATTATGAGGATTACTAGCTGTTTATCTCTCCTTTACAGAGACACTTTGCTTCTTATGGAATTACCATAAACCCTCCAGCTACAGCACCACTTCTATACTTATCCAGAAGTCTAGCTACCTATTGGATGCAAAATGTTTTGGTAGCCAAAATATTAGAAAATGTTGGAGTCACTGGATGTATTTTTTCTTTAAATGATTTGAACATACTGTCAAGACCTGTCATGTTACTTCAGTGGTAATTTGTCTGCAGGTTATCTTGCATTCCCTTGAAATCCAGTGCTGTGATCTTGTCTACACTAATTAGAGTTCAGTATAAGGCTTGGAGGTTGCCCTCAAGCATCACCACAGGTGAAAGCATTAAACATGTATGCCAAGCCGTTTCTGCACTTGCAGCAAGTTATGTAACCCATTTCTAAAGATTTAATTTTTATGGCCACCAGGAACATTACTGACTTTCCTACTGTCTGAAAATTAAGGATTTCCTCAATGCTTTTACAGAAAGTCCTTATGCTATGGAGCACAAGTTTCATTCTGGGGTGAAACTACTCAAAGAATTTGAGGAGAAACAAGTATGTTATTTGTTTTAGTTTCCTGAAGAAGGAAGAAAGAAAGGGATCCTGTAACATTTATTATTCATCTGACTTATGAAAATCTGAATCTGTACAGGACAACATTCCTTATTTCAAAGGAAATTTGAGAATGAGAACCATCAGTAAGATAAATGTTAGCCCTTGTACAGCATATTTTTAATAATTACAAGAGTCCTCCAACAACACTTTTTAAATATGGACTGCATTTATAGCCAGGGTAACTCTGTAATCAAAATTTAATTGACCATTTGAGCACTAACAGTCAGCTTATTTGTGCGTATTTCACACTGCTTAGATACAAATTTTAGCCCACTTTATATAAGCATGTTATTATTCAACTCTTCATCATTTGCCATTGAGCTAAAACTTTGTCTTTACTGCTTAACCAGCCTGCTAAATAGAAGACACTAAGAACAGTTAATTTAAAAGTGGTCTAATTCTGTGCATCAGAATAGGTGCATGCATATTTATAAACATAATAAAAAGACGTATAACACAAAGATACTTCCACACCTGAAGTCACAACATACTGTCTTCATTGTCATTGTACAGTCATTTGTATTTGTCTAGGCTTACTTTATATTCAAAGACTGTAACAAAAGAAAATTGTTAAAACATAATTGTTAGTTAAAATAAGAACTCTTTTATTCTCATTATCTTCATTCACTTGTTTCTTATACCTACACACATCTTTTGAAATACTTGATTTTTTAAGACTTAAAAAAACCTCAACCAGAACCAAACCACTTTATGCCTGAATTCCTTTCAGAACATTATAAAATGTCTCAGTACATAAAACACACAGGTGTAGTCATCCAGGTTCTTCCTTCAAGGTATCACATCTTGTTGTAAGAAACAAAAATACAATTATCAAAGGGGAGAACCCCCACCTAGGAACCCGACAGTCTGTCAGCCCAGTCTCAGCTCACATTTGTGCAACCCCATCACGCCAACTTCTGTGGTTTTATCTCATCATCTATTCTCTGGTCAGCTCTGCAGTGAGAATAAAATCAGAGATTCATTCCTAGTTTCTTGGGTTTTTTAGTACTTCCTCAGCCATCTTCTGCAGCACAGGACCTCAACTGCCCACTAGGACCATCTAGTCTTGTCTTACCTAATTAATTCCCCAGTGTTACAGTGGCTTTGCACACTGAAGATACTTTGATCTTTCCTCTTCTTTGAGCCACAAGTTTAGTCTCTGAAGGAGGGAAATTATTTTGTCTGAATAAAGTCATTTAGCCAAAGAGAAAGTTATCTACAGGAAACTTAACAACACAAAGAGAAGATCATTTTTATTTATTACCTAGCCCAGTCTCACACCCTTTGAAAGCCTGCTGACAGAAGGGGTACCATGAGTAAGCCTGTCCTCTGTTTCATTGAGCTACATTAAGTCCATGCCTTGGTGTGCTGCAATATCCTACTAGCAGAATGAAATCATTGTATTTTCTTCTGTCCTGGGTTTGTTTGCCTTTCTGGCAGAGCATGCTGAAAACATACCACGTTGTTTGGATTTATCAAGGCAGGTTTGGCTAGATACAGAAAGGCAGAATTAGGAGCCTTTCCAACAGGTTCTTGAAATTTACTAGCACATTTACATAAGATATGAAGCTTTTACTTTAAAAATGGATCATCTAAATAAGTGTATGTTAATGGATGAAACATGGATAAGTCACGTTATCAATACAGCTCACACATTTCTCAGGTGTCCATCACTCTAGTCCCACCAAAAGCGTTCCTATGAGTTCTGATGTTCATATCCCAACACTTATTGCTTATGTTTCCCTGGTGGCTGCTCCACACCAGACTGTATTCCAGGGACATAACCTGTATTAGGCAAGGGACAACAGCATTGCTTCAACACTCAGAAATAAGCCACAACTCCTTTGTGCACAAGTAAGATAAAAATGTGCTGCTGACGGCTGCAGCCAAAGAGTCTCCAGCCTCACCAGCTCCGCTGCTCTGGAGAGTGAAGCCATTCACTTCCCTTCCACATCAGCCCTCTGCTGTGGATGAGTAAGTGAGCGCTGCTTGCTGAAAGCCTGCGTACGTGGACTTAACGGCGGTTAGTGAGGAGACAGGGGTAAAGCTGGCTACTCCAGCTTTTAAGTCCACGTTATTTGTTTGGTTTTGCTTTTATTAGCTTTGCTGTATGTATTCTTTCAATTGCAAATTGCGGGGATTTCTTATCTCTTCTTAAATAAAAAAATATGTTAAATCACACAGATATTAAGAAATACACATTCTGAAAATATAGAAAGTTACTAAATCGTATTCCAATGAAAACACCCTATTTGTATTTCATTTTAGAGGAAATATAAGGTATGCTTCCTGTCACTGCGCTGCACTGGATGGCAGGGTGAATTTTACTCGAGTACTATTCACCTATTTTATTCACATGTGGAACAGTAACACAGATCAAGTGTTTACTGCAGTTGGGCATGTCAGTACTCTTTGGATTTTATGTGGCTTCCTTTTTATCTGTGAAAACTTGGCAGCTTAAGTTCTTGCTAGGATGTGTCTCTAAGGAGTAAATCCTAGTTACAGATAGAGAAATGATCAGGAGGAGGCCTATGAATGACCTAATTAATTTCTTCATACAATTCTGTATTTAGGACATGAAAGTTAAGTTCTGCTGATGGAAAGTCCTGCTACCAAACTGTGTATCAGTCAATACAAAGTTTCTTTGTTTTGGTATAATTTTATGGAATTCTTCAAAGCAAAGGACACTGAAGAGAGATGAAATCACTTGCACTCCCCATGAGGCAAGGCAGCTCCTGCTTGCACATAGAACACAAATATGTGGTCTCTGACAGCATTAAGAAAACTTGTGCCCTTTAAAGGGATTTAGCACACCGCTAACCTACAACAGTGGCACTACCCTTAAATCAGAAGAGTTTAAAACCTACTGCAAGTATGAACATAATCTGTGATATTTTTAAAAAGAGTGAGAAAGTGCCAGAAATTACTTATTCTGCTGCCTTAGAGAATTACAGAACATTAGAAAAATATTTTTATACTTTTCTAATAAATTGTACTGTTACTACTATTGCTCTAAATACAAACAGATTACTTCAAAACCACTCCCTTCATCTGAACTGAGGATTTTTGTTTAGCAATTAAGAACCACATTTCTGTCTTCACTGCAATCAACTAGTCATTGCAAAGTAACTCCCCCTATATTTTCAAAACCCTATAGCAGTAAACCAAATACCCTTAAAAAAGAAAAAGAGAGCTAAGTGTGACTGGGTAACAAAGTAGGGACCCGTACAGGCAGGAATACAAGCCTCTCTGGTTTTCTAATACGCGTACAAGCTCTGTTCCATTATGAAAAATGACTGCCATTACTAATTTTTTCTCATTATTTGCACAAGATTGGAAATGAGGCACTGTCAATATGAAAGGAATTCAAAGAGACACCTTCCTATTATCCTGCTAGCCTATGTCACAGCACTGTCCATTTTATTTATTACTTCACTGAGCTGGGCTTCCCAAAACAAGCAAGCTGATAGAATTACCACCAAGCAGTTGCCAAAATGATGATAGATATTATTAGAAACTAGTGCTTCTCATAAAACAGAGACATAAAACAGACTTCCTTTGACATGAGCTGCAAAAATCCCTCCTTGGCTCAGATGCTAGACACTGCTTGAATAACATCACCTGGCTGTGAAGATAAAGTTCATGCACTGATCTTTCACAGCTGAGGCCACCATGTAAATATTTTTACCTTTGGATTACCAACAAATGTTGGCAATGCTGACTAGAAATATCTGCACTCTGCTAAAACACACTCAGCCACATCTTATTCATGACTTATTTCCTTCAACTCCTTTTCGTTCCCTCTTCCAACATCCACAGGCACTCCTCCTCCCCATGCCTCCTCCCCTAGCTCCTTCAGTTAAAAGTACATAGACAGAAAACAGACAAAGTAAATTTTTATACTTAAAATAAAAATCCACTGGTGTACTGGTACTGAGTATCACAGACATTATAGGAAGGAGGGAGTTACATTTTCTCTTCTCCCTGGGATCCAGTGATGGGATACATGGGAATGGTTCAAAGCTGCACCAGAGAAGGTTTAGACTGGCTGTAAGGAAGCATTTCTTTATCGAGCGGGTAACAAAACACTGCAACAGGTTTCCTAGAGAGGTGGTAAAGCCTGTCAGTGTTTAAGAGGCATTTGGACAATGCCCTTAACAACATGCTTTAACTTTTGGTCAGCCCGGAATTGGTCAGGCAGTAGGACTAGAAGATCATTGTAGTTCCCTTTCAACTGAAATAGTCCGTTCTATTCTCTTCTATCTTCAGACCTTACAGATGAAAGTCTAAGACTGACAATATAAATCTGAAAGACAATTCTCTCTAGCAAAGAGTGACATGGTGATAAAGGAAGAAAATATCATTAAAAATAAGCCACTGCTTACTGGAAAATATTTAGGACGGTCAGGTTAAATGAGGTATAAATTGTAATCAAAATCGCAATCATCAAGCTGGAAAGACGGGCAAAGAAAACGAAGACAGGAGTGCTCTTTGGGGCTGAGAGTAATGCACACTGAATACAGCAGCAGTGAGAAGACTAAAACCTACCTAATGCAGATTATATAACGCTGTATAGTCAATCATAAAAGAGAGCTTGCTTAAAGTTTGAAGCATTAGTGTTTGGGCACGCACTCAGCTGAAGCAGAAGAGCAAGCCCTTTGTTCCTCACAGGAGTTGCTCTGAGGAATCTGCAGTGTTACCAGCTTTGGGTGCCGTTTGGAAACGGACGAGTAAGAGACTTGGCAGGAAATGGAAAAGGTACCTGCAAGAATAAGTCAAGAAAGCTTTTATTTTATTTGAATTCTCAGCTGTGCTTGATATCACTCACTAAGATAATAAAGGTGGAAAGGGTAGACAAACACATTGTCCCAGACTGCTGTGCAGCTTTATCCTCACGTTAAATCAATTTTTTTTGTGTCCCTTATAGTATAATTTTGTCTCAGAAATATTTTTATTAATGAAAAAGATAATCAATGGATTAGACTCAGATTGATAAATTATCAGATTTTCACTTGTGATACTTACAATCAAGTATGAATGGCACCTAGTAACAACATCAGCTACTGATGAAGTTTGTGTCGATTTCATGCTCAGCACTTAGAAATCATCAACCATGAAGACAGCTTTGTTTTATTAAGGCCAGAGAATTCATAACATAAGAGAAATGGCTGTCAAAGTTATTTCCTTTTCTTTGTGAAAATCTGCTGAAATTTTATTACTTTACGTATATATGTTATGCTAACAAAATGCATCCTATATTTTTTTCATCTTCCATCAGCAGATAAAGAGGAAATGTTAATACTCAGGAGACATTTGCTCAGGAAGCTAGAGTGGCCTAGGTTGTTCTGGTTCATTAATGGAGGAAGTTGGAGCTGTACAACCCCTCCTCTTGCACAGCAGCCTAGAGACGGTGCCTTCTTGGGACCACTGAGGCTGCTCTCTGCCACTCCAATAGCAAAAAACCTTTGAATTTAATTATACAATAATTAGGAACTACTCTGGCCAGGGAAAAAAATCCTCAACATAAACCAGAGACAATGAAATGGCCCCTATTCTCCTCCCTCCTGTGCTCCTGGAGCTGAAGAATAATTTCTGGGACCTTGTGTATTGTGCCAAATGACCTCATACCCACAGGCAGAGCACAGAGAAGCCCTCGTGCTCTTCTTAAGGTGTCACATGGGATTTGGCTGACGTTTGGCAGCTCAGAGTCAAGGAATCACTAAAATGGCTCATATCTGTCATCATGCTGTCTGCTCAAAACATTAATGTTTAAAAAAAGGCTGATCTGGAAGATTCTTTGTATATAATATTACTCTAATTCCATAGAGCCTCACATTATCCACGTGTCAGAAAAAGTCTGTGAACCAGCATGAAGATTTCAATAGCAGAGAAGCATATAGTTTTGCACAGACATTAAGGCACAAACATACATGAATAAATTTTGGGGGGAAAAGAGACAGAGCTTTTGTCCTAATGGCTTTCTATTTCTCCAAATTCTCCTATAGTTTAGACAGAAAGATTTTACCATATATTTAATTTAGACAAAACTTATTTAGAAACTGCCAGCTTTACACGAAGTTTTGCAGAACTGTACAAGTAAAAAAATACATATGATTTGGGGCTTTGGACTGTTCTTCTACAGACTCAGTTATAGAAGAAACGTCAAATTATTTCTGGCCAAAGTAGACAATGACTTCAGTATAGCAGTGGTCTTCAATGACAAATTGCCCAAATATCCTATTTCATACAGCTATTTTGCACCCTGTTATTCCTGAAAGTACAAAAGGTAATCAGTCATCACTCAAGCCTATCGTTTACCGATAAGACCAGGCTGAGTGTATGATATGTATCTCCATAAGCTCAGAAAAAGACCATAATTTTGTTAGACATCATAAGTAAGGACTCCCCATAATAATTCTGTAAGACTGATTTATGCTGTCATGGTCAATCTGGGCATTTATGCTTTTGCTTTATACATTTTTCTTTGGGCACTTTTTCTTCTGCGAGATTAATTTGTTTAGCATTGCTGATTTCTAGTGAATATTATATTAAAATACATTTAAAGCTAGGAAAATGTGTAGAAATAATTTGAGATTAACTGCAACAGATGCTCTAATGCAATTCAGTTTTCTAGAACTGTGCAATCTGACAGAGCAGTAAAGCACTCTAATGCATAAAGGAGGAGTTACAAGTATGCATGTTATCAAGAAAGATCTGAGGTGCCTTAATCATAATTAACATTAATGGCAAAACGCAGCTTCAGACTCAAGATGGAATTCTAGTGGCATGCAGGAATAAATCTCAAGAAGACTACCAAAAATACAGAGGTAGTACAGGTAGTCTAGACTTTAATTTTTACATACGCTCTCTGTATCTTGTTATTTATGTTCAGTGCTTTCCTACGACATTACTTGCTCAAAGACAGTGCTACGGGCAATGAAGTGGGCTGCAGTGGAAACACTCATTGCAGAGCCCCTATTTTCTTGGGGATGCCAGGTTGCAACTGAAATGTTCAGCACTGATGGGGTGAGTAAGACTACTTAAAAGGAAGTCAATGTCAAAATAAAACTGTAAATTTTGGTACACTAAACCTAGTAACATCACTTGTGGCCAATCCAGACATGAATTAAGACATAAAATAGTGAAAAAATAGTTTAAAAGGTTTTGTCCAGTAAGAATATGCTACAGATCTTGGGTGATGTTGTGTTAAAAATGGAGCTAACAACAAAAGTGAAATGAAAAATATCCTACCCCTTTTATCAGAATATAGAGAACAATTGAAGAATGTAAAGGTAATGTAAAGGTTTTACTACTACAATTAATTTCACAAATTAAATAGATTTTTCACTGAGTTTCAGCAAAATCATATTGCAAATGCTTACTAAAAGCACACTAATTTTCCTTTTTTTATCTTTTTTTTTGGTTTCTTTTCATATCTAGAGAAAACTGTTAGCAGCCGACCTGCTGAGAAGCTGGTAAGTCTCATGTGGTCAGAGAGAACTTCAAATCCTTTGGGGCTTGGTTTCCTCAGACATTAAAACTGAATACCATATTTCATGTTCACAATTTGATCCACAAGTCCAGGTTTTCATCTTCCTTACCTGCCCAGACTAATACTGCCTCTTTTTTTTACTTAACTGTAGTCACACTTAGAATTACACAGCTAAAGATAAGACAATCAATATTTCTAATATAAACCACCACACTGCAAATGACACAGTTGGATGAAAAGGTGCAAGGTACATAACTCTTCAGCAGAAAAGAAAATGCTTGTCTCTGACATTTATCCTTTACACGTAAGGACAGTTGAAGGAAAGCCAATCAACAATTAAATAATTTCTGAGATTATATATTATTTTAGTCCAGTTCAGAATTTTTTCCTTTTCTACAACATTAATATTGCCAAAAAAATCAAAATAACTCTTGAAGTAATGAAAATGCTTTCCTAAGTTTTTTTTTTTTTTTTTTTTTTTAAATGGAAAGACCACAGTTAATCAAAGTACTTCACAATGTGTAAATTTAAACACACTATACTTAAAATTTATTTAAACATATGCTAATAGGTCAGTAAAAGTGCTTTTGCTGGAATCACACCCTAAGCAATACCACTGCAGAATCCAGCGAAGCAGAAAATCTCTTGGTTTAAATTATTAAAATTAAAAAATTTATATGTCACATAATAATCCCTTGGAAATTATATATGTGCACTATAATTACACATTTTACATTTAACTAATGCTTTTATGAACTACCAGAAAATGTGATTCATGGAATACAATTTGCCACTACCTCACAGACACCAATAACAAAACATTCAGTCTGAACTTTGCAGAGTTCAAGGCATCCAGAGTATATTAGTTTGTGGTCAAAATACTATCTGCTGATTTGAAAAGATGGTAATATCCACTTTTGATGTTCATATTTCCTCTGAAGACTAAATTATCTAGTAATCATAAAAAAATGAAAATTATTTTCCATCATCTTGCATTACATAAAGGACAGGGTTATTCATAAGAATTACAATTCATATTCTTATATGGCACAAAGAACCTTTTTTTCCTCATGTGATTTGCATAATTCTGTTGCATTTCAGGGAACTGTCCACATTCTTCCCCCAAACTCCCTCCCAACTTACTGTTGCAAAGCCACGCAGAGATGCTGAAAACCAGGAGAAGCAAAGAATCCTTTTTAGTAATAGGAGTCATTAGCGGCCCAGATCAGACAAATTCAGCTTTCCAATAAAAGGAAGAAATTTTTAATAGTAGGGATAATTTACCAAGTATTGTCCATAGTCGCTCCTTTAATGAATACGTTAAAATTCAGGACATAAACTTTTTAAGCAACTTGCTCATCAAACTCAAGAACTCAGCTACTGTAAAGTATCCAGGTCAGCCTTCCAAGGTTACTCAGCTTTTTTTATTGTAAACTGTCCAAATACTTTTAAATTTATTTCAAATTGTAAGAATTTTGTGAAGTTATATTACACAATAAAAATTTTTAATAATATACTGCAATTGTAAATGTTGCAAATTATTCACAGCTCTTAGTCATCTTCATTTCTGCAATACGTGTAATGCCTCATAAAGTGCATAAAACTACTGCATCTGATTAAGTAAATACTAGAGATACTTAAGGGCAAAACAAACGTTTGTCAATAAAATTTAGGTATTTACTGAATTGAGAATAGAACTGCTCAAAATATTTCCAATGAGTTGGTATTTTCTGTTCAAAAGGTGTTTAACTAGAAAATAATTTTTCTTTGAGTAACATATTTTTGGGTGGAAATATGAATTTCAATGTATTTCAAAGAATGGAGGCAAATCTGATTTCCTTTTAGCCTACCTGTGCACAAAAGTTCCTTTACAATTGGTGGAAATGAAACTACCAAATTCCAATTTGCTTTTCAGCCTTTAAGTCAGGAAGTCAGGAAGGATTAGTTTCTTTGACTTTTTAATGGCTAACCATTGCACTAGATCCACCTAGAAAAGAGATATTCCATTTGCAATTGATATAGTCAATGAAACAGATAATAGTCCATCAAAATGATAAAATCACTAAATAATTTAATTCAAGCTTTCTAAACTCCATTAGCATATTGTAACTTTCAACTATATCAACATTATTTGATATCAACCCATTTATTACTTAATGCCCTGAAATCCCTTGTACCTGTCCCTCGCACATTCCCATGTATATTCAATCCTTCCATGGTTCTTTTAGCGATGCAGTATTTTCCGTAGTCTAAAAGTTACTTCAATATTAAAACTACAAATTACTATAATTTTAACACTCCAATACTTAATTTATTTTTTGTAATTTTACTGTATTATGCACTCATCACTGATTCCAGCAGTATTTATTCCAGAGGTGATCTATCACATTACAAATGTAATTTTTTCACATGCAGTAAGAATAAATCTCATCACTTTACTATCTTTCAAGACATCAGCACTCCTAAAGACAAAATGGTTTACTGACTTTGCTGACCTATTTTTCTTCTAAAAATTTAGAACCACCACAAATATTTAATGACTTGATTTAAAGTGCTGAAATGGAAGCATGCCAAAAGCATATTAAAAGCTGTTTTTTCCCCAAGAATTAACACCTGACAAATTAATAGGTTTTGAAGTAGAAGACCTCATGTCCGTTTCAGCTTGCAAGTTTGCAAGTAAACACTGTAAAAGGAATGTGTCTTTTTTCTAAAGAAGCATGAAAGCACTGCGTCCCTTTCTGATTGCAGGATTTGCCTGCAGTGAGACTTCACTATGGAACGTCCATATTCTTTTTACTTCAAAAGCTAGCCATGTATGCAAATTAACCCCTCTCCTTTGGAAACTAATTTGGCCATAATTTAGAGAGATGCAAAAGATAATTCTGAGACTGATTTAACTATTATAGCACAAAAAAAAGCAATACCATTTCAAACCAAGAGTCCAAATGCTAACAGCCACACTTTCCCAGGTATGTCATCTGAAAATAGCTCTGTACTGCAGCTAAGACAGATAACACGCCCTCAGCCTCAGCAAAATGGAACAAATTGCAGTCCAAATGTTGTGCTTAAGATATTTTGCCTGATAAAATTTGATGCAAGTACTAGCAAAATTATTATTTATTTAAAAGCATCAAATATTTTGAATAGGAATTCAAAATACACACTTTTAATACCCTTCTCATTAGGATGATACCTTCTCTAGACAGCATAGTCACAGCTGGCCAGTGCTAGCCTATCCTTGGGAAAACAAAACCACTCAAGAAATAAAATCCCAAGAACTACCACTGATTTTTTTTTGAAACATACAAATCTCTACATTAGGTTAATTTCTATGAAGATATGTGATATAGGATTAAAAGGTAACATATTTCTAAATACTTGAGAAATGTCAGCAATGTTTCTATTGAAGAACATTTCAAGCAAATGTCAAAACACATTAGAAGAAAGAAAAAAATCAAACAGTAGGTGGAAAACGCACTAGAGGAAGAAACTGAACAAAAATCAAGCATATATATGCATTTTATATATATATAGACACACATTCACATAAACAAAACCTCCAGCTAGGACTAATGATTACGTATATCTAAAATCTTTTTAAAATTTGAAATAATTAAATGTTTCACCCCAATTTACTAGACAAGATGAAAATGCCAATAAAGAATTCCTTTATTTATTAAACTATTTATAAATGCATAGATGTATTCTGCATGCATTCTCCAGAATGAATGTAAGGATCTATACATTTTTGCAAATTTATGGTAGCAACAATATATTTGTTCAGGTCAAGGTTCAATCAGAACAAACTTCAGAGGTGATAGCTTGAAAATAATGGAACAGAACTAAAACAAATAATCTTACTTGAGGGCATGAGAGCTGGATATTAAAACAACAAAATCAAATACATCTTGTCATAAAGCTTTAGTGATCACTAATTTTACACTGCTTCCTTTACTTACTACTAAAGGCAACAATCTTGAAACATATTAAATAATGGTACTGCTGCAATAAAGTTTTATGAACTATAATGGCAAGCTTCTCATAAACTAGCATATGACAGTGTTACAATACTTAAAAGACCATCAACAGTGTGAAAAAGTATCAAAATAATTCTGGGACATGGCCAATGATATGAAAAAACCTCATTCTGACAATAATAAATAATAAATTCTGACCTGTATTTTCCTGAATGTATGGGTGAAAGGAGTTAAGTTCTAGCAGACACCATTTAAGATTTTGATGCAACTCAGAAAAGTTCCTTTGATGGTTCTCCAATACCTGTCCTGGTTACACTCCAATTACACAACAATTTTCTTTCTTCTAGGTTGTAGGAAAAGAATTGTGGCATTATGAACACACTCTAAATTGTCTGTGGCTCTTGAAGCAACACAAGCACTAATATCTTACCTAATCTTGCTGCACATCAGGCTTTTCTAGGAAAGAGGTCACCAGCTCAGCGTTACTTGGCCTCTGGCATAGATAGGAGTGGCCAAAATTCAAACACTCGCAGCCACCAGTCTACTCGAGTATGCAATTCGCTAAATAACAAATAACAAAGCAAGATCATGGTTCCTGCATTCCAGAGCCTACTCAAACTCTGCTCCTAGAATTCATACAAAATACATCAAATTCACTGTTGATTTTATTATTGTTCTGTGATAACTATGCTTTACTTTTGTATTTATTTTCTAATTTTTTTCCATAAAAACATGATTTTTTATTTGAAACACTATGATAATACAGGGTCTGTATTTATGTAATGGTTTGCATACTTTTGAAACATCCTTTCTTTTTGTTCATAAGTCAATGAAATTGATGTTTTTGACTTTCCTTTTCAGTTTTACCAGCTATTATATAACAGTGGCAAAGACAAAAAGTAATTCATTAGCTTTTCGTGTAATGCAGCTCTCACCGTATGCAAATGTGTCATAATTCAAAAGTAAGTAATTGTTTATTTTTGCACAGGCATAGCTGGAAGCATATGCTGGGTTATCTGCAATACGTGACTTGTGATTAAAGAAATAAAGTATGGCTTTAATTAGAGAGGTAAGAAAAACTATTTCAATGTTTCCTTAAACATACAGGGAAGTTTTTGCTTTTCTGGTCTTCCCTAATTTTGAGGACGTGCAAGTCAAAGTGTTACATTTTCTTTCTCCTTTTGTTGTGTTTCCCTTTTGCACTTATAAGGAGTAGGATTTAATTTTCCCATCTTTTAACAACAAAAAAGGCATCATAGAAAAAAAACAAAACAAAATACAACAACCCCCACCCTGAATCCTTTTGCTATTTTTTTTTTCTTCTTCTGTGCCTTCACCATTTTTTAATGCTGATTGTAACAAGATTTCACTAACCACTTTAATTCCCAACCTTTATTTTATATTGTAGTACAACAGGGTTAATGCAATTGATTCTATGGCCACATCTTTTACTACCGGAAAAGGAAAATTACTGTCCTCACATCTTAAGTATGTAATTGTTTTTCTGTCTTTGTCTAAGTCGACTTGAACAGAGAATCTACTGCCTTTACTTCTTGGAATGATGTATCCTAAGATTATAGGAAAATTCGGTCAGGAAGGGATGTCTGGTAGTTTCTCCAATGCAGTGTCTGGCTGGCCTCAACGTGCAAATGTGTCTCCTTATATCCAGTCTAAACCTATTTTTTCAGCTTGTGCCCATTAACTCTTGCTCCCCGCAATGTGCATAGCTGCCTGGCTCCATAACTCCCTGCAGGTACCAGGGGCTGCTGTTGCATGCCCCCGAAGCCTTCTCTTCTCCAAGCTGAAGCAGTCCTGGTCCCTCAACCTCTCTTCAAATGATAAGTGCTCCAGACCTGACCATCCTGGTGGCCCTCTGCTGAACTTTCTCTAGTTTATTAATGTCTTTCCTGTGTTGGGGGGGGGCAAGACTGTCTCAAAACTATGATAATTGACAAATTCTAGTCAGGAGCTAGCTTTTCCCCATAGTAGCCTGGAAGATCTCAAAAGTTGTTCCAAAAAGAATTAAAAGCAAAGCCAGATCCTAGCAGGAAAACTCCAAGCACAAGAGCAAACACCAACCAGAGCAGTATCCCAAGCCACCTGCAAGCGTCCTACCTGCAAAGGGCCCCCTTACTGCTGAAGCCCTGCTAGTTGCCTTCACCGTCACCTGCTGTCAAGTCTCCCTGGCCACCCCTAAACTGCCCAAGTCTGACTTACAGTCCATTCTGCTCCCAAGTGGCCATGGCTCTTAGGGCATGGCCTAAGGCTCTTAGGCCCCTATCATCCCAAAACAGTTCAGGCCCCATTTAGTGCCCCAGACACAAAAGCTCTCCTCAGGGCCTCTAAACAGACAAGGTCAGGCCAGCTGCATTCCCACCCCAATAAGGTTTTTCCTCCAGCAATGTTCCCAGCTGAATGCCTGCTGCAAGCCATTGGTTAACTTAGCACAAGGTCCTCACTTAAGTCTGAATCCAAGGGACTATTTCTCCAGATTGCATTAGGCAAAACGCTGGACTGTGACATGTACTCACCTAAGCTCCTGCCTCTGCCTCTCAGTTTGCCAGCAAGTCTGCACTGGCAGCTGTTTCAGCTGCTTCAAACCAAATTTTCATGGGCCTGCCCTTGAAAGCATCTCTTGGGTATAACATAGTAATGTCCTGCTCCTACAAGGGGCCATAGTAAGAAAATGAGACAAAACCTGGATGACTTTGCTTACTCTTCTTAATTCTCTATGTAATTCTCATATCAGCGAGGCTCTTTGCAGAAAATACAATAAAGACACAGTTACAAATGATGAAGTTAGGAAGGACATGGACCTGTTGGAACGGGTCCAGCGGAGGGCCACAAAGATGATCAGAGGGCTGGAGCACCTCTCCTA
>JAOXNO010000013.1:107759230-107776781 GCA_028565335.1 Limnodromus scolopaceus | reverse complement strand
TTTTTTTTTTTTTTAATGTGGTTGGACTCTATGATCTCAGAGGTCCCTTCCAACCACTAAGATTCTGTGTGTGTGTGCAAGTCATCCCACCATGTTTGTGCAATGAGTAAGTAGGCAGGTGAGATGCTGTTCTATTGTAATTTTTAGGCTGTAAAACTCTCAGTGGCTTTTTCCAGGGCAGTCCACTTCAAAAATTTTAAGTTAATGTCTGAATATCACTTAAAATGTCACATACAGACAGAACTGTAAAATATATATGAGTATATGTTTCCTTGTCACCTTCCGAAGCTCCTTATTAGAACCATCTTTGAGGCCTGTGGATCACAGGACTGAAAAATTATCAAATAAAGATGTTTCAACACATGAAATAAGGAACAAAACAGAAGAGGGAGCTGGGAATGCAACAGGGAGCTGTGATTGTACAGAACATTGCAGAATTTGCATATTGTCAACTTGCAGACTCAGGGTGAAATTTTCCTGAAATATGCAAATAGACAAGAATTACAGGTGATATCAGCAAATTATGGCCATCTGACATAATTAAGATAGATTTCTAAGCTATACGTCTCTCTCCTGACTGTAAGAGAAGGGTGTCACACATGGTGTCATATACCTCTGCAGAACCTTTCAAACAACTGCTTGGCAGAAAGAAAGAGTCATTTAATTGCTTCACATACTGTTTTCTTCAAAGTCATCTTGCTTGCAGTGTGAGCAAACACCTAAAAGTGAGCTGAAAGATCATTTTGATACACTCTGTGTCAATAGATAAATAAAATGCTGCTTTTTGAAAGTTGATAAAGGCAAGACATGCAATGGATGGGTAAAGAAGCAGTGGCACAGAAAAATAAAATAGTTTGCCTAAGGTAAAACATCAAATCACCAGCAAAGTTGGGAATACATTTGAGAGTCTAATGGTTTACTACAGAATGATCTTCTGGAATATGTTTTCTCTGCAATATCAGACTTGGTTTTGTTTGGTTTTTTTTTAAATAAATTACTAGGGTATACTATTTTCTATATAGGCCCACATGACACAATCTGTAAATCTGTAGTCTTCAGAACACCATAAACTACTTTTTATACTGCTTCAAACTCCACATACCACTGGAAATTCATAAAAGGTGGCTATAGAGATATTATCCCCATCTATAACACAAAAATTTGGTGCTGTCTTATGAAATTACCAGCCAGAATGTTTAAAATAAACCAAAGGAAAAACATTTCCAGAGATTGTGCATGTAAATTGAGGAACTTGTCCTTGTTTCAGCTGGGAAAGAGTTAATTTTATTTCTAGTGATTGCTGTGAAAGGAATGTCAATAATACCTATTGGTTTTAGTTGCTGCTAAATAATGTTTACACTATTCAAAGACTTGTTTCAGCTTCCCATAGATGAATATGAATATGAACATAATCTCATCCATCTTGTGGGAAAGAAAAGGACTGTTGGGAAAAGCCCCACAGTTTGAGGCATTGGTGCTTTTTTGTTGTCCTAAGAAACATAAATAAAACTGGCAAATTGTTACTTCACAGGAGTATGATTGCAGAAAGCATTAGTTGCCTTTGACATTTACTATTCTATCATTGTTACATACAGAGCTTTAAATCCTGAGCCATTTCTTTGTCTGTTTGTTTTCTGTTATCAGAAAACAAATAGGTAAAGATAGTGTGGTGGCCCTGAAGAAGTGGTATGACCTGCACAAGAAAGCAACACCAAATTTCTGTCTCTTTCACAAAATTTACTTTCTTTCCCAGGGAAAAATACGGTAGAAGTTGATTTTCACAAGAAGAAAATATGCTTATTTGGGTATCATTTAATAATTTAATTATTAGTTTTGACATGAACAAATGTTCAAATTATGAGAGATTTTAAATGTGTATTGTAAATAAATGTCTCCTCTATAAAGCTGTCTGTTTTTCTGTGTACTTTTAAACTCTTCTAAATATGATTTTGATAATGTAATCAGCTGCTTGAATAAACATAACTTAATTGAAGTAGTATTCCAAAGAGCATTATTTCTATTATTATAACTTCCCTGGTGCATAGCTGTAAACAGACAGATGAATGACAGCAAATGACCTAGATAATTGTGTTCCAATAGCTGTCACTCCTTAGTCTTGACCTTCTGACACTGTTCCAGCTGTGCAATAACTTGTCACAGCATTAAGGAAGAGACAATCTCAGGGTCATTCTATTCTGGGCAAACTACTAGTGTTTCTCTGCAGACACACAATCTCATAAAACTCATGAACTAAAATGTATTTCTAATATAAGATCAAAAGCGATATTGAACTTTTCTACAGCTTCTCATTTCCCACTATAAAAGTAAGTAATAAATAAAGAATTATAGTAGTAAATTAAACGTTATGCATATTTTACTGGTAGTTGTATGGTTTTGCATTTATTTTGAGCTTTGTAACTCAGAAAGCACAAGCCTCATCAAACCTCATTCTTAAGGAATCCTATTTCCAGTGTCTTTTAGTAAACAGAAGAAAGAAAGATAAATGACAGGAAGTAGTTCTGAATTAATGTATTCAGAATTGTAATCTATATTCTCTGTAATTCAATGCACAGTGGTAATTCACCAAAAATATGCTGGGCTACAAGAGAAATCCCAGAGTAAACAGGGAATATGTAAAATAGGGTGAGAAGATATGACCACAGATGAATCCCAGTGTAACCAATAATTCTGAGAGAGATGTGTATGTTTCAAAATACATGCTATATTATACACACAGAGTACCCATTTTTTTACCTAAGAAATGCTGGGTGGTGCCTACATTCAAGCACTTTCTTGCAAACACAGTCAAGAACTTAATACAAAACCACACGATTAACTCCCATAACTAGAGACTAAATTTAGGTACTCCACTATGTAGCCCAAAATACTCCTACATTTTCAAGCAAAAACAATCCCTATTGTTAAGTGGCAGAAAATGTTACCAAAAGTTTTAAAAGAAAATAAACCAGATATGCTGGAGCAGCATCACTAGTAAAATGCAGCTTAGCCTCTGCTGTTTTTTCCAGATTCTGCTTGCACACTCTAGCAAGAGTGAATAATCTATTGTGATAGGGAAGAGCAACTGGAAAACTTTTCATCAGTCTCATTAATCATCACAGCAAAAAGCCAGAAATAAGGCTTTCTGCCAAGAGCACTGCATTTTAAAATCCTGCTAGGAGAAAGTTCTCCCACGAAAAGGTTCACCAGTTTGTCCTTTCATGCTTACCTGCTTCTTTACGTTACGTTCAGAAATCACTGCTAGAGCAGTGTGTTGTGTAACAATAAGCCCATGAGACAGAGGGGCGTATTTTCCTACAAGGTCCAACTACTGCAGCGCTGTATAACAAATTATGTGCAGTTTAACTATAAAGTCTTAATGTAAAAATTTAAAAAATAGCTGAAATACAACTATATAACTGAGTTTATATTAAAGCCAGAGAATTTTCTTGTGAAGTTTTGTTTGTTTGGTTGGTTTAGGACTTACTGGTATTGTTTTCCTTAAGTAACAGATAAATACAACTGTAAAATGTTCAAAAGAGTTTTTTCAGATAGACACCGTGCCCATCTTTAGGAATGCTTAAATGATTATGAGCGATGGGTGCTACTGGAAGGCTAGAGTAAGGGAAGTCCTTATTCTGTAAGATAATGCCCTTCAAGCAAAGAGTGACATCCTCACTGAAGAATCTGAATAAAAGGTGAAGCACCTGTAATGACCATACCATATTCAGAAATGCACTATACCAGACTTCCATATTCACTGAGATAACAAAATTTTAATTTAACGTCCTTCTACAAACAAGAGTTAGCATTTAAGGCTCATTTTGAAAACTATTGAAGTCCAGTGTTAAGTTGTTCCTGTCACCTTTGACTTAAAAAAAGAAACAAAAAGAAACCTTGACGTTATTTTTGGCTAGCTTTTTTGATATTGTATTAACTTTCCTACATAGTAATATTGACACTAAGATGGCTCCATTTTGAACCTGGACATGATAAGATGGCACCTTGTCTCTGCAGAACACTTGCAAACCTCGCTAAGAGAGAGCATGCCGAACATGGTGCTCCATACAGAAACAAGGTAAAAACCTGCAAGAGCTATAGGAAGGAAGTAAAAGAATGATTTGAGATCTGCAAAACTTATTTCCTAGTGAAAAATTCAGGAAGCTCAAACTACTTGAAAAAAAACAAAATCCAGAAACAAAAAAACAAAAACCCAAGCCCCAGTGAACCCATGCCTGGATCAACAGTAACTGCCCACACAGAGTTTTCTTGGTTCTCTTCCCACTCAAATTACAGTAGGTGCTGTCATGTGACACCAAAAAAAAAAAAAAAAAAACAAACCCTAATAAATCACAATTTGGCCTTGTTTTCTATCATTGTAATTCAGAATTATGAAACAAGAGCAACTATGAGATCAAATTGTAGGCTGAAGGACAGAGATCACGCAGAGGTAATAAACTATTACCTTTGTTTAAAAAACATATCTGAGCTTCTGAGGGCCTCTTGAACAAAAGGGCCTCTATCTATATGGTTGGCACTTTTGTCAAATAAGCAGTGTGCTCATATCAGTCAGCAAAGACAATGCCAGTTTTATTCAATTTTTTACTCTGAATTTATTCAAGTTTTTGCTCAGGTTTCTCCTTTGAAGGAGTGACCTGTGTAGGTAACTGGGCAATCTAAATGTTCATTTCAGAAAATGAGTGCAAACAAGAGGGTGATAAAAGGGTTGAATTTCATCAATTAGTTATCGATTCACTGGGTTCAGAATTTCACACAGCTATATTTGAGCTGATGCATTTTTAAAAACCAAAATCAGTATAAGCAATGAGATCTTTCAGTCTTCTTTTTTTCCCCATTTTAATGGAAATTAGTGATAACAGAGTTTTTTGAGGCTATTGCCTATCATTTCTGAGGGAAAATTACTTAAATCCTTGCATTTGCTGACTGCTTTGCTAACAGTGTTTTTACTTCTCACCAAGCCAAAGCCAAGAACAATCTAATCCACTTTCCTGCCAATGCTGAATTGATCCTTTTTGTACTTATACCCTATCTAGGTTTACGTGACCAAGCACTGATGTTTTAGTTCCATCTCTTAAAGACACACACATCCCCTGTGCCTAACAGTATCCATTGAGAGTGGATTATCATAATAACTTCTCTCGGTTTCTTGTCCTTGTGCTTTATTTTTACCTGCAAGCAGGTCTTGGCTCCCAAAAACTATCAATGGCAGCAGCATCTAAAAGTGTTTGTATCTTATTCACAGGGAGGGGACATAGAGGTAATTTCTTTCAACATTAATGGGACATACACACATCCTTTAAATTAATGGAAAAAAGGACAAAAGGACCTTAAAGTTGTCACCAGGAAAACAGAGTAAATCAGACACTGGAAAGATAGGGGAAAAGTTTATTTCTTTCCCGTATATATACAAATCTCTCCAACGACACATTTTTGTCTGTGGCTTAATTTACCATCCTTGATCCTGAGACATTCTAATATTTAAATGTTTAATGAATACCTTTTGGAACTAAAAAGAAATACGCTTAAAAGCTGACCTCAAAGAATGCTTAATGGGGTCTAGATAAAATGTCAGAGCAATTTGTTGTGGTCTTTACTGTTCTAAGCCCTTGGCATTACTGGTAAGTCCCCTTCAAATGAAGTATTCCAGGCTCCTCAGAAATATAGCGATATTTTTAATAATGGACACATAGATCTGTTGCAGCTCCTCTCATTTCTGTGTGCAGTGTTCTAGCAATAGATAACGTACTGAGCAATGAAGGACCTCTCCCTTCAAGGAGCACAAAACTCAAACGGCGAAGCAGGTTCAATGTGGAATAATGTAGTTCAAATAGTGACCTTTTTTTTTCTACACAAAACAAAGATATAGTTTAGAGAAAAGGGAGACAAGTCAGCATCAGCAAAATGCATCATCAACTTTTTAATACCATATTGCCACTGTGTTGACAGACAGGTAAGAAATGAAGTTTACAACTGAGGTTACTACGTGACCTCAACTACAGCTACAATGGGAGTTCCACCCTCCCCATTCCCCATCAAAGCAACTTGGGGATCTATACAACTGAAAACACACACAGAGTGTATTGCCCTGGAACAGAGATGAATAGTCTGTTCTCTATCCTGAGAGCATTGCAAGGCACTGAGATTCAGGATTTCGGAGCATTTCTAGTGGTATACCTTTGACAAGACCATGAAATGTATTATTTGCACTTTGTAAATTAAAACTTTCTTTGTCCTAAATCCTCCAGCTAAGTTGGAGGACAAGTGTATTACAGACTGTATGAAAGTAAGTCTTGGTCATAAAGTTTACATGTTCTCAGCAAATGAGCAATGAAAACTCTGGTTCGCCTTTTAGAGAAGTGAACTTCAGATATAGAAATTTTAAGACACCTGCCCAATATCACACTGAAATTCTATGACAGAACCTACCATTTGTTTTAAAGGTCACTGTCTGACCAGAGCAGCCTTTTGGTAAAGCACATCTCTGTGTTTCAAGTGCATTCATCAAAGAAACAACCGTGGACAAATCTTATCGTGCATTGACTCTTTTAATCAAGTACTTGAGGTGTATCAAAATCACAACATTTTCAATTTGATGTGAGTTTAGAACAAATATGCACGTTCTGCCTGTGGCTACAAACTGGCAGATATCATACCTTAGATATAGAAAAATATTGGCAGATACTGTAACAGAGTTAAAAAAAATAAAAAAGAACACTGACAGGAGTATCACAGGTAAACTTTTAGCCTACTAGAAACACAGCCTACAAAAAATGTGAGCGGGTTAACTGTTGTGAGACTAAATGGAACAGAAAAATACATTTTGACTTTCTCCAGCAGCATTCCTCACCTGAATATACCTGAGTAGAAGAAACTTCCTTTTTTGAAGGAAAACCACAACAGCATAACTTCTAGCATTGTGATGGAAAGAAAGGAGGCTCTGCTTCCTCCCCAGAGGCTCCTGATAGAAGATCTTACAGAAGAAAAAGATGAGACCACATTCCAAAACCACAGGGTCTAAAGCCTTGCAAACAAATAAGGCTTGCAATTGATCATCTGGGTGAGAAAGAACAAGAGAGGATAGGAAAAGAAGCTGTACTTTAATTTCTGTGTGAGACTTCTAAGAAGAAGAAGAAAACTTGCTCCAATTAAGAAAATTTCAACGCCTCAAGCCAGCGTAACTTTGATCTGATTCTTTGCCAGAGAAAAGAAATTTCATCTCTTTAAAGCTTCAACCAAGTAGAACCAAGTTATTAAGGAGCAAGAAAACTTAAATAAGAGCCCTTTAGAGAGACCAAGGGCAAACTGACAGGTATAATATTTTAATTGATTGCCTACATCAGAGGAACTAAAATAATAACATATCTCTATTGGTACAACAGTAGTCATATATATTTGTCTGAGAACTGAGTGGCCTAGAATATGCAAAATTTCATAGTAGCTTTTTCATTTCCACTTTACCTTTTAGATTTGAAGAGTCTCTTTTTTCTTTTTTTTTTTTTAAAAAGTATCATTTAGCACTGCTTAACAATTACAATATTAAAAAGTATAACAAAAAGTATCTCATTAAATTATATCAATGACTTTTGAAAGTGTACTTAATATTAATTTACAGCAGTAGACTGACAGCCACAGAAACTCAGATTCTACGCTGGTCCTCAAAAAAGCCTACCACACAGCCAGAAGCAGTGGGTGCCTTTTTCAAACCAACTGAGAAACCCATGCCATCCCTAACCCAGAAGCAACCTTCCTTTGCCATACCACTTAGTACTGACCTCCCCTAAAAATGCTGGCAAGGGGTAGCACAGATGCCTCCTGAAAGTATTGGGGCGGGTGCTACCTGCAGCTGACTGTGACGGTCCCCAACCAAGGCACAAGGCAGACTTCCCCAGAGCAGTCAAGTGACAATAATTTTCAGTCACTACTAGTGACTGAGGACTCTGCAGTAGTACTGGGAGCCCCCAAACAACCGCACACTTTTTCATCTTCCAAAGGAGATGAAAATCTTTAAATAAACAACAACAAGAAAACAGATTCAAAACCTCAGAGGAGAAAAGAGGTGGCTGCAGCAAGCATGAAGTGAAAATAACAGAATGTTTTAACTTATATAAGCTAGATATTAGTAGCCAATCCACATGGTAAGCTTACTTTTGCCATCTGCATTAAGGTCAGGAAACTAGCAGTGGTTTATAGATTTCAATCAATTGTTTCTCCCAACCCATTCAAACAGCAAGGACTGTAGTAAAGGCTAACACAAAAAGATTAATTTCGTTAAAAAAAAAAAAGGTATAATGGCATCTCTAACTGAGGGAATCTGTATCTTAAAGGATTAAACTTAAGATGAGGAACTTCACTACCCTGTGTTCATGTCTGAGCCAACATATCCAGATTCTACCATACATGCTTGTGTTCCTGGTGCCTCAACTCTGACATATTTACATAAGCCACCTTTAATGTGTACAACCTCAAGTCGAAGTAAAATTAATGAATGCAAACAAATCTCAGAGGTAAGCAAGTTCAGAGTCAGACCTTGACGTTTTTTCATGACAGCTGTTTGTCTTGAGGTGGGGCAGCACATTATCCTCAGCTGGTTCTTCAGATATCTCTGCACTATCTGCTGTTTCTAAGGATTTGTATTGATTTGTATTTACTATTCTGATTTCTGCACTGGTGTCTTACTGGACATGAGTAATTAGTGACTTGTATCACTGTGAATTTTAAAACATCATGATGCATATTATACAATGGAAAGGTTTTTATTTTGCCCTTTTAAATGCCCACTTGCAATTTATTTGGAAAAAATCTCCATAAAACAATGGGATAAGCAAAAGAGGAAGACATCGTTCATTCACTGGGGAGGTTCACGGTCAGATTATTGAAAATATTTGCCACAGACAACTGAAGCAAAAAATGCATGATTTCTTGCTTTGTGAAATCATCAGTTTTGACTTTTATATTATTAAATCCTTCTGTAGACAAACTAACACTTATGGACTTAGTCATTCCATAAGCTAATCAGCACCTAAAATCTTTTCATTTGACTTTGAATGATATCTTAACAACTTAATATCAGCTCACACTGAAAACCTGATTAGCAGAGACAGGTGACAATAGCAATGAATTCTAGTGTGTGTGGGACCATTACTATGCTGTTAAAATACAAAAGGAAAATATTACCTCCTACAGCTTTTGCTTTTGAATTGGAGGAAAAGCCCATGTGAAGATGTTTTACATGGAATCCAGTTTGATGTCCCTTGCTCATCTATAGTCTGCATCTGGATCAAACGAATGAAGACTTTTCACTTCCCAGCATATGGCCTAAATCAGAATCCCATTACCATTACAAATGAATGTATTCTGAACCTTAAATACACACAAACAGAATTCTTCTGAACAGGAAGATCCAGTAAGCCTCCAACTTATCAAAGAAAAAGCTTGGTATAGCTACATAATTTAAAATATAGTAGTTGCCTCTGAAGGAGGTCTTGATTTGATTGTTAAACTGTCCCATTAGCCTTGACAAAATAATACATTTATTGTGGGATATTATTCTGCATTTTGAGGAAGGTCTTCCAGGCACACTGAAAAGAGGTATCATAGAATTTACATTGGTACTGTTCTGTAGATCATAAAATACTAACGCAGGAACAAAGGGAAAACTAATTACAAGGAGTTACAAACTGAAGGGGATTGGCCTGTTTTTTCCTCAGATGTTGGTGACAAACAGCTATTGATGATACTGGCGTTAACAAAACTCAGTGAAGGAGACCCCATGGCCTCTACTTTCAGTATTTAATATAGCACTGCCATAATGACAGGAGAAACAGTAACAAGATCATTCCATGGAAGCTTTAAATTGAGTTACTTTGCAACAGTAAATAAGAATGCCTATTCTCTCCTTCATAGCTGATGAAAACAATGCACAGAGTCATTGTACAACATGCCCAGGAACACAACTTAGGACTCACTAAGGAAGGATATCCTGACATAAAGGCAGGAGCCTTCACATTTTGATTTTATCTATGTCAGCTAGATTGCTGATGCTACTTATATGCTTTCTATTACACAGATACTGTCAATTACAGTATAATTATATTTTTCATTGCTATTCCCTCTACATGCATGCTATGCCTCAAGTCATTATCACACTCATTAAAACACAGCAGTACTGTATCCCATGTCAGCATTTAAATGAAGTATGAGGATATATAACAATACAATTAACAGAAGTATTCCCAATGAATGGGGCCTTGAAAAACAAAAAGAAGCCTTGATGGGAATGATTCTGCACTTGAGGCCTATACACAGCAATCACTAAGGCTTTTCATCTTTCTTTTTTAAAGAGAATTGACAAGCCTGACGGAAGGAGAAAGAGAGAGAAACTACAATTTTGAAGCTTCATTTTTATTCAAGATGTAGCACAAGGACATCCAGAGGCAGCCTAGGAAACACGAGATACAGTCAGAAATGAAGCCTGATTTAGTAGCTGAATCCATTTATTCTTTTTGAGGTTCTTCATAGCACCTGACATGAGGTCTCTCTCCTGACTCATGTCTTTCAGAACTTTAAAAATAAAAATAGGATGTCCGTATGAACGAGAGCTCCAAAAGACAAAACAAACAGTAAGTTTGCATCTTATATTAAAACTTGTGTACTTTCTGCTCATGCAGCAAATACCTCTGCGCGTTTATTTACCTTGGACAAGATGAAAGGTCACTCATTATGTGCATAATAAGCTAATCTCAATTGTAATTACACTGCAGAAAAAAAACCCTTCATTTGAAGGTTAACTAGATTCAAAATAACCCAGTTCTCATCAGGGTGTTACATTTATTTCAATTAAGTCAATCAACTTAACAAGGATTTAATTAAAAACAAGTTAGCAAGTCAGAAGAAGTATTTTAAATATAATTAATAAATGTTTTAAATAAGCAAGAGGTAGCCAAATCAATTATATGATTGTAAATGCACTGGGCTGTAATTTCTTTGCAGGCACTTGCTGGTCAACAACAAAAAGCACTCCACCCCAGGAATCCTGGCACACAGCTCATCCTTGCAAAGACAAACGAACGCAGTGCCCAGAAGGTGTAATATTAAGCTTTCAAAGAATTAGGTAGAGAGATGAGTACCTACTTCCATTTGTTTTACCAGGGGGAGAACCCAAGGTTTGCCCACACTTTCTTTGCTCTATTTCACCCGTTGCTGCTGGTACAAAATAGCTGTTCGAGGCAGTTAAACGAAACATAAAGTGCCTTTTCAGTGAACTGATGTGTTTCGTTAGTTGTGCAGTTTCTTCCCTCTGTGAGCGCTCTGCAAGCTAGCGGAGCGGGGAGCAGAACACTAACAAACAAAACCAGACAACCATCAATACGAAGAGGTTAGTGTTCATGATGGCCATGCAATCTCCCAAAAAGCATCAGTAACTTACATCAGATGTGTTCCCATTGTGTGCCTTTACATTGCCTCTTGGAAAATTATGCATTCCTGGCTTTGGAGTCTAACATCTATGCTTAGACCTCTGCCATCCACAGTGTCCTTCAGTGTTTCCCACAGATCTCTCTCCCATATAATACCATTATATTGTCTCCCTTGTTTATGACATACTTGGAGAAAAAAAACCACACAAATCAACAAAAAAACAACCTCCCCCCCAAAAAAAACCCCAAACATACAAAACCCCACAAGCAAGATTCCTGCTTTTCTTAAGCCATCACTAAAAATACTTTATTCTGTTGTCAACAGTGAAGACCGATTTAATTATAATACGACAGATGTAAGCATATTTCAAGTAAGCATACTTTTAAGTTAAGGGCATATATATACCCAAATGAAAGTTTTTGTCTACCTCCACTGTTTACAACTGACTGAGTACATTTTCTTTCATGTATCTGACACACCGAAAACAGAAGCACAAAGATTAAGACAAGAATGATTAAAAGTGTCAGCTGCTCTTGGGCAACCAAATTTGAGAAGTCTATGCCTGATCTTTCAGATTACTTCATGTTATATTTCACTTTTCGCCTTCAGACCACAGTTCCTATTAAACTGGCCCCTGCTAGAGCGATAAGTGCACCAAACATAAGTAAATCAGCCTGATTCCTGATGTTGATGATGTGAATCCCTCAGAAAATAAACAACACAGAGCAAGGAGTTATACTTGAGAATTTTTATATCTATATGATTTTCCCAGCCTCATGGAGGAATTCCAGGCAGAGGCAAAGCAGAAACCCAATTATCCATGTCACAAACACAGTCTTCTACTTTACTCACGGTGCCTCCATTCTATTGACTCCTAAAGCAAACCCACCTCATACAGTGAGCTAGAAAAGTTTCCATGAAAAGTACGGGCAGGGGGAAGCTTCTTTAAACATATGTACATGTATCTTAATGTGTATGCACAAAGGTGCTAAAAGATGTCCCTACTCACTGCAGGGGAGGTTGGACTAGATGACCTTTAAAGACCCCTTCCAACCCAAACTATTGTATAATGCTAGATGGTTCAACTGTATGCCCAGCATTCCTGACTTGCAAGTGCTTAACTTACAGCTTTTGCAGCTACTTGTCAGAAAGGAAGGGTTATTGACTTGAATAACGAGTCCAAGTCTAGAGAAAGTCATTGAACAGGCACTCTGCAGTTCTGTTCTTACTGGCTTTTAGCTTTTTTTTTTTTTTTTTTTTTTTAACTTTCGAACACCTTTGCCAACTTGTGCACCCATGCCCCTACCTGTAACTCTGCCCAGTTCCTTTCCATTTTTTCACAAACTTCTCTCAAGGTTTAGTGAAAGAACTTAATCCATTCCTCCAGAGAATACTGGATGGCAAGTGTTCTTTGAGAGATCTAAAAATCTTCAAATGACTCACTTCAAGTGAGTGATCTAAAGCAGAGAGAGAGCAAGAACAAGACTCTTTTATGATACTGATATTGCACCATCCAGGTGACAACCTGCAGAGAGCAAGTCCTCTCTACAACCAATACCACCAAACTGTTTCTTATCCCTTTTCACCCAGATTACTTTGGAAGCAAGCTGCTGTAAACTTGCAACTGCAACTTTAAGCCTTTCTATTCCAACTTTACTAAAGATGCTCTGTTAGAAGTATTTTGAAAAAGACTCTGTTGAATTGTAAAAATCACATGTACGTATTAATAAACCCCAAGTTATATATAGTGATCCTCTGGACTGAAAAAAAGAAAAAAAATCGTTTGATATCAATTTGCACCAAAACCTTTATACTGTGCAGTGAACCTTTCAAGGACTTAAGACAAATACTTCCAGAAAACTGAATTTTAATATTAATTACCTCATGGTAATGGTGCTTCCTGTAAGAAAATGTTTTTACGTTTTGTCAACTGGATATATTTTTTCTGGTCTATCCGTATGTCCACATGCCTGGGAAGCTTGGGAGTTTATCAGAGACAAGGAGGAAAACAGTTGTACATGCTCCTTGTCAAAAATACTGGCAAATAAAGCACTGATTTCTCCACATCCACCTGGCTACCTTGGCTATTCCCCCTTCTGCCCCATCCCAGCAGAACAAAACAAAATGAGTGAAAGATCCAACACTATTGTGCTGTACAGGGGGAATTCTGCAATCCTGGGAAGAGAAACAGAGCACTGAATGCCTTCTGTTCCCTCTCCAAACTTAATCATCTGGATAGAGCTGGTATTTTTGTTTGATTTCTTCCATGCCTTGCAGCAGAAAGGAACATATTGCCCTGAATAAGACAGACACAAAGCAATCAAAGATGCTTGGATGCAGTACGGAATGTGATTATTTTTCCTTTTACCTCTTTGACTCAATTTATTGCTGCCCACCATATTTTGCTTTATGAAGCAGCACTGGAGAAAACCTAGCCTCATTCGTTAGCTGAGACAGTATGTGCTAGTTTGTGAGCCAGCCTCCCTCTCGTCTCAGATAACGCTCAAAACCACAACGCAATACAGAGTAGTCCTAATACAACTATTTGCACAGTGAATGATACAATATTTTTAATTGAGTTATCTGTGGCAGACACCAAATTTCTACAGGAATAATATCTGAGATTTAAGCTAGCTTTTTTGTGTCTTTTTTCAGGCTCCATGCAGATGCCATCCCTCCTCCTATTTTGAAGAAACTTGGCAAAGAAATGGTGAATAACGAATAGTGAGAAGAGAACGAATACCTTAGGGAATTGAACCCATTTCGTTTTAGTGTTTCCCCAACTCCCAACTGTCAAATATAGTTAAAACAGATGATATGAAACAAAGCTTTTCCTCTCATTCAGAGACTACCATGTTGTTGAAAGTCCTCAACATCCACATCTCCAACATCCATGGAAGCTCTCTGAAATGCAGCATATTTTTAGCTGACCTAGTATTCTGCTCATTCTGCCAAAGAAAAATTGTGGAAATTGTTTTAAGGATGTTCTCATGTCTTTCCCCTAAATCTGCAGCTCATCAGTCTCTGTGGAAAAAGGCATAAACACCAGGTAAAACTGTTTCAGGAAAATGCTATCAGGTAATAGGGAGACTTTTAGTACAGGGTGTAAATATTTTCTTCTTGGGTACCCCTGAAAAAATAGAGAGTCCAATAAAAGTAAAGAGGCATTTTTCTGAAAAAGGATGATAAACAAAATCATAAAAGGGATATGAAGACATCTGGCTGACTCTTTTGCTCCAATGAAGGATACATATATAGACCACCTCTGAAAACGTTTTTTTAATCTGATGCTTAAAATCCTCAGTGAAGAAAATTGCAAAGATAGCCTGCCCCCTTCCTAGCAATACCTCATACAATGACAGATGTTGACTGCACTCCCCAATTAAATACTTTTTAAAAGTTAAAGTATCTCCCCAAAGATATATTTCTCGATCTCAAACAAGTGTTGCTGCGATGCAAAAGACTTTCTTCAACTGCTGCTTAGAGTGCAATGTCCACAGACACAGCCATACATTTGAGACCTGAGTGACATTTATTTAGTTGTGTAGACCAATTACCTCCCCACATTTCACAGAAGAGTAACACTGGCCTTTTTTATAACTGCAGCACATTAACAGATTTCCATTCAGCTTGAAGTCCGAACAAAGAGACCCTGTCATACTGGCTACATGTCATTTCCCATGATGCATTTGTGAATCTCATGTATGCCAAGAGCAGCACTTCATGCTTGCATTAAATTTGGATCAAATTTAACCTTGTTACCATTATGATACATATATCAACTCCTTTGCCAAGAACCACACGGTATCTCCCAACTGCCCCATCGACGTGCTGCGGTGCCTGGGAGAGGGACTGCCTTCCGTGTTTCCTGCAGACAGCTATGGAGCATTGAAGTGTGCTTGATGGGCTGCAGAAATATTCCTTTTAAATTAACATGTCAAATAAATGAGCTTAACTAAGATAGACCAATATTGGTCCCATAACTAGCTCAGCTATTGAAGCTCACTGAACATGAAGGAAAATGCTACAGCACTTCAAGGGCAATAGTAAGAGCTGCACACCGACTGAGAGCCTTCTGCCTTCTAAGCAAATTTTCTTTCCAGGGTTTCCCCAGTAGCAGGAATACTCACAAAGGGCTTTATAGGCACTACATGTTCGGACTGCAAGCATCAATAGACACAAAGGCTAACAGAAAAATTTATGAATACTTTCAGTTTCAGGCAAAAATGTAAACAAAAAAAAATAATCAGCTATGCCATTTAAAACAAAACTGCTACTCGACGAAAGAAAAAAATATATTCATCAGCCATTCCCTCACTACTTCTCATTTTCACTTAGACTCAAAATGAGAAGGATGCCACTGACAAGTACACCATAACCATCCATTATATCTGACACTGAGATCATTTACGGTATATTAAAAAGAACTGTTCTGGCACTTATATACAGTGGTGTCAACCTTAATTGCTGAGATGCACTGAACAGCTATTCTAAACATAGCAACAATTTACATTTTAAAAACAAATCAAAGACACAAACAGGTGGAAGCACTCCATTGTGCCATATGAGACCCTTGTTCCTACAGCTGCAAGTCAGGACTAGTGCACATCCACTAAAATATCAGCTTGGGAGTAGAAGGAAACAAGTACAGTGCTAAATCCTCAGAGTCCAGAAAAAACAATACTGCAGGCTTTATTCCAAAACAGTGAAACAATATGCTTGGAAATGAAAGGATTTTACAGGCTAAAAAATGGCATGTACAAATAAGCCACTACAGCTACTACATGATATCCTTATAGACAAACTAGGGAGACACGGTCTAGGGCAATTCACAGTAAAATAGGCTTACAGCTATTGATAACAACATCTAATCACTGACAAACACAAGGATTACTTGGGTGAAGTTCACAAGAGCCAATGTTCAGTACGGTATTATTTCTTATTTTTATCAGTGAGTCAGATGATGGAACAGGGAGTATGTTTTATTAAATTCAGAGATCACAGTAAGCTGGGAGGGATTACAAGCATTTTGGAGGCCACGATTTGGAGGCCTCAAAAGGCACACAAGAAAACAGAGAAACTGTCCAAAAGCTGCAGCTCTCTTATGAATGAGTACAACACGCTGCAGTAATAGAGGAATGCTCATTTGCACAAATTCAGGACAGCAAAGACTGCCAGAGATTCCACGTAACAGGACCTGATGGCTACAATTTGTCACAAAATGAATGTATGCCTCTTAAATAACAAAAATCCAATCAGTCATCTCACTGGGACGTGTAATCTACATATGAGACATGAAGTAACTTTCCATTCTCCTACTTAGATCTTGAGACACACTAGTAGCGTCTCCCTGAAAACTTCAGGGGAAGTCCCGTAAGGCAGGGGCTCTGCTGACCTTGGTCATGCTTGGTCATGTCTTGGTCTTGCTGACCAGACAGTAAAGGAAGCTGCCTGCAATCAACCAAAAGCTTCAGTTGATCAAACTCAATTCATCCATGGAATAGGTAATTCTTGCAACTCTTGGCAAGATTCCTGTTAAACATAGCTATATGGTAAAATTGGGGAAAGCATGTCAGGAAAGCATGAACAGGTAAACTGTCCACTCTTTTAGACTGGTTAAGTCACCCTACAGGAATCCTGTGGCTTACACCCTTGATGTAAAAAAAAAAAAGTTTGGACTAAAAGAATAAAGAGAAAGGGCAACAAAGATGATTAAGGGATTAGAGCATTTCCCTTATGAGGAAAGGCTGATAGAACTGGGATTCTTTATCCTGGAGAAGAGAAGGCTGAGGGGAGACCTTATAAATGCTTAGAAGTATCTAAAGGGTGGGCTGAAGGAGGATGGAGCCGAACTCTTTTCAGTGGTTCCCAGTGACAGGATAAGGGGCAAAGGGCACAAGCTGGAACATAGGAAGTTCCATTCAAATATGAGGAAAAACTTCTTTACAGTGAGGGTGAGAGAGCACTGGAACAGGCTGCCCAAGAAGGTTGTGAAGATCTTCAAGATCCTTGTCTGGAGATCTTCAAGACCCACCTGGATACAGTCCTGAGTAATGTGCTCTAGGCAATCCTGCTTTGGCAAGGGAGTTGGACTAGATGATCTCTAGAAGGTCCCTTC
>JAOXNO010000013.1:107732288-107759130 GCA_028565335.1 Limnodromus scolopaceus | reverse complement strand
ACAATTCCATCATTCCATGGTTGTCCCTTTCTTATTTATTTAAAAAAAAAAAAAAAAAAAAAAAAGAAAAAAAAGGAAGAAGGCAGCTCCAGGTCGACTGATCGATATCACTGTATCCTTTCCAGAAGACCTGAAACCCTATAGGGGTTGCAAAGAAATGTGGCTAGGGAGGAGAGAACAGCAAGAGTGGAAATGAACAGATGGGAGATAAACGGCATACGGCAGACTGGCTGACAGAGCCAAGCAGCCAACAGCGAGCAAGAACAACTGGCAGAGAAGGCAGCTAGTGGGAGCAGTCAGCAATGGTCTTGGCTGGCAGGGAATGGCTGGAGGTGAGTGGTGTGAACACCAAGGTCAAAAGCACTGTTCCAGCGAGGTGTCACAATGCAACCAACAAACAGCAATCCACTGGGCTAAACAAAAGAGCTTCAATACTTGTTTCAGAAGCAAGGCAAAACCTGCTCCTAGATGGACTTTTCTTACTGAGGTTTGTTCAGACGGATTTATCCCACAGATTCTGGTGGCTGTATTTCAGCATCAGGATAATGAGCTGTCATACCTCTTTGATCATGCTGCACTGCGGTCCAGCATCTAGTGCCCATGGTACACAAGGCACACAGGGTTGGTTTCTTCATGACTGCTGCACCTCAGATGCCCAGAATGATCCATCCAGGAATGGAACAACCACACAGAACAAAAGCAAGTGGTCTCTCTCATGCTGGGCCTTTGAAGATAGGCACATACCACGGAGGGGAGTTTTACAGGTGTGCCAGGATAAATCTGACATGGTCTGAAAGGGGATCTTGATAACAGATCTGATAAACTGATATATGCCTATGAGAAAGGAACACTTTCTCAGCAATCTTGTCCACATTTCACAGACAAACAAAAGCAGCACCAAACTGTGATGTAATTCAGACATGACTCAAGACTGAGCGGATGAACGTTTGTGATGTTCTGGTACAGGCTCTGACTGGAAGTCACTTGGGAAGTTTTGTAGTTTGGAGTTTTGCGATGCAGTCCTATTCCCATTATAATTCTTTGTGACTGACCACATTGAGTTCACACAAATGGACATCAACCACACAACTGAACGAACACTTTCATACTGCCATCACATCATAGTTTATTGGCACTTCCTATTAGCATGTTAAGTGTCATGACTAATACCTGCCTCAAAATACTTGTTTTCTTTGATTCTTCTCCAAAGGCAGAATTCTGCATGAAGATCATAACTTGTTTTGGCAAGTAAAAGTATCAGGAATTTCTGCTTTTAATTTAAAGAGCAAACACAGTTAGGTGTTCTTACTGCTCTTTTGAAGGCAGGTCCTCCTTCTTCTGCTTGGAGGAAAAGGAGGTGAGGGCTTACATTGCTCACTTGAAAAAAAAAAAGAAACTTCATGAAGAAAAAAACTTCTTGGATAAGGCTTTGTTTGTTTCGAGGGGAATGGGGACAAAAAGAAGGGGAAAGAAAGCAGCACAGGTTTACTCTGTAGAAAAAACTCACAATTTACAAAGAGGTTCAGAAACTCTTGATTAGCAGAGAGTAAAATTAAGCAAGAAGCTATCCTTCCAGATGTCACAGCTAAAACCATCCGGCTGGCCTCTCTAAATCTTCTAATTATTATCCAGCAAAATGGGGTACCGAATGTTGCTTTTTCTTATTTTCATAAAGGCTTAGAAGTAATTGTCCTTGATGTATTCTTGAAAGCTGTTAGCAGAGATTTCTGTGCCATCTGTACATCAATGGCAGTTTTTTTGTTTGTTTGTTTTAAGAAAATGAAACAGCACAGGACTGTCCAGAGCTTTAACTCTATTTTTATGGAATCAAGAAAAAGGGGATGGTAGGTGCATGACCCCTGAAATAAGGAGTTTGTTTTTAAATAGATGAATATAATTTACATCACATTTAGACCTGCAGGCATAGACTTAAATTGTATTATGGGTCAAACATCACACACAAGCCTACATCAGGAGTGAGGAATAAGTCCTGCCATCCATTTTCCTACACAATATGCTCTGGTGATATACACGTAGATTTTAGCTGATAATCCCTCTTGCAACCCCCAGTTCTGATTCTTATTTATACGTACAATGATATCTACCTTACACAGCCTGTTTGAATCACCTAGGGTAAACAATTAATATGATCTATGCACATGAAATAAAAATATAGCCAAGGATATATTTATCTATAGAATCACAAATAACTTAGTTAAACACATAAACAACTTTTGGTAAATTTTCACAAGATCTACATGCTTTTTTTTTTTTTTAAACTAAATGTATAATTGTTGATGAATAGTATCTGCATACCTGGTAAAAACTACCCCTACATAAATCCCAAAGTTTTTTTATTGAGAAAAAAATCCCAAACAACAAACTTGAAATCGAGGCCTCACAACTTGCTGGTTTTTCAAAAATAGTCTATGATTCGGGTTTACTTTTTATAGGTTGTGACTTGTCAGTTATTTCTTGCCCACAGAAAAAAAATCTTAAAAAAACAGGGTCTGTCCTTTCTTCCAGAAACTGAGCTTGCAATGTGTGAGTGGGCAGCCCTCACCACTGATGCCAGCAGGTTTCTCAGAACTGAACCTGTAGAAGTTTCTTGAAATAAGTGAAGGAGAGAATCGAATAATTGTTAGCTACACAGATGCCCAAAGCAAAAGGAGGCCTGGGCTTCTGTGTCTGTAGCTATATGCAGATATATCTTCTGATTTAAGGATAGGAAACAACCCTATCTTCAAGTGCATACACGGCATATAACAAAGTTACAAAGAATTGAAAAAAGTGGCATTGCCCATATGAAAAACAATGGGAAATTGCAATGAGATGAAGTACAAAATTCACATAGTTGGATCCCTTCCTGAAGTCAACAATTTCTAATTTGTTTTCTTAGTAAAACAGACTCGCATACTTAACTGTGCATGCTTGAGTTTTATGGTTATTTACATTTCCTTTTACTTCTTGTTAACCTTATTATTAAAGTACGGAAGCGTAAGATCATTCAATAGGAAAATAATGAAACCAGCTTTGCTGGAAGTTTGCTAACCATATGGGAACTACAAAGTGATGCTTGATTTTTTTTTTCCCAAGCCCGTTTTTGGAAAAAGATATGGATTCAACAGACTTAAAACATTTTATGAAAACTAGTGGATTTTGTCGAGTATGAACGCAAAATCAACTATTTCTAGATGAGGTCAAAGTATTTCCTTTCAAAAACATCAAAGCGAACAACAAAGACTTTGTTGTTTTGACTTAGTATTACTGCAAGGTTGAGTCAAGAACATTTTAGCTAAATGCTGCCTCTTTATCTGGCTTCTCTGGGGATACCAATACCCAGAATCACTAATACCAGGGCAATAGAAAAATAGAGAAGACCTAATTTCCACTAACTGTCAAAACCAAAACATGTATCAGCAATTTATTAATTGTGACTCCAATGAAAAATATGTGGCATAAATTATCAAATTTGTCTCAGTTTTTCTGATATTTTGTTCATTAGGATGAAGCAGACTAGCCTTCACCAAAAAATACATTTGGTAAAGCCACAGGGACAAAAAAGGATTAAGCAACTGAATGGAATACAAAAAGGCATATCATTGTGTCATGTTCTTCCATGATGTCATACTGGGGTGGAAGTGACACTAAAACAATACAACTTTTTAGAGCATTTAATATTTATGTTATCAAGGATAACAGAAAATGTCATAGAAAGTTTACCTTTGATTCATGTCTACTATCATATAGCAAACAAGCTTTAAAAAGTGATTTTTAAGTGAATGCACTCCCACTAGAAGGAATAGGATAGAAAGGAAGGATGAACAGAATACTTGGGTGATCGTCTCATGGTGAATAAAGGTTATAGAACGCTAATGCAAATACATGACTGACCATCATAAATGCTCTTTGCACTGCTGTCCATGGTGCTAATTTGCAGGGGTAATTCTATATATATCAACTCCAGAATTGAACTCTAAGAGCAAGTTGAACTGATAAAGTATGTTTCACTTCTGAAGGTTTTAATTACAAGTACTTGTTCGATCTTGTTAATTATATTCCGCCCTCTCCCTCAAAAGACAGGAAAAGAGGAAAAAAGAAAAAAAAGGAAAAGAAAAAAAGGTGGCAGGGACCAAAGCAGAACCACAGTGTTCCAAATTCTTAAGCTGACACATTTTTTCACAATTCATTTTTAATCAATAAGATCTGCACATTCTTTCTGAGCTTCCAGCCATATGTAGAGCAAAGCGAACTATTTGGGTCAGTAAAAGAAACCTAGGATATAATTTTTGAAACCCACTAAATAGGTGTACATTTAGTTATACGTGTTAATAGCAAGGGAGATGATGGAAACTTATTTTCCAATAAAACATTCTAGATAATGCCAAGAGTAACTACATTAATTTAAAACTACTATTCCAGTCTCTGCTGATTACACCTGCTGGAGTAAAGAGGAGCAAATGGACCTCAAGGTCCTGTTTCTCCTTCCAAGTAGCCTCTTTCTCCAAGCTTCTGAAAAACACCCATAAAGAGGATGCATCAAAGCATGGAAGTCAACACTGCTGTTGAAAGTTGCCCCTCAAAACTTCAAAAGCAAAACCCCCTAACTTGCCACACCACAGAGGACAAATTACCAACCTGCCACTGGTAATTTCCTATAAGACTGTGGTCAAAATACAGCAGCATTCAAGGCATTTTCCCCAGAGAAGCACATTCACTTATATATTTATTATCACCTCGCAGTCACCAATCCACTAGAAAAAACTCAGTTAAGAATTCATTAATAATAAATCAAGAACTAAATCTGCAGCGGCTGTGACAGTTATAACTTTAGTCGTAATGAAGTAGGTGCCAGCAAGAAGGTACTGCTCAAAGTCCAGGCCAATCAAATGTCATCTTATTCACAGACACTCCTACTGACAATTCAGCTGCAATCACCAAGCTGAAGTAAACTCACCTAAAAAACAACACCAAAAACCTAGTTTGATCATACTCACAAATTCTGCATTTATGGCAATAGATTGAAAAATACTTATCAGATTTTCTAATGTGATTGTACTATTCATACTCTTAATGAACATAAGTATTGTTCCAGTGGCAATTACATTTCAACTACGTATTTTCACTATGTAGGTATTAATAAATGTAGAATTTATCCATAAAAATGCAAAAAGGCCAATGATGTTCACATTCTTTAAATACAATTTTATTTTCAGAATATTCAATTTTTTTAATTGTTGCTCTTTTATTTGAAAATTCGATTTTGGATTATATTAAATTGCCCTTATTGTTCAATACTTGATCTAACTTCTTATACTCAGATATTCAATGTGGAGCAACATGTTAATCAGAAACACTTACTAGCACCCCGAGTCACTTGAGAGATGTCAAATATCTGACCTTTTGCATACAGAAGAGCAATAATATTACTGATTAATTGGCTTTCAGAAGCTGTACGTATAGTGTCACTGCTTAATTCTTCAAAAATATTCCAGGTGAACAATCTCCAAAATTTACATCACTCTAGCAACTCATACTAACTTCAGAAACTATGGAATGGAAAAATTCTAAACTGAAACTCAGAAACGCCAGTGAGTTCTGACAAAAATCAGATTCTGAATTACCCTTGCACAGTACCAGGTTCTCCATCAAGGAGTCCAATGAGTGGCATATCTGGCTTGGTATCACATTATCGTGGGACCCTACCCAAGCTTCCTGATGCACCCCAGTGAAAAGCTGTCTTTTGTCCACTATGGAAATAGATGATATTCTGATACTAACAACTTTTTCAGAGAAGCATTTTGAAGCTGCTGTCTACGTGGCATTGCCAAGCTGATATGAAACTCCACAATCCCTTTTGTCTTCAAGAAGGGATAACAGCAGCAATACAGTAAAAAAGCCAAACCAAAACAAAGAGCCAAACAAAACGCCCAAAAAACTAAAAACCAAAAAAAAAACCCCACTGTATACCTCTCATGAATTCATTTGCGGTGACAAAGGGCATGGACTCCACGGGAGGGTGAAGCGAAGACCTTTATTGTTTCACTTTTTCAGCATATACAGTTTCTATCTTTTGATCACGTGCCGTGCTCTCTACACAGGTTGTGAACGAATGTCCACGCACCATTGTGAGCAATACAATTGGCTACATTTAAATGTTTACATGCCTAGGCTAAACAGTTACACTGCTATCTGCTTTGCTCCACACAAATAATACCATATAAAGACATTGTTTTACTGTTCTCAAGGCTTCCTTCCCATCAACACAAGAACACCTGCCGAGCTCTCGCTCAGCAGCCTGTCTCCAACTTTCTCATTCCTCACATTCATTATCACACTTGATCCCTTGATCCCTCTGCTATTTCATAAAAGTACCTCCTCTCCATTTCAGAAGAGTGGAAGAGACAGAGACGTCATGGCATTTAGACGTCTTTATGGAATAATATTCCTTCAAACATTTTTCAAGTTACAAGTGCTAAAAAAGAAAGTATTTTCTACTTACTGAATAGACCATAAAGGCACCTTCAGAAAAGCCAATAGTTGCACTAGAGCTGAGAGCATGTGTGCCAACTTTCAGCCAGAAGCAAATTATTCATTCAAATTATTAAAGTCCTACAAATACGATTTTTACAAAAGAACTTGTGACAAACTATTATAGCTGGGAAGAAAACAATTGTGTATGATTTCAAATTATTTTTGTCCTTTTTGCTCTGGAATTTAATGAAGAACTCTTTATCAACACAACACGGAATTCCTCTTTGCTGTTGTTGATTCTTTCTTTTTAATTACAGGTTTTCAAAAGAAAACTAGATTCCATTCACAGCTGCAACAAAGCAACATTTAAATTCCTCCACTTGTTTTCTGAGTGTAAAGCAACTGGAGGGAATAATGGAATGATGCCTATCCATGACTAACTGATGTCAGCGCCCCAGGATTATTAATCAGAAAAGCAGATATTTTTATGAGATAATCTGGTTTGTCTGCACTATGAAATAGATAAAGTCCTCAGGCCTGTGTTACCGACTCAGTGTATTCACATTATTTTCCATATGTTCAGAAGCTCTACCACAGTTCTTCCTCCATACCCAAAGCACGGCCACAAGAGCTGGGAAGTGATAAGGCCCTGGAAGTGCATTTCCTGCAGCATCTGAACCTCACCATTAAGTACACGCAAGTGATTAAGATGTTTCAAGCACTGAATTATGGAAACAATAAATGATGCTGGATTAGCAAATTGTTAAAAAAGCTTCTGGTCAGACACATCTCTGCCACAGCAGTGACAAGATGGGAAAAGAGAGAAAATTACATTGCCATTTAATGACATTTTAGGACAATCTAATATGATAAAGCTTTGGCTGAGGCTGCATTGACCCTGACAGTATAGCCATTACAGACTTTGATATGCTATTCACAACTTCCCCATTACCATTTACATTGACATAAACTCTCAGCTTGGGAATTATTCCTTTTAATTAAAATGAGGTTAGTATCATTTTAGTCCGAGACATCAAACTTTGTAACATTTCAGATAGTTTTCTTTGCTAACTCAGATTTCATTCAAAGCGTTGTATGTTTTTTTTTTTTTCCCCACAAGGGACAGAGACAGTTTATAAATAATGAAGGCTATGTGGTAGCAAGTCACAAAATCCCCCAAAAAAATCACACACAAAAAGAAAATAGGTCACAGAGCTGAATGCCAGGAAAAAAGAAAGTACTTGCATAATACACTGGCAACACAGAGATTTAATTCAACTTTTTGGCATCTGTTAACCAAAGAACAGCAAGCACATATTCATCATTCTAAAGGAGGTACAGGGTTATACCTGCGATAAAAACGCTTCACCAGATCAGATCTCCAGGACCCTTACACGGGGCTTTCCTCACACATGACCAACACACCTATCTACTCAATTTCTTTACCGCCAGACAGAAACATGCACTTATATTAGTGCAAACGAGACCCCAGCCCCGACATAAAAACCTGTCTGCTTTTGTGTTGGGCCTACCCAGAACAAATTAGAGTTAGCAACACATGAACATGTTTAATTCTGTTATAAAACCATTTACCACTGGGGTGTAGGAGTGTCTGCGTTACATTTTGCTTTTAATAATGCTATCTTGAGAGCACTGGGTAATTACTTTTTTCAGCTGACTCAGAACAGGTATAGCAGCACAGGGACCAGCTGTGCACACTTTCCCACTCCAGCATTTCCAAAGTAAAGATGAACTAAATAACATATTGCTTTGATTAAACTAGGTTCCAGATCTTCATCAGAATATCTCCTCTCTCATACTCAAAAATCTGTAATTACCCTATTGCAGCAAAAGAAATACAGACTTACTGAAAAAGCAGCAATAACATAAAGGAAGGACATGGGAAATAGTTGTGTCCAGAACTACTGTTGAATTAAATAAGCTGTAAAAAATAAGGGAAATGAACGTATGTATGTGAAGGAAACAATATATACGTACATCTCTATATGTATCTGTGTATATATAATATATAGTGCATATAAATTTACATAGGTACAAATTAAATTTAAATAAAGATAGACAGCAATAGGAAAACAATCCACAGATGGTCTTGGGTTGACATGCACTGAGTATGGATGGCTATATCACATTAGAATGGGTCCTATATTCTATTCAGTCCAGTTTCTAGTACCTTGTAAAATAGTATCTGCACAATCACCTAGTGAAATTACTTCTCCTGAAAGATGTATTACCTGCCCCATGAAGGCACCTATACCAAAAATCCTATACTACAATCTAATTTAGGCAAAGGCACATAAGTGGAAAAAAAAAAAAAAAAAAGTGTAGAGAAATTATGCAACAAGTCCAAAGCTACACATCAGAGACTGGGGCAGAATTCAAATGAGATTACAAGATATGAACTCCCACGTACACTATATTATGTTTGCTTTCAGACCACACTGGGAAAGCTCACCTCCACCCACTCCTAAGGATATCAAAAAATATATTGGCTCAACAGACTTGTGGAGCCAGTCACTTCACTCTCTATAGCCAAGGAATCAACTCTACTTTACAAGACAATTCAGAAATAAATAAGTGTGGTTGGCTAGTGTGTATTTAAAAAAAAAAAAAAAAGAAAAAAGAAAAAATGTAATCCAAATTTTTGGCCTTGAAGAGGTGAACGGAGAGTTTGAAAATACAGCAGAAAAAATAGTCTTTTGAATAAAGTTCAGCTTTTGAAAAAGATTTTAAAAGATTATTTTTATACAGTTGATTTTTACGATACCTCTACATGATACAGAGGTAGCTTTGATGCTAGCATATTTATAACGATGTTTTATTCATGTATTTCTTTTGTAGCTCTGTCATTAAGAATTGAATCAGCTACATACAACTTAATTCTTCCACTGCTAGTTGTGCAAAGAGAAAGATATTATTACTTTCTGATTGCAGTAACCCAAAATGAAATATATTACCTGTCTGTTCTACTATAATTATCAAATGTAGTGAGTGTGAGGTATGACACGTATGGCTACTTTTCAACAGAAATGTCATGCATATATGGAGAACTTTTTGTTATATATATATATGTAAAAAAGATTTCTGTATTTTTCAAAACTGCATATACATCTGTAGATTCAAGCTACTAAACTACAGTGCCCCATGATCCTTTATACTTAGTTGCAGTGAATAGTTTGTGATAACTTGAACTAAAGGAAAAGAGTATGTTGTGCATCCAAAAATCTCCATACCTAAACACTGGAGACATTGGAGGTTTTGTTGTGTTTTTTGTTTTGTTTTTCTAAAAAAACAAAACCAAAAGCAAAACCACAAACAAGCCACAACTCTGTGTCCACTATTCCTTTCTGCTGCCATCTGAACATCATTTTAGAGAGGCATATGAGGAGATTTGTTTTTAAAATCAAAGGAAATGAAGAATCAGATGTTAAATTTCTCCTCAGATTATATGAAGATTTCAGTTGAAAGCATTTTTAACTTTTTGGCAAAGCATCTTGCCAACGGCTGTGCATGATGACAATCCAGAGTCACATGAAAAAGTAGAGCATGGTATTGAATACTTCATGATAGGGTTTGCAAGTTCCTAAATTATCTTCAAAGAAAACTCCACGTTACCTTTGCTCTGGAAAAAAGGAAGTAAATGATCAACTAGAAAAATTATGCAGTGATAATACTCTTATGTTTCAGTGCCATGAACGTGAAGAAACATGACACTGATGCCACCTTAACTAGAAGACAAACTCCCAAACTTCATGTCCTGCCACTCCAAGTAAGACACAAGAAGAACCATTACATAGCCCAGCTCCTGCAGCCCCTGCATAAAAGTGGCATCTCCCTTACATCAATACTAAAAGCCTAAAAAAAATAATTTGTAGAATGTGCAAATTACAGACTCCCAAGGACCTACAGTCTCAGATTTATGTGTAAATAGGAAGTTTTAGAGAGAAAAAAAAAACCCAAACATCAGAAGGTTACCTTTATGGACTACTCTGGACATACCATTTTGATGCCTAATCTGATACCATTAATGTCTTTGTCATGTTTTTCCCCAAAGGAGTCTGGCATACATTAAAAGCAAGCAGTAAGAGTAGTTTCATATCAGAGGTTTTAAGAACAAAATCTGTAACTCTGGAAGCATAATGGGCTCCTCAATTTGTTTTAAGTGTAAAATGAAGTTAAGATCCCTGAGAAGCAGAAATTATCACTCTAACTCATGCAGATGCTGCTCTGGTGCTGTTGAGTGATGCAAGGAGAGGGATTCTCCTGGTGGCTAAAAGCAATTTTGAAATTGCTGGTGTACATGCAAAAAGACAAAGACAAAAGCATCACAGATGTAGCCAGAAAAGGCAATAGAAAGCAATGAAGTGTCAGAGGAACACTTGTAATACAAGCATATAAGAAAGCTCAGAGAATGCATCTCAAGCATGATCTTGGCACTAAGGAGAATTTTGAGAATAAAGAAACTGCTCCCTTTATTACTTCTTTGTTTTTTATTATTTTGGAAAATATAATTTTGTAAAAATTTGTTTTGCAAACAAATAAAGATGCATCAACTATTATAGGCAATCCTCTCATAACTTTTTCTTCCCAACACAAGAACCTGTAAGACTTTCAAAACTGAGTAACCATTTAGTTTAAAAGAGAGTATGCTATATACTTCCTCTTGAATGTAGCCGGACTACAGCCAAATTTGACACCAATCCTAATCATGTTTCTGATATTACAGAGATCCAAAGAAAATATGACCCTTAAACCACTTAGCATCCCAAATAATATTTGAAATAGCTGGGTATAACTCTGTCAAACTGCTCATAAAGAATGCCAGTGCTTTGCCATTGTATGCACCAAAAAATAATGCTGAAAGCTCCTTTGGAAGCACTGTTAATAGAGAATTACGTATGCCATCTTCTTGACCAGTTGCTTGTGGGTTTACTGGGGATTCAGCTAATGCCATAGGCTTTTGCCAGCTGGCAGTATGAGCAGTGTAAAACGTCATTCAGCTTCACTGTCTCAATCACTGTGCTCCACAGAGCAGAAAATTGAGTTTGACAGATTTGAAGGAGGTTCTTGTAATTTACTATAATTTATATAAATCATTATATATATGGCTTTAAAATCTCATCCATAACTTCCAAAGAACTATAGCCGAGTCAGTGCTGTTATTTTATAAAATAATAGGAAAAAAAAAAAATTATGAGTCTAGATCAAATACTCGTTTTCATTCCTGTGGACAAAAGTGTTGTCATTATTTTTATCTTTAATTAATTTATTTTTTATCTTTAATTTTAAGAAGAGCTTAATTTCGAAATCAACTAGCCTTAATTAAGATGACATTGACTAGTAGTCTTTATTGGCTTAAGAATTTTCTGCTAGAACTACCATTTATTGGAAATAGCTGGGTTTTAGGTGACTTTTGATTATAAAATATCCATCAGGTTTCATGAAATTTCTATAAAAATTTAAACAGCAGTCTACTGTGTTTTGCTGCTGTACATGTTGCTTTCAGGTTGCTACCTCCACTGTGTTGGGAACAGGTATGTCAGAAGCCAGGCCTTTCCATCCTTGGGGATGCAAACTGTCCTAAATCTGGAGAATCCAGGACTTTCTGCCATGGGAAGCACTGCCTTTACAGGGTTCCCAGAGACACTGTGAGGCACCCTACCTGGGAAAGCCTTCTTCTCCTGGCTCCAGAACACATGACAATTCCTATCTGCATCGTCAAATTATTTCCCTTCCTGTTTCACTGCACAGCCCTTGGCCTCTCAGTGTCCACACTGCACGCATATTTGTTTGCACACAGGTTCCTACTTAGACCAATCCAAGCAGTTGCCTTGGTGAGAGAACTTGAGCACAGAGGAAAAGATAACGTGCTCCAAGATCTGCACAGTACAAACACAGGCTAGTTCACATCAGCCACTGCAAGTCCTGTTTCTTGGCCCTCGACCAAAGAGCCTCCCAAGGGTGGTGTGTCTCAGTCTTCAGCTATCCTTTCTGAAGCAGATACTTTCTTCATGACTCCAAAATTTTCCATTGGCCAGACAAGCCAATTCTAAACCTCGATTCATTTGTGACAAAGAAGTCAGAGTTGGATGCAGGGCCTGTGATAACGCCCTTAGATACAATACTGAAAGTGCCACTGGGAAGCTACCCTCTTTTCAAGCCCCCTTTGTACCTCTACTGTTGAGGCCACCAGGTTAAGAGCTGAGAGGCTTTGATGGAGTGCACTACAGCATCCTCTAAGCCTTTAATATTTACACCAATGGTGTATTACTTTTTTTGCATATCATCCACTTCACTGACTTATTTTTATGACAATGATGGGGATAAAACGCTAACGTATTAAATAATTTCTCCCATTGTTTGTCTTGGGTTTGAAATATTTGGGTGCAATCAGATATACTCGGTCCTTTAAGGAAAAATGTCTGTGATGAGATACTACACAGAGTACATTTTATTCTCTAGTGGCAATTATTTGAAGAGAGGGAAAGAAAGCCTCATTTCATCATAATCTTAAAGACCTTGGTAATTTTCTGGTTACTGAGAACTCTTGTTCAGAACTCTTGTTCAAGAACTCTTGAACACAAAAGTATATCAAGTCTAGAGCTCATCCCATGGTTTTAGTAACATAGTGACTAAAAGGAAACACAGATGGCTATTAACAACTTTGTTAAAGTTTCAACAAGTATCACAAAACCAAAATACAGAACTCTTCCAACTTCTTTTCCCTCACAAGCTAAAACCCCCAGACCTCTTCATTCCACTGTTAATGGCTTCATGTTACAGGCAGGACACTTTTTAGATTCTCTGCAGCTATCTTGACTTAGTAGCTTCTGAAATTGAACACTTACTTAATGTCTTCCTTTGTTGATTTATTCAGTTTGTAAACTGACCAATATCTGTTTATCAACCCAAAGAAATGACATCACATAACAGAATTTAACACTGGCAACCAAAATAGGAATCCTTAAAGAAGCCTAAAATGTTAGCTAAATGTAGACTAAAACTACTAATTGAAGCAAGACCCACTAATTACAGTTCAACAGTTACTCAGTATCCCAAGCAAATGGCATGCAGCCATTAGAAACTGCAACTACTGAGCTATGGGATAAAGACTACGGCGCTTCACTGCTAGCTTCTATTATTCCATAAGCAGCTTCATGGGGAATGGAAGAAGGCATACTGCAAAGGTATCAGTGAGGATTTTCCTTTTCCAGTGGGAACTTACTTTAGTTAAGGAAATAAGAACTGTAAACACGCCGTCCTGCCCCGTCCCCCCCACTTGTGAAATTTCAGTCTCAACCATGAGTGCTGTCAGCTTCAGGCATCTAGTTCTGCCTGAATGCCCTCCCGATACCCCCATGGTACAAACTATTTCCCCAAATATATGGGACACAATCATGTCTCACTCAGTTCCTGCTAATATGTTGACTGATTTTTGAACAAAGAATACAACAATGATAAGAAAACATTGACTGGAAGAGCTACCTAATCTGCATTTTCTCATTTGTTTTTGTATACCTGAATGTAGATTGTATACACAGTTTGATTAGTCCTGCTGTGTACGTCTCAGGGTACTCTAATTGGTTCCAAAGCAAATCAGAGAGTCAATTCTGCGTTGCATCTAAACTCAGGAACTATTTCCTTATACATTTTGATTGTCAAGAAACAGCATCACCCACTGCTTTTGGATTCCATAGCAGTTTTCCAAAAATAAAAGATTAAACTCAAAAGCTGCTGGTCTGCCCAAGTGAGGTCAAATGAGAGCCACAAGCAGCTTCCCTTGCCTCCCCTCCAAGTGTCATCACTTCAGAGGAACATTTCACAGAATGATCAAAGAAAAAAAGAAATTTCACACAATGATCAAAGAATGGAAATACAAGGAAGGACTACTGTGTCCATAACAGTACTTGTCTCTTTAAACTTTGGCCTTTAAAAATTTCAGATTTCAGAAAGGGAAAAAGGTCTTATGGCTGCACAGAAACATGAGAGAGGAAGGCATTTGCTCCTCCTCCTGCCTTGCAAGAAATATTGGGAACAGAAGTGTCCCCCGTAAAAGCTACTTAAATGTCTTCAGTTAAACAGAACCTGACACGTGATTTCTAATGCTTCAGACAGTTACCCAAGTCCCACTTCCAGAACAAGAGACGTGAAAAAACCCCAACAACCAAGAGCTGTCCACTTACTTGGGTTGCAATGGGCAGGACTGCATAATAAAGGAGGAAAGCAGAAGCAGACCACATCTTACACACAAATGTCCTGCTCCACACACATTGTTCAGACACCCCCACAGTTCCATGGCATGTTTTACCACAGCAATACAGAGCAGGTGCCTCTGGTTTGCTGGTGAAGGGCAGACACACAACCAGAGCACCTGAAGCCTCTGACAATGCACCCTCCCAACCCCCATGTTAGGAAGCAGGTAGCAAGGACGTCGTTAGTCACACCAACAGCTTCAGGCAATTAGCAGACCCATTTAACAATATGGTTCTGAATTTGTTTTCACTGTCCCTCACTAGTCCTTGAATAAAACTCACTTCAGAGACTTTTTTATTCTTTGTGCGACTAACAAGATAGAAGTTACATTTATATATAAAACATAGATACTTCATATTTATGCTTACAGCTGCTTATGTACCTCAGATGGAGTCAAATTTCTCAGTCCACATAGTTAATGCACAGGCTGGGATAGGGGAAGAAGTGGTTCTCAGCTGAGTTGACAATCACACATGCAGTCAGGTTTATGACCATCAATTTAACAAGTCTTTTGATTTTTCATCTCAGCCTAATACTCCCTTTCATCACATTCACAAGATTTCAGGAATCAGATTTTACTGTCCCATTCTCCAGTGTGCCCAAGTTGACTTCTTGTTGTCATGCTTTTTTTTTAAACCTGCTTTTAATTAAGAACCAGACCGTATAAGATAAATGGTGAAAGAGCTATAGAAGAAATGGAGAATATTACATAATGCAAACATATCACATAATATTATGCAAAATAGCTGTTTCAGTTAATAAAATGTATGACAAGAAAAGCATTACAAGTACTAACAACTAAATTAAGAAACCTAACTAAATAAATTTATATGTTGACAGCCATGACCTGGAAACAAAATTCTTTATTTTATAACATTACAATCTCTTTTTACCACCTGCACGATACTTACACACACACACACAGAAAAAGAAAATAAAATTAAAAAGGCATCCATAGCCCCTTCTTGAGGAGTGTCTCTCTGGAATTGCTAACCATGTCTGTTCTCTCTGGGGCAGAGGCAGTATGTACTTTCTTGTCTTCTAATCGGTCAGTCTGTTCCTTCTGTTCATCTTTAACTGAAAAATTCCCCCCCCCCCCCCGCCCCCAAAATAAAAGTCCCTAGATTTGTGCTGCAAACTGGTTTTCATATGTAATGTAATCTAAACATCCTTCAGTCCTGCAGCAGCATTTTGCACACATTTCAACCAGAGAGATAGGTAACCATTTGTCTGTCTGACAGGTTCAAATGTTGTCTTTGTGGGTTGATATTTATTACCTTGCAGTCTTTCATCTGCAGTAGGTCTAAAAAGAACTTTCTTTTATCACTCCAGTACCTCAGTCTGGGCTTCTGTAACCATGTTGGGCCTCATCTTGCATTGCATCACTTGGCAATTTAGGTTGTGCAAGCTATATTAAGCTCACAGATTTTCATAGCAATGGCATGCACAAGATGTTCCGGCTTACGTACATTGAATCCACTATCTGCATAGACTGTTAAGATATTTTTTAACAGGTATTATACACACAAATAACCTTTTCTTAAAATATGAAGATGGCAAAGTCACTCATTCAGATGTTTGGAAATGCCAAAATTAATTACTGCTGCCTGCACCTGCATGTTCCAAAGCACCTGAGAGTACTTAGCACATCTGTAAATTGCCACATGTTCTCAACCATGTGGCAACCAACTACCTAAAATTTCACTTAATTGTTATGACACACCATTACCTTGGCAGAGTCAGAGGTAAAATATAGCTCTGAACATCCATTCACCCACCTCAGTCATGCATTCATCCTTTTACTTCCTCAAATTTTGTGCTTATTCAGTAGTTGTTCCCTGGTGCAGGTAGCTTCTACAGTCAGGGCTTCTCTGCTAGAAATCCTGACTTGAATACCACTGGTGCCTAAGCTCCTTCTATTTTCTCTACAGAGAGCAAACGCTTCAAGCAAGTCTCGCCCTGTTCCCCAGCTTCTTGACCATCTTCACCCCCAGACTCTTCACAGCAGTCTCTATTGCTGCAGCTCAAAAGTCCTAGTGCCCTAGTGCCTAGTGCCTAGGGCTTTGTCCAAGACTTTAACCTCCTTAATATCACAGAACTGGTTAATCTGTGCACATTAAAGAAAATAAAAAAACAACTGTCATTCAAAGAGAGAAACAAAAGATACTAATCATTTGGTGTTATCACCACACAGCACGTGTGCACATATGACTAAGACATGAGGGAGGAGAACCATATGTACCTAGCTATTTGCAATGCAGACCTCGCGAGGTTTTCCAAATTAGGTCATGGATGACAAGAGTATCAATACAATACTCACATATACATAAATTCAGATGCAGTATACCATCCTAATGGAGATGAGGTTGGATGAGGACCTCGTGGGAGCAGTTTATGCAATGTGCATTTTCATAAGACTGAGGTAACACTGGTAATATTTTGGAAGCTAGAAGATAAAAAGATTCTGTAGATTTTATTTCAGTTCAACTAGCTAGGGAATTTGATCTGAACTGGAGCTGCTCAATTGTTTCTGGATGACCAGGTGTCAGTAAAGGATCAGTAACTCTTATTTCCATCTATGTACGGCCGACGTGTTGCCATTTTTTTCTAGAAATAGACATTACAGAAGCTAGCTATCTCTTCTTACCTTCCACTCAGATCACTGCAATCTGCTCTGAACTTAGAAAATATTTGAAAAATTCAGCTAGCATAGAAGTAGGCAATATTTTAGAGGCAAACCATTTGGAAACAGCCATCTGTGCTTGATAATAGTTGGAAATTTTAGAAAAATGCTACTTATCTCTCTTCTCACTTTTTTTTGGTCAAAAAATTGCTTGAAGTTTTTTTTCACTAGTTCCACTCATTTTACCCTTTCTGCAGTGGATTTCTTTTCGGTAACAGTTGTGAAAAAGAAGATAAAGTTTTACAGCCATATTTTGTGATAGCCTACACAATAATAATTCGTTTGTGTTGACCTGAGACCCTGGAATCCCTGTGCTCTTTCATGTCCCATTTCTATTAGCTACCCCATCTCTTCTAATCCACCCACTCCAGTATCTCTTTTTATTTATTCCTCATTGTTTGCCTCAACCACCGAGCCCATGCAAGCAGTCAAAAAGCCAATCTCTTGGTTTAGGTGGGATGCAACTACCAGCAAGAGCACCTTCACCAAAAATCTACTTCAATACAATAACCGATTCTTTCCTTATTCTAACAGAGCTTGAATTTGCTGACTATCCAACAAAGTGCAAACCTTTTTGCAGGTTTCTGAAGGAGACAACATTTAGTATTTGGTGATCACTGTAAATTATAAATAAACAGGTATGGGTCTAGCAATGGTTTCTTTATTAAGCAGTAGACCATTCTACTTAAGACAACACATACATTGAGTATTTCTCAGATTTTCTTCCACTCCCTTCCTCCAAAATATTTAAACAAATATTAGCAAATCCTGTTTGTAGTCTCAACTGAAGCTGAGAAAGCTGTTAGTTCAATATACATACACTCCTTGCTCTGACCTAAATTATAAGAGACCAGCTTCAAAACCACTGACTGAAAACTAATCTTGAACTGAGCAAGGGTAACAGATCCCATAACTATACCTCCAGAAGAAATGCATTAGAGACTCACTAGGAAAAAAAACTGTCACAGAATAAATACCAAACCATTAGGTGTCACGTTAACTCAAACATGAGTTTCTTTTTTGCAGGCCAGTAGCCCAGGGCAGATCTTCTCTGATTTACTGTGTTGCTGAAGCACAAAACCAGTAACCCCAGAGCGCTCCAGCACACAGCAACATCGCAGTGGGTCAACTTTCTCAGGGAAATGGGTGCTGTGGTTCAGCTACCAGCCTGGTATCAAACAGATTGTTTCTGTTCTTTACCTGACGCTGACACACTTTGTTGAATAAAAAGAAAAAAAGACCTGGTCCACTTGAATCCCGGGGTCCTTCCCCAAATGCTCAAAGTTTCCAACCACAACCCACTACTTTCTGATGTCACAAAGCAGTCTGTTGACCACGGGGCAGCCCACTGTTTCTAGACACTACACACCGACCATCCATCCTCCTTGAACCATGAAGCTTGGTGAGACACGGACTGCTTAGGCTACACATTTGAATTGCAAGGCAGTGCAAAAATAAATATTTATGCTTACCAATCCCAGGTACTGATGCAATGGAGAAGCTGTAAAAATCTTTTTCAGGTGCTGAAAGAGCCTGACCTTTTTCAGAAAAATGCCCTCTTGTCCCCTTTACACAGGTGACCCATTAGCATGTAGAACTTTAAGACCACTGACCTACCCCAGAGCAGGATGGTAGAAGCAGGTGCGACCTGTTTCTGAATCTGGACAAAATTAATGCTATCCAAGTGCCTCCAGGGAGCCAGCTTTGCTGGCTAAAGAAATCTATCACTTGTTATCTTTGAGCTCCTTCGAAACACTTCTCTGATACAGGCATTTGCTCTACAGTTTGTTAAGTCCTTCATCCTGTTAGTAGCCATTCATCTTCTAGATTTTAAATAATTTACCTGAGTAGAAAGGCATATATGTTTTTACAGTGAGCATGCCCAAAGTACTCCAAGTATTCCCAATATGGTAGGTCTGTATCTTCAGGTAAAAATTAGCAAGTCATCCTGCCCCTAGCTTTGACTACATTCCTTGTTTTAAGCCAAATACAGGACTGCAACAACTATGCACAGCTAATGTCTTTGGCACAATCCTGCACGAAAGCAGCATGACCTCGGGAGGCTTAGTGAAGGCAGAGGTAGAAAGGGTATTTTTCTCACAGCATGGCTGTATACACATACACCACGTACCAATCCTGCTCTGCTGCTGCCCAATATCCTGTGCAAATCAACGTAGTACCCATTTGGCCAAGTCGCTTTGCGGAGAAATCTGGTTACCTTCCATGATTTTATCTGCAATATTACCAATATCTCTAAGATAATTACTGTTTGAGTACACACCTTTTGCACTAGTTCTGCTGCTTTTCAGTCCCATGACATATCCCCTCATTATATCAATATTGATTTAAAAAAAAAAAAAGAGTTAACTTTCCGAGAAAAGCTGTCCTCCTCCTTTTTGAGCATGGTTCTGTTTGTTCCTGCCTGACAGAACAGAGTGCATCAAAGAAAAAGTAATAACGAATTTTGGCAGCTACAGCTAATAAAGAAAGCATCTACCTTAAGATTTGAAGACAGCAAGCTAAGATTAAGTTCATCGTGTCCTAGCCAAGACAACCTGCAGAGAGTCATGCTAACAGTGAAAGCAAAACTGGAAGGTTAGCTTTTCCACAAATTTCAGTTACTGATAAAACTAAACCTGCAAGGAAGGGAGAAGGGATTTCTAAATAGTTTGTGCAACTGTTTAAAAACAAGTTAGAAACAGACACTCAGTCATTCCTGATCTATGTCACAGGTATCAGCTTGTTTCAGGCATGCCTATGAGAACTGAACCAAAAATTATCTTAGGGGTGCTTTAGAGTTTACTGCAGTCGCACAGGATCAGCCTTTGGTGACTTTCTTAGTTTGAGAGTCCTCACAGAAACATTTTTAAAAAGAACATATCTTCTCCCTCATGTCTGACTTCTCTGGGTATAAAACAGAACAGGAGAGGAGACTGTCTCAAGTTGCAAGGAAGCTTCTGCTTTGACTGATGCAGGAGAATCATTACAGCATAGGAATCACTTCAGATATGGCAACTCATGTCACTTCTATGAACTTGTAAGTGCTCACCATTGAAGCAAAACTGAAGTCAGTCAGACGCCCCACATGGTCTGGTTTCCATCTGGGCTCCAATATATTTCAGCATTTGAAATGAATCTTTTCTACAGTGTTGACACAGAGGGGCTAGACCTGGGGCTGAAGCTCTTCAAAGCTCTACTCTCTATAGTCGTGTGCTTTATTGCTTTGTAGTTCAAGACCTAATGGCAACATGCTCACATTAATTTGTCAGAAGCGTCCCCAACAGCTCAGAGGCAATCTCAGCATGGAGGATTTTGCTCTCTGTGAACTATCATTTGCACCTTTCAAACAAGTACCCAAAATCCTTGAGCCTACTTTATAGCCAGAACAGGCTATAGAAGTGATTCACTTCACTTCTCAATTTTTTACTACTATTTTTATACTAGCACCTCCCTCTCCAAACAAACGAACAAACAAACAAAAGTTCAAAATTAGTCAATTCCTGTTAAAAGCATGTGATATTTTAAACTGCATGACTGCATTTAAGCACATACTTAAATCGAGGGTAAAATAAGCAGAAAAAAATACGTAACTTCACACCCTATCCTAAATTTGATTCAAAAGGGAATATGACTATTTAAACTATTATTCTCAGCAGCAACCTTCTACAGTTAACTGAAATAAGGATTATCTGAAGTCAGCAGTATTTTCCCTTGTATGAATCTGGAGAGTTTCCTAAAGTGCTCTGTACTCTTCCTAGCTCTTCTGAAATCAACATGAGTTCTACCTGAACTGATGAGAAATACACTATTTGCTTATGATATCGAGATAGAAAAAAATAAATTTCTCTTGTCAAGTAAAATTGTAAAAGTAGTTACATCCATTCAACTATTACTAATCAATAAATAGTAAAAAATTTAGAAAAGTTTAAAATCTGTATCTTTAACACTGTACATTTCATACAACAATAAAAGTAGACTGTAATTAATTGTTACCTGACGATTCATGCACCATCATCTTACATAGCTGCATATAGAAATGATGAGATCTACATAGTCTGGTTTAAACTGCAAACAACCAAATTCATCAAACCACTCTCCTGACCAACCTAATGTGTAAAAAAATTCAGCACATACACTGCAGTTATTTTAAATGCTGCATGTGGGCACAAGCAATAACCAGCTGTTAAAGTACTGATGCTCCTACACGACACTTCAAAATACATTTTCTCCTGTATAGCTAGTAGTTACTTTTGGCACATGATCATATTCTATGAACCTGTTCTCATCTACTTCCTCCGCTATTACCTTGACCTAGCACATTTCCTTCTGCTCCAAAACTCCACTTTGACAAAAGCTGTTATCTTTCTGAGAATCAGAGGCACACCGTGTCAGTAGCTACAGCTATGAAAATCCAGGGTAATTTCATGTGGAGACCCTTTGGATTTGCCCCATATGAGAGATAAGAATTTGATTAATAATATTTATTAATAAAAGTCTGAGCCAAAGAAGGGATTATAAGTACATATGACTCTTTGTTGATTCTTTATATATTCTTAAAGGAAAGGAGCATTAACAGTCTATTTCAAAACCTGATAAAGTTAACCAGAACATTACCCATGTAAATCTGTACCTGAAACTGTGAGGAAGTGAGAACTCATCCATGTGCTCAGAAGGCATTGTAAAAATGCCAGCTCAGTTAGCATAATCTGTCCTTGAAAACTAAAGCATTGACACCCCTTGCCATATAATGCACAAATGCCCAGCCACAACTGATATCTGCCTTGTTGGTATAAAAGATACACCAAGACTTTTTGTGGATACGGTATATCATTACATCTAGCCCATCGAGAAAAAGGGGAACACAATTTGCTTTCTAGGGCATGCACATATCAAAACATGTCTTTTAATTTAAAATGTACTTTACTATAATACAAGTCAGATATATTAGGTTTCATGCATGAAACTTCATGAAATAAAGATTATATTATTTGAGAACAGATAGACTCACTAAAAGGAAAATTAACAAAATAAAAGAAGATCCAACTAGCATTTTGCATTTAAAAGAACAGTGGTCAACACTTGATAAATATCTGTTTGCTACGTAATCATGATCAATTTCAGGAAAAAAAAAAGTCACTTGAAACAATTTTCTTTACTAACAAGATTCATAAAAAAACCCCAATTTTATAAAATGTGCTTTGCAGGATGTAAATAGAAAAAAGATCGGTCTATTTGCCTTCATGTACTATTTGATCAGATAGCATGTAATAAAGGTGACAAAGTGCTTTGAAGTTTCCTCTGGGACCTGAATTTCAACTAATTTTCTTATGCAAATAAGGGCTAACTAGTTATTTTTCAAATCCTAGCACTTTTGACTACAAAACCTCTAAATACATTATTCGTGGCTCTCATGTTTGAAAAGTTTTGAGTGTATTCTCATCTCATTGCACAGACAGTTATGCATAAGCCTCTCATTAAGGCTAAACCGCCTCTCATTGAAACGAGAATATACCCCTAAGGGTTTCTGAATTAAATTCATTTTCGGTTATTCATCCAAGTTATTTTACATTTTCATAGCACATTAAAATATTCTCTATAACTTCATGATAAAGACAGATATACTACTAATTTGCACTCGAATATGAAACATATGACTGCAGCATTAGCACATCTGTTAAAAGGTGGAGGGATGGAAGATGCATTTGGCAAGACAGTTTTCTATGTCAGGACTTCTGTCACCGCTCAAGGATTGTTTGCTATTTATCTTGGCTTTTCTGTTATTTTGAACACAGCTTAAGGTATGTTTTACCAGACAGAAGATGGGATTCAAGAAGCTCCATTTGGCATAATAAATGGAATTTTTGATAGAAAGCCAGGCTAAAGGGAGTCAGAAACAGTACAGAAAGCTCAGGTTCAGTGCTTATTAATCCAAAGCTTGACTGTGTTTGGCTGCAGGGTCTAATATACCCTAGAAATACATCTAGATCCTGATTTTCAGGTTGACTTTTTTTTTTATTTGAAGTATCTATGTAACCAATTTGTCAGTTTGCGTTACATTTCCCCTTTGTCTCTACCCACAGTGGGAGGATACTTGTCTATCAGCCTTCAGCTATGAACTCTAAACTCTTCATCTTAAAGATAAGACTCCCATATTTTCCTTTGCTTGTTCTCAACTCATTTAGAATCAATTAATTGGCCAAGAAATCAAAACATGCTTGAAATCAAGACGTTATAATTTTTTGTCCTCTAACCTTAATAATGAGTAAATAAAAATTACATGGCAATGGCATGCAGGAGACATTAAAAAGACAAACTTTTTTTTTTTTTTTTGTAAACCCATGCACTTCTGAGGCTAGAAGGAAGAGTGAAAAGTAAACATTTCTACTGTTTGGCTTAGCTTTTTTTTTTTTTATTTCCTCATGACTCTACAGTTCATTTTATTGCTATAGTATGCGTTAGGGAGACATTAGCAGAACAACTTTTCCAGACATTGCTAAGCAACCTAATTCTTTAAAACTTCCTCAGAATAACAAAAGTATTTTAAAACAAATTGCTTTAACATCTTCTTATGCTATGATTAATACATCCTGGTTTGAAAACCAAACAAACAAACAAACAAGTCTGTGAAAGCAGTGGCCAGAAACATTTGATTTTTTATTTAAAACAAATATGAAAAGAATTAATTTGACTGAATGCATCTATAGATTAGCATAGATTATTTTGGTTATGAAGGTCTCAGAGTTACTGGTTGAGTAGGTGCCCCATTCATTTGGGATGTGACATTGTGCTGAGCATCTCATGGCTGGTCCCCAAAATTCTCTTTTCTCACTAACATCAGTAAGAAATAAAAGCTCTCAGTCTCTAGGACAGGTCTCCCAAGGACATCATACCTCAGACTGCTAACAGAACAGTCTCTTTTCAGAGATGATCTGAACCATTATTTGCCTTCATCATTTGTCATGTATTTCATTTTAGAAAACCTACAGAATCAACACAATAGTAAAATTTCACAAAGGAAATAAAATTCTTCAGCTAAGTCACTTCTCACTTTAAATGCAAGATGCTCCAGGACTTACTGAGATACCATTTGTATAGCCAAAACCAAAGCTAACTGGGAGAAAATATTACTTAGAGGATAATATTTAGATACTGATGTGGTTTAGAAGTCATTATCTTCTGTAAGATTAACATTTTTATTTACAACTCCATAAAAATATAATGCATATTTATAAAGCAGGAGAACAGGATTTATAGTATATTGAAATGCTTTTTGTGCTTTAAATTGTAATAATTTGGACATTTCAAATTTAATCAAACTGACAAAAATAAAGCCAATGGCAGCCTTGGTTGCTCTGCAACTGCCTCTTAAAGTTTTACACAAACTTTAATAAAATACTGAATGTACAAAATAAAGCTTTTTATACCAGCAACCCTTTACCACTCATTTTACTTTACATTTCACAATCAGTACAAAATAGAAACACTAAAGTAATAGTGCTTCACTGGACAACAAGCTTTTCTCTTTTTTTTACCCTAAGAGACACTGAAAACAGTTTTTTAAAGTCACCTAAGGGATCTGGATATCTAGCTTCTGTTAATTGTAACGGCAACAGAGAAAAATTTCAGAATAAGTACTTAATGTCTAAGATTACAAATGAGTGAGCTCACGCGGCCAGCTCTTCCTACTTATTTCAGTGTATTTTGCATACAAAATGATTGCAGCCCTTCCGGAATTTCACTTAGCATTATAGGATATGCAGATTATATTATTTATCAAACATGCACATCCAGACAGGAACTCGGCTCTGGAACAGGATGAGTTAAAAGCAGTCAGCTACTCTCCAGAAACATTCAGCAGACAGGACAAGAAGATGTGAAACACTTTTGCATCACGTCAGCAGCAGTGGTGTGCGCTGGACTAACATGAGTCAGAAGGATGCATCATGCACCAAAACCTTTTCAAGTTCATATTCTGTCAGGACAGTTATTTCGCTGAATTGCTCACAGTCTCACAACTGCAGAAAAATGTTCCTTTCCAACAGAAAATTTTCTGCCTTTGGTCTCAGCTCAGAGATTTTTTTTTTTCCTTTTCTAATCTGATTCCCTCCAGCTGTTTTTAAGCAGAAAACTATTTAAAGTAGAAAATTAAAACATACAATGCAAAATATCCCCCAAATTCAAATGAGCTGGCTTCTTATATTTCATATTATCCAAAAGGCTTATTCTGACTGAATGCTGCTGTTCACTGAGGTGTCAAAAATGAGCAAATAAGAACCCTGAGGCAGAAAGGGAGCTCACAGCCACTAAAGACAGCAGCAGTATCAGTCAGTGTCTTTGCTTCCTCAACGAGCACTAGTAACTTCTGTTAAAATGGAAGGCTACAGTACTAAGTACTCCATTTCCTGGTAATTATAAGAAAGTCAAGCAATTAAGCACATCAGTGGTAATGCTTAAAATTAGAGTGGTAACTAAAATAGACGTGAAAACGAGAAAAGAAAAAACAGGCCTTACTTTAACTGCGCAAGCAAAGTCTACTGTGAAATCCCAGGGAGGGAGAAATGTTCAGTAGAGCATAAAAACCTGAAGCAAAAGGAGGTCTCCACCGTATTTTTTATACTCAGGTCCACAGCATATAAGCAAGATCTGTAACTTTGCTGCCTGTGGATCAAGAAAAGTATCTATAAATCATACTTCAAGCTTGCTGAGCACATGCCAAGCAGGACAGATTATTCTGGAACAAACAAGAGACATTAAACGTCTGCATACTACTCTGAAGTAAGAAAGTCAAGAATGTAGATCGTCAAGATAAATTGAAAATGTTATGATTCCATAGGAAGATTAATGTAGTCATATAATCTGATGTAATTCATATATTCAGGATTGCTTTTTAGAAGTCCTAGCGGTATTGTTAAATTAGATGTGTCTAACCTCTAAACTTCACAACACAGAAACTACTGAAGGTTTATATCCTGTGTTAATAGGATACTTGCCCACTTCATATGTTTATATACAGATAAAATCCCTGTATGAATACATACACAAACAAAAGGAACTCTAGATATGAACTTTCTAGGTGAGAGATTGTTAGTACCTGTCTGGCAAGGTGTCGAAACCCCGTGGCATCAAATGTGTTAGAAGAGTTCTCCAAGGAAAAAAGCCATATTTGGCCCAGGTTTGGAAAGGAATCTAAGAAATATATGAACACAGTGAATGTTTCAGCTCCTTGGGGACTCTTACTGGTTTCTCAGAACGGTCTTTGGGTTTAACACCACTCTTAAGGTCAAGCAAACATACAACATGTCTCTCTCCACTGTAGACAAACATCGAGTCCCATACTGGATGGAAATGACTAAAGATTTCTTATATTTCTTTCATGTCAAAAAAGACAATTACTAAGTTATGAGTAGAAACATG
>JAOXNO010000013.1:107705032-107722663 GCA_028565335.1 Limnodromus scolopaceus | reverse complement strand
ATTCTAAACACTAGCCTAAATAAGCCAAAAAAGATAAGGTTCAGGGAGTGTAGTTTGACAATTAAAAAACCCCCAAACATATACATTGATTATTAAATATATGATTAGGTGAAACACCACTTTCTACTTTGTCCAAGTATTTAAATGCATACCTATCACATAATTTATTGGATTTTGGTTTTTCACTCAATTATACCTTCACAAGGTAGTGATAATTAAGGGCAAGAGAAATTACAGTTTTCTACTAGAAGGCACTAATATCAATCAGTCCTCAGAGGTGGCACTGCAATAACTCAAATATTTATGAAAAATAGATAAAATTTACAGAACTGCAAAGTATCAAAGAAAGCAGAATCTGGCCTCCTTTCCTGCCTCCTCCCACTTATAAAATAGAGATGGATTTATTAGCTATGTTATCCCTGAGCACCACCGCAGAAATATATGGAGTTGCATAAAAACTCAATTTAGTTTTATGATCCAGCATAATCCCAAAACACCCAGATACAGGTCTGCAGATACTGAGACAGCATGTGTCTATCTGTATGCAGATTTTGTAGCTTTTATTTATATACACATGCACACATTTTCAACATAAACTGAAGTTACAAAATTTGCATACTTCATTTTCTTCATTATAAAACTTCAGCTAGTCTAATAAGGAGTGAATTTAGAGGGTCACTAAAACCAGATCAAAGGCACTGAGTTACTTATTGCATGTGCATTTTGAGCCATATACAACTGTGCTTATTTTAAAATTATTACCTGTTTGTATATCAGTGTGCAGTCTGACCCAGCTCTCCTGTCCCAAACGAGCAGTGTATCTGAGATCAGCTCCCATTCTGACATTTCAGCCACAAATTCACAAGACAAACTGAGCTCCTATTTCTAACTCTGAGGAGAAAACCTTTCGGGACTATGCCTCAGGAGGAGGAATCAAAATCTTCACATTCAGAGTGAGAGAAAGGTGAGAACTAATGAACTTTTGGTTACCAAATACAATGCTCCCAATGCAGCATCCTCTGGCCGCAGCGGCCTGCAACGAGAGCAATGTTGTTCTGGTGTGCTTTAATCTAGGTCACAGCTGACAACACAAATCTACGTTACCAAGTCCAAAAGTCATCAAGTGCAAACCACATCCACAACATAAAAATAATTTCCAACAGTCAAATGTTCTATATAAGGAACAGTACCGTCACATGCTTGATACCACATATTTGTAGGAAAAAAAAAATATTTTCTTGGAGTGATTCTCCACACTCCCCAAACCATTATTCTAGAAGCATTCTTGGAAGGAAGCCTAAAGGAACAAATGCAGGATAGACTCACTTCAACTAGCAGACAAGTTGGGATCCACTGATTTTAATCAAATCTCTGAAGTTTTCAAATACCAATTTCTTCTCAAGCCTTATCTCTATACAGCTACTGTAATGGCAGATTGTAATAAACCATTTCCTTACACTAGTGCCAAACACATTTCTCCCATCTTATCATTTGTCTAGAAAGGATCTGAAAATAGGTCATAATTTCCATGCAGCTTTTTAATATGCAGGAATTTTCATCCAATATTTTTGCAGAAGTCTCCCATAACTACATGAGAAACACAGGAGTATTAAATATTCAAAGTTTATTTTGATATAAAACGATCTGTGTTAACTTATTTATGGTCCTTAACAGGATGTGATTATGAAAGAACAATAGTTTCAATGCCACAAAGGAACCGCCGAGATGATCACAGAGGTACTTGATTTGGGTCTGTTTGAAAGCCATGTTAGGGTCTGTCAAATTACATTAGTTTTATATTAATTGCTGAAGCTTAAAATCCATTTATTCTCAGCAAGAGTGTAGTTTAATCCTCTATGAAATCGGTTCATAGCCAAATAATACTGTTAAAATATGAGGTTATTAATGCAATATTTTTAACATCAAGGAAAACAAAGAATACTGATTTCTCTCTGTCGCAATGTACTACACCCACAATTAATAAAAATAGACAAATTAAGACATAACCTCCGAGCTCTGTAGAAAACAAGAAGCCGCAGTAAAACACTTAAATAAATTACACATTACAAAGCTGTAATTAACTGGACAGGAACTGCTTCATCTTTGGAACATCTATTTCAATCGTATCAGGTGCATCTAATGGGTTGTCTGCCACAGGAGCAAAATACCCATATCCTCTCCTGCACCACAGAAGAGAGAAATGCAAGTAAAGCCTAAAGAAAAAGACCTAATTTAATCTTTACTCTGAGGGACAGCAATAGGCTGGATGGGGCTTTGAGCAACCTGCTCTAGTGGGAGGTGTCCCTGCCCATGGCAGGGGGGTTGGAACTCAATGATCTTTAAGGTCCCTTCCAGCTCAAACGATTCTATGATTCTATGATTGTCAGCTGAGCAGGAGCATTCTTTCTGAAACTCTTTCCTCTAAGATGCAGTACTAATGCAGAATAAAGAGATAAGAGTTAAAAATATCCATAAGCACAAATAGTTTCCCACACACAACATACAAGGCTCCAGAGCTATATTCAACTGAGAACACAGGAAATATTATCTTACAGATAGCACTAGTATTATCTCAAACACTGAAATACAAAGACTGTTTGATGTCACCATTACAATAGTAATTTAATTGTGAACATGATCTGAGAAGTATGGTGATACTGAAGATTAATAACATTTTTATAGTGCAGATGAGAAGGAAAAGAGAATTTATTATTAGCAACGGAATAAACTGTAGTCTCTATCAAGAGGCTTCTAAAATGTGAGCGATGTACATAATTTTTGTACAAATAATTCCAATGGAAAAATAGAAGCTGAAAACATAAAAAAATTTATATTCTGTTTGGGTAAAACAATCTATGTATATCATTACTCACCCTATATAAAGAAGCTGATGTTATATTACATTTGATTTCATTGCATTAAGGAGCAAAGATCTGAGCAAATCAAGTTAATGAATGCTTCTGTTCAACTACTAACAATGATTAAGGAAATATGAGAAATTAAAATTCTTTAAGAACATTTCAAGCAGATTGCACATATATATTTATTAGGACAAAAACACTGAAAATTAACTAAATATTACAAAAGACATCTTCAACTGGAAAAATGAGGAAATATATCACGGGATGAAGCTACTGCTACAAATTTACAAGATACTACTACAGGACAGTACTGTTTTAAGAGTACTACAGCTTTACCAAAAAAAAGATTATCCTTCTGCAACAAAAAACTAAAAACTGGAAGCTGCAATATCAGCCCATGATGAATGTATTCACCATATTCAAGTCCAGCATATATCACAGCACCTGGAAGCAGTTTATTGCTTCTTTACAATTTTAGGCACTGTTGCAGTCTCTCCAATCCAATTCCACCAAGCAATGGCAGTATTTAGTAATGTTTATCCTCTCTCTTTTAAAGAGAAAATCCATCCACTGAACCCTCTCATGCATTGCAAATGCTTCCTATCACAAAGTCAGTTTACTCTCAACAGCGTGCAAAGACGTAGTGCAGTTTCCTCCTGATATCCCATGGATTATACGTTATACTTATGTCTGTAGTAGTATCTCCTCTGCTGTTGGAATTACTTACCGGGATACGCAACTGAGCGCATCAGTTGATTTCTCAGGTCACCTACATCTTTCTGACCAAGAGTCCCTTTCAAAACAGCTATGTAATCTTTTCCCAACACAATGCTAATTAGTTGCTTCTGAGTCAGGATCTCAGTCTCTTGGCTCACTGCCATAAGAAGGTTTTTTATCAAAAGTCCTGGTAACTGCTGTTAGCAATAACCCGACAAGTTTTGCTCTTCCTGGCCGAGTTCCTCCTACTGCCATATCCATCAAAGCACTTTTTCAGTAGTATCTCTGGATTCAAGTTTCCTGTGAGTAGTTACAACCATCCACTCCTGAATTATGGATTCCGTGGTCTGTCCTTGAAAGCAGCTCCACCTGAGCAGCAGAGACACTCTGCGCAACACTGAGTCATGCCGCCATCCACGATATCCTACCAAGGGGTTTCTGGTGAAACAATCTCTCCTACCAACAGCAAATCCACCTTAAATGGCAATTGTCCCCATCTCTTCAGTCCTAGCTACTGCCCAGACAGCCTAGGTCTTAGATCTGATTTTAGCATTGAACTAATTTTTTTTCAAATAGACAATGTGAAATAATCTGAGTTACAAACTGTGAAAATGCCTGAGTTGTTCAGAGTTCTTAAACTTTTTGAGAAGAGCAGCTGAGATACTGCTGAGCATTTGAGTTTAAAAAAAAAGTTTTGCTTAAGTTAAACTCGTAAAAATATCTCACTGAAAAGCTACTGCTCCCATTCCTAAAAATAGGGCAACAGGGTTATTCTGGCTTGAAAGCTATGAAAATCATCAAAAGGTGGCCTTAGAAAATTGCCATTTCATCTCCCCCAACACGAGTGCATTAGAAACTGTAAGAAAACTCCACTTTGTACCCCAGTCCCTAGAACATGCTCCCCCAGCATCAGCCACCAAACACACTTCAAACTGCTTGTGAGCAAGGACCCTTCTGTCATTGCTTATTGCCGTTCAGTGGGGCGCAACAGCATGGATGCTAAAAAATGAGATAAAAATATACTCTGTTTCTTGTACCTTCTATCCTCCATCCACACTTTACGAAAGAGAAGGCAGAGGTATATATGCATTCACCATAATGCAGAAAAAGGGGAGAAAGCAGCATGGCACACACAGAAGGGGCATGAGTCAAGATGAGGAGACAAAGTAGTCAGGCTAGGGGAGACAGATGAGACAGGGGCAGGGAGATATGCAGTCACTGAAGTATATTTCATTCCAGAACTTGGAGTGGAGCCCAGAAAACTGAAGTCTCAAAACCCCCCTCTGCTGTCAGCTAGTATTTACAAAAGCTAATTGCAAAGCTCTTCTCTCAGACTTGCAGCTGGCCACAGAAAGGGCAACAGTCCTCTACAGCTACTTGTCCTTTTGCTATTCTAAGAGGCAGACAGCTTTGCACTATAGTTCTTAACTTCTTGGGATACCTTTACAATACTATTAAACAGGAAAGGAATTCTATTTTGTTTAAAAGCACAATATTTAATTGTGTTCCAAGATTAAAAGTGTTGGGAAAAAATTTTAGTTCGGTACAAAATGAATTAAACGCTTAAATACTGAAAGCGTTCCTCTATACACTGTAGCATGCACACACACAACTGGCACACATCTCTTTTCCTCTGCAACCATGGGTAATTAACAAATGGCCCACATAAACATGTATGCCAGCATCAATTAGATTTCCTTTCTTCAACTGTGAAAGAAAACTTCATTCTTGCTCTGTAGCACATGGCTTCAGCCGTATGTAAAGGTTGCAATACAAAGAAAACAGTCTTCTGAGCTAGTGTGAATAGAAAACAATGCAAGGGAAAAAAAGGAGTTTGGTCAGAGGTGCATCCAGCTCATCCCTGTCCGCTGCTCCAGCAATCTGCTATGCAATTTGTAGTATGCAATCCCCACAGCTTTTTTCTTAATATGTCTCTCCTACCAAGATGTTCACAGTCAACAGTAAGCTCCAGAACCGCTTCAGAAGGTGAAGATGGCGAGGTTCACTGGAAAGCACTCTAAGCTCTCAAATCACAGGACTAAGCTGAAAGCAGTGATCACCCTCAGGGAGACCTATTACATTACTGGGATTCTGAGTATTAATTGCACATATCCTTACAATGCCTATTATTCTAAGGAAATGTTTCTGACTTCCAGAAGTCAAAAGATGTACATTTTCCACTGTGGTTCTATGAAGGTACTGTATTTCCTGATTTGTATTTATTCACTGTTAGAAAATCAGCATTTTCGCCACGCATTGCATTTCCTGAATAGTAAAGTTACTGCCTGCAAATGCAGTCTAGTGAATGTTGAAGTGTAGAACCTTGATGAAATGTTAAACAAAGCAAGACCCACAAAGGAGACGTGCAGCACCATTTACCGTTTAACAGGCTTATGGATAAAACGTATTTCTGAATTACAGCGTGCATCTGCATAAAGCTGACTGTTGATGGGAACCAAAGCTGGCAAAACCGTAACAACATAAAAATGCATTTGTGATCTTATTCTTTATGTAGTGCAAGTGACAGCCCATCAGTGTATAATTATCATATATTACTAATGGGACATTAATCAACATTCATTACTCTAATTAGAAAAACTTGTCTTGAAAGGCAGTCTGACTTTTCACCTCTAGAACTGTAATTGACACACAAATGAATTTGACAGTCTTAACAACTATAAATCCTTAGTGGGAGAAATAGTGTCTTAATCTTCCAGCATTTAGTTTAACAGCCAGTTTCCACTCTCTGCAGGTAAAATTCAAGTCAGCTTAGACAGTCTCATGCACTACTTCAACCTCTGCTAAGTACTAAACATACATCTAACATGAGGCAAAGATAATACATAGGCTACGTGCAGGTTTACTGAGTGGGGATTAAGCTTTTCTTTGAAAGAAACCTGGAATATCTGTCTATAATGTATGAAGTCAAGCCTGAATTGGGATTTCAGTTATCCATGGGATATCCTTTTGAACCTGTATAACTTTCTTTGTCCCTTCAAAAGTGTTATTTTTGTGCACATACAATGTCAAGAAACCCACAAATATTAATCAAATACAAAGGAGATTGGGGACAGTATAATGTCTGCTTTTCAAACAATTCACATGGAAATGAAAAGCATCTAGGTGACAATATTTTTAAGTGCCAATAACCCAGCAGGTCTCACAAAAAGAAAAAAAAAAAAAAAGAGATATGATCTTTGTGCTTATGTATTGACACAATCCAATGCCTGCTTAAGGCAATGACACTATTTTCACAGTGTGAGCCACAGACTTCAGTGAGTATCAGATCAGAATCCTATGGATTATCCTAGCTACGCTAAATCATGAGACATTCTTTCAGCAATAGAAATTATATGTGTACATGTTAGAAGCCCCACCAGGCTATGCTGGTTTACGGACATGCCTCTTTTTATATATCTTACTGGAGATGTTGAAATCTAGACCCATTTAAGTCACAATGACTCTGCTATTTATTTCAAAGGATGTTCTGATTTTATCTGATGTAAAGTCATATAATCATAGAATATCTCAAGTTGGAAAGGATTCATAAGGGTTACTGAGTCTAACTCCCTGCTTCCTGCAGAACTACTCAAAATTAAATCATATGACTAAAAGCAACATCCAGACACTCCTTAAACCCTGACAGGCACAAAAGATGCTATCTATCATTAAAAAACTTATAATACTGTTTGACCTTACAGGATACTTGGTAAAGTTAATATAAATAGATTAAAATTCAAACTGTTGAAAAAATATAATGGAGAATTAATTATAATTTAGAACTACGAGCATATATTAATCTGTCTTGACTTCATCTATCAGATAATTATTTAGGGAATATGAAGAGTGTTACGATTTGTTTAGCAATGTAATTTTTTTATGCTACCGTTTCAAATTACTGTGTTATTTTCACTTATATTATCAGACATGGTCTGAAAGTGTAGGAAAGGTCTATTTATCACCTCTGAAACAGGAAATTGAATTGAAACTGATATAATAAATAAAAGTCTAAATATTTAAATCTCTAAAAGCATAACTTTAAATTGTTTAATGTTTGTCGTTGGTTATACATCTTCACTATTATATATTATAAAAGTAATTCAAACTGTGTCTTCACTTGTAACTAAGCTGGCAAAGGAAACTCAGAAATTATCTGTACTACTTCAGTTTGATGTGATTTTCTGTTGTTCAAAACAATAATTTTTCTATGAACTCATTTCTTCTTGCTAAACACAGACTCATTTCAAATTCATTACCTTGACAACAACATCCTACCAAATAAATAGTGACCATGCTTTTACCACAACTGGCATGGCAATATTATATTAGTCACTGAGGAAGAGACAATGAAGACAGCTCATTTATTACTGAACTACACAAATAATTTGCCAGTTGTGATACTCATTGATAAGACATTTCTTTCACACATTCTGCTCTTGCTTTACCCACAGACTACTCTGAGGCTTAATGTCATAAACACTAACCCTTAAGGTCCTAAAATTCAAATTCATTCCTTAATTGGCTACGGAAACTGTGGTAACTCTACATTACCTTCTCTCTCTTTTACCCTTCTCTTCCTCAAAACAAAAAGAAATCCAGGGTGAGGCAAAATTTAAAAACCTTTAAATACTAGAAACTGAAAAATGGTAATTACATAAAAAAACAGGTTTTCATTTGGCTTTATGTATTTACTTTTATACCTACTTGAATCTAGCATTAAGTCAAATCCATTCCTGCTTTCATCTCACTTACCTCCCTGTAAACACAGCAGTCACAAATCCAGTCTTCTGCATTTTGCATCTACCGAGATAAACTCTACTGCAAATACATTTCTGTTTCCTGTTAATGCTATCCAGTAGGAGCACAGAAGGGAATGAGATCTGGTCTATTTTGATAAAATGCATGGCTTTGAGTATTTTTTTACAGTGTATTTTCTTCAGTATATCTTTGGTTTAATTTCACATTTATTTATTAAGCACAAGCAGAGTTAGCTAAAAGTAGTTATTAGATAAAGCATGACTAATTTCATCCTACTTTCAAAAAGTATTTGACCTAGCAATAAATACAAAAAAATTAATCCTACTTCTTAAAATATCTCCATGTAAACTCTAAAAAAACGCATAACACAATAACCATTAATGCTACATTTGCCACACTTAATTTTCCAGCACATACACAAACTTAGCTCTAGAGAGACTCCACTGAATTAATTTACTTACTTTAGCTGGTATATTGTAAAGATAATAATGGAATCTATTAAGAAAGGACTACATGATTAGGTTCCATAAGATCATGGGCAACAATCCATGACTAATCCACAAATTCAAAGGGTGAAGCAAAATGAATTTTTTTTCTTTATTTCTCTATTTAAAACAGGTAAGATGTGCAGCACACTACTGATCAATGTATTTAAACATTTTCTTTCTAATGCTGTGGGTTAAATTTTTCTTCCACAAAACACACAGTAGGCAGCTTACCTTAGAAAAATTCAACATGGAAAGTAACTGAGACTTTGGGTTACACACAAGTTTCAGTATCTGATGTCGGGAGTGCCCAGTTTGGCTCCAGGATGATTTGCCATTGAAATTAAATTGTATCAAGAGCTGTTCTCTTGATTGCTGAATTAAACATTGGCTGCTGAATGTTTAAATAATATATGCTGAAAGATTTACTTTTTTTCCAAAAAAAAATACATATAAAATAAATACACCTTATTCTATGAAATTTCAAGGATCTCAGTATCATACAAAGTATGCATTCAGCCTTGAGTAATAACTTACTACACTAATGTAAAGCAATTTGTTTGTACCCACTAAAATAGAATGAATCATATCCATGATACCAAATTGTAGTAATAAATTACTGAGCTCTGCTAGTGGTGGAAAAAGCTTTATAATATTGGATTTTACAGTACAGCTCTATTATAGTCATCTACTATTTATTTATTATCATGGTATACTAAATAACATATTGGCTATTTACAATCTGTAGAGGGCACACATCTACCTAGATCAAACTGTTTAAAAATACTATTTCCTTTACCATGAGTAAGGGGTGGTTACTATAATAATATGAGTGCAGTGTGATGTTGGTATCCAAAAATTATGGAGAGTAACTGTGACTATGCAGAAAAACTGTCTAATAATACACCCACTGAGTGAATTATTTTTGAGAACTGGACTTGTGGCTAGTCGGGTCTGCCACGTGCATGCAGCTAAGTGAGTGTGCACCATAGGTCTGATCTCGGGTTTGTGGAGCCTGCTACTTATTTGAGCTAGCAGGTCTATAAATTCATGTTCTCAAGGCCACCTGACGGCAATAATTAAAGTGGCAGCTTCAGCCCTGAGGTGCAAGTGAGGTGTGAGCTGGCTGCTTTCAAGACCTTCCAGAAAGGAATTCACGGTTCCTCCTCGAGGTCCTCATTGCTTCCACCAGAAAGAAAAGAAAAACTCTTTAGAACATCCCATGTGCCTGAATAGCTAATCTCAGCTTCTCTTCAGCCTCCTTTACACCACCAAGGGGTAGGGGGAGAGATGAACATCAAGAATAAGGGAGTTTAAAGGGAACTCACTCTCTCAGTTTTTTCCTCCCTGTGGTTGAGGAAAAAAAAAATCCCCATCAAAAGATCAATTCTGACTTAAACCTAAATTCAAGCATATGAAAGCCTGAAGAGGTACCCCACATTTATCAAGCAATTTGCTAAGACAGGCAGTAGCTGCCATGAACTGGATATGGAAGGAAAGATGAGTATAGCAGCAGTTTATGGTTAGACCAAATGTTAAGACAAAATCAATAGATATATCTGAAATAATTGATATTCTACAAGGTTCTCATGTACACACAATACTGGAGTCAACATTATGTTCATTTTTTAATACAAGGCAGTAAAAAACAAAACCAAACACTCAAAACCACGACACTGCTTTGTTCAGCAACTGTTCAAACCAACGACTAAATCAGCTGCAAGGACTCTGTAAGCTAAGGCCCTGAAAGGTGAAGGAAGCCAGAAAGGCTAAACTAGATCTGGCAGACTCATAAAATAATTAATTAATTATACCAAAATTAATTAATTAATTATACCAGTTCTGTATAAAAACAAGCAAACAAAGAAGAATCCCGCCTGAACCAAGTAAAAATCCATATTCAATTTATTAATCAGTATCTGTTAATTTGCAACAAAATAAAATACTGGGCTTTTCTGCAATAACCTCAGGTTCAAGCACTGTTTCTTGCATGAAGGACATATCTTGCACAGAGATCACTGGGAGCTGCACATAGAACATTGGAAGGTTTTGGTCTAAATGATGTACTGTATTAAACACGAAAACAAATGTTAGCATGAAACCATTACAGATTAATAATATTGAAGCTTTTACCAATTCAAATTTACATTTGTGGGCTTTCCTACATACCAGTTTCTCTGTTCTCTACAGAGACTTTAAGTCCTTGGGAAAATGGTCTAACTATTTTTGGTCCTATAGCAGTTCAGGATGCAAACAGATAAGTTCAATAGAAAAAAGCAAGTTATCGTTTCTATAGATATGCTAATCTGCTAGAAAATTGATTATTGGACACACAAAACTCAAGTCCTCAATTTTCTTCTTTTTGTATGTAAAATTTTTCCTTTTAGTTTAAAAAGAAACTGAAATGGGCACCAGAATGAACCTTCATCTTTCTCTCACAATGCTCTGCTCTGTGTTGTTATGGAGGCACCAGAAATTTAGAGTAAAGAAACATGACATAATTCATTTCTCCTAGGTCCTGTAGAAATGCTGTAATCCTTGAGTAATCTCTCAGCAAATATTTCTGTCTTCAGAAGGGCTCTACAAGTGTAACACACAAAAGTGTTGCTACTGCATTTCAGCATTTCTTCTTATGAAGAAAACCTCCAATACGGCCCTGACTAATTGGTGCTCAACATTAAAAACCTCATTCAGCTTTTGGCAGGACAGGCAACCTGCTCCTGCAGTTCATGTTCAAAATGTCAGTCAGTATAAAGAGCAAAGGATCAGGTCAAGAACTTTAGTATACTCATATTTTGACTTGGTTCTGTCAGAAACATCCTCTAGAAGGTAATTTAACATACAAGATAAATTATTTTGCTGCACGCTGCACTGATTTTAGAAGTACCTAACATAGTATCTGCTTTGTAAATGACCAAAGTACTTGAAGACTGTAGAACTTCCTCGTGTTTAGCTTTTTTATTTCTGCATTTAAGATCTCATTGCTAACTGTGCAAGGCTTTTTTCACATGAATTTCTAAAAATGGGAATAGGTTTTCTTTGTGATTGTCTAAATCATTAAAAACTGTATATACAAGTTATTATTCATTTTTTCCTATCTGCCCTGATCCTGATTTTTAAAGATATCCCTTTTTCTGAAAATACATTTTATTTGAAGACAAACAGTATGCTAGATCTTAACCATATGTACAGAATAGTAAACGTCCTTTCAATTGAGTTATTAGAATATTTGTAATGTGCAAGTGGTCTCACAGGCTTCACGCTGTTGGTTTTGCCCCTTAACTGAGAAATTATTAGCATACAACACAGCAAACAAATGATCCTTTTCATGCATAAAAACCTTTTTCGTATATAATTCTGCTATACAACTCTCTCTGCAAATACAACATGAACATTCCCAGTGGGTAAATTTATATCATGCTATAGAGATGTAAAATACCGTACAAGTATTCTGGAAGTCAGACCACACACCATCACAGTATGGTTAAGAAGCACCACATAGATTTGCAGGTTGGAAAAAAAAATGAAAAATGAAAATTTTTACATACAAAAAACAACTCACACTTCTACCCAAGGTGAAATGAATGCTCTTCAACTACTGCCACTTCAATTCTGTAAATGACACTGCAGGGGTATTGAAACAGCTCTACAAAGAATATTGTCTTTGAAGTAGTTTTTATGAACTAATAAAAAAAACCCCACCAAAATAAACTGGAAGAGGCAACCATAGTTTTCACATGAATAAGTTTGTAATATTTCAGGAATTAAAAACATAAATATTTTTTTCTGAGATAAGAGGACATCCAGCTGGTTTGAATATCATTCAGTAGACTCTCCTGAGTGCAGTATCAGTAGCTTGATTTTTTCTTTTTTCTTTTTTTCTTTTTTTTTTCTTTTTTAGTGAAAAAATTGCACATTGTCCCTTTTTCCAATGAAGAGAGATTCAAATGCGTAAGAGAAAGGTTTCATCTTTAGTTTATAATTCCTCTCAAGTTTATCACATAGCTATCCATATTACTTTTTTAAGAAGTCCATCTTTTTCACTAAAAGTTGCAGTGCTTCCCAAATAGACGTTGTATCTCTTCTTCTAGAGCGTTTCATTTCATACAGTGATATACATACCATACTTTTCAAAGTACCACTAATCTAGTAATTGCTAGCACTATTTCACTGGTTAAAGGACATTCACCATTTAGGAATTTGGAATAATTTTCCTCAGAAAATTATTTGAATAATCTCCGCAAATATTACATTTTATGGTGCTAAAGTCCTTCCACAAACGGAAGTACAGAATCAACATTCATTTTTAATCTAGATTGTTTTGACACGACGATGCTTGCAATACTTCATTTGTACAAAACAAGAATAAATTCTCCTAATTCTACCTCTTTCATTCCTTGCTGCCGTGACTTTCCCCTTATTTATTCTACTTTGCCATCCTCTTGCCACTAAAAAGTTACGTTTGGATATTCAGCAATATTATTTACAAAATTGTATATACGTTTGACAATAAGTACTTCTCTGCAAAGAAAAGATCTGTTGGAAGGAATAGCTGGGTGGATGATCTCCTATGGTATCCTCTTACAAAATGGGATCTGAAAACAGAATTTAGTCACATTCTAAAAGATAGTCACAAAAAAAGAAAAACAAAACACCACAATGTTATGGAGGTAAACCAGACACAGAGCTGTTGATAACTTTAAAGGACCAAACCATGCCTGAGCATTACCCCAGATGAATGGATAGCCAGAAGACACAGACTGAAGGCAACTAGGAATATCCTTGTGAAACGTTTGCGCCAATGCACTGCCAGCACCACACACCCAGAAGCTGCTTTCTCCTCAAACCACGAAAAGAAGCTCACCCTATGTGAATACCATACTGCAAGGACTCTGAAATTCTTTCAGTTGTAGGTTGGAAAGAAGATGAAGATTCTGGTCTACTTTGGACATCTGCGAGACACTGTGTGTCTATGGCACATGCTGACTCAATACTTCTTCTGGACAAAGGTAAGAGCATACTGCCTGTTGTCCAGTTATGCATTAATAGATAACTGTTGATACCACTACCAAACCCCAGAGGAAGATGGACTTCATCTCCATTAGTCTCTTTTTCTTTTCTCTTTTTTTTTTCTGATGAGAAGACAAAAGAAAATCATAGCAGTGAGACACTAATTCTCACTGTTGACTTTCAATGTTGGATACACACTGCTAAAGCTGAAGTTACCACAATGAAGGTGAGACTGCAAATCATTGTCTCTTGCTGTTACTGACCTCTAATAAGAGGTTAATATCCTGTTCCATCTGCAAAACTAAGCAGACACATGGGAAGGCAGTGTGTACAAGCACAGAATTAGCAGCAGAAGTCACACGCAGGAAGCTGGCTGAGAAAGACTCTCTCTTTCATTTGAAAAAGGATCTCAGCCACCATCCTATGATTCAGTGCCCCTTGAATTGCCTTCAGTGAGGATTTATGCCCAGAACATGAAATCGACTTTCAAGCACAATTCTTAGCCAAAAGTTTTGGAGATCCTCATCTCCTTATCATCCCTTTCCTGAAAAGAAAGAAAAACTCAAGGAATCCTTGACTGGATCCAGCACAGGCACCACATCAGCATATCAGGTTATTAGGAAGCTGAAACCTGTAAGTAGCTGCAAGTCAACTCAAGCTGCCGCAAGCTACCTTTGAAATTAGCCCACAAAGCTTAAAAAAGTATCGTCTAGATATGAGACACCATCTGTAACTATTGAGATCTTCGATTATGAGTTACAAAAGAGTTGATGCCACACACTTTTGTAATCTGAACCACAGCAACTGAGGTTCAAAACCTGGGTCTAGATATCTAGAAGTGTACATTTTCTTCACATAGAAGTCCATTTCCCAAATCCCTAGTTTCCTTAGCATGAGAAATCAGAAGATGAAGACCTCTTCAGTTAGTTAAAAGTGATGGTAAAATTGTCAAAGGGAGGGAAACAACTGGGATGAGGGACCTTCATTGAAATGCTACCATTGAAATTCACCAGGGTGTCATGTGGAAAGAAATCAGAAGTTTCTCATATACGAAGCTTAAAGGAAAAGCTTCACAGACAGCTATTCAAAAATGGTTCTCATCTAGCAGAAGACTAAAGATATGCAGAAAATCAATCTTATTTGGCAAGCCAGATTACCAATGCACTATCTGCTATCATGGTTTCTTGAGCAGATTTTCAAATGACACAGGCAATTCTTTCACAAACATAGCGATACAGAAAGGTAGAAACACACTGCGTGATTCCAAAGCACTGCAAAGTGTTTCTATAGACAATCTGCCAACAAGACAAGTTAAGAAGGCCAAAGTCAGCATTAGCATCTGTCTTCCAATTACAGAGTCACAAATGACATATTGCTCAGTGACAAATGATGACTGCTGTCTTATATTAAGATGGTTGCTCTAGCAGATGTTTTCAAATTATCCCAAGCTATGTCACAGGGAAAGGCAAAAGAACTGGAAATATGCCCAGAGAGACCTGGTGCACCAGCAGCCTAAGGGAGCCATTTAAAAAGCCATTTGGTATCCTCTCCTGAGATCTTATCTACAAAAACTGAATACAGAAAGGAAAGTGGGAATAGAAAATGTGTTATATTCCTCAGTGAAAGTTTTAAGTATCTGACTACAGGATCATCTGGAATAAAATGTGTTCATTTCATTTTAGCTTGGCCAGAGACACAGTCTAGGCAGACAGTTCTTCAAAAAAGAGAGGGGAAAAAAAACCCCACCCCAACAACTACCCCAGAAGCAGTGCTCCATATTACTGCTCTGTGATGACAGAGTTAGGGCAAAAGAAACTCTTTTTGTCATTAACATCTCCAAACAGTAATCCTGGTATCACATATCACATAGTAACTCAAAAAATAAAATTAAGCCCTGCTCCCTGGTGAGAAGAGGTAGACTGCTTTTACTGCTACAATACCTCTGGGACACCATGAGGAAACTCTGTCCAAAAAGAGTACAGATAAACAAAAGAGAAAGCAGGAAAGGAGATGACCACCCTTCCGTCTGAAATGGACTAAGGAGGTCTTACATAGTCAGAGCCAAGACAGGTCTTCAAATCAAAAATCATAGTCAAATCATATAGGTATAGAAAAGCTGATATATGATGCAAGCAGAAGAGAGGATGAAAGCGGTGAGAGACACAGAGGGTGTGCTCATCCAGTGTAGCATCGTTCTCAAGGGCAGCTCTCTCTGGAAGCATGAGACAACAGTAAAAGCACACCCCAGTAGACAAAATAACCACAAATAGGAAGGTGCCAATGAATGCTGCTACAAGTTAAGGAATGAGTAGGCGTCTAGTCTTGACCTATGGTGAGGGAGAAAATCCTCTCTCTCGTTACCATGGAGATCCCCTTTTCAGGTTTCTTTGGATGAGCTTTGTGCATAAGTGCAAAATTTGGCATAAGAGGAGAACAACTATTAGTTATCTGCCCCTGACAAAAATAGTCTTCTTAAGAGAGATAATACAACAGATGCTGTAAAAATTAAGTTTGGTTACAGAGATTAAGGGCTGAATAAACTATCTCATGGTAAAGTGCCTTGAGCGCAATCTTCTTAAAATGGCAATGGCAGTCTGAGGGTATTGCACCTGTCTATCACAATTTGGATGAAAACTTGAGTTACTGGATGGTATGAGGCTGGAGTGAAAATTACAACAAAAAAAATTTGCATGGAGGCTACTTACTACTGCTCCTTGGTACAGGATTGCCTTTATTTATTATACTATTTAATTAATTATTCATGCAGTTCTTTTTGTATTTCCAGGTGGCAACATCACTAGCCAGGGCTGCACTGAGATGCACTACCTTTACAGAAAGGACAACACTGCAAAGTCTAACACAAACAGATTACATTGATGTGCTTGCAAGCGTTAATCCCACAAGAGATTGACCAGAATGAGCCTTGAATTAAAGAAGTACATTTAACCTATACAGTTCTGGTGAAGAAAAAAAAAAGAAAACTTTAATTCAGGAGCACTACTATACCCTTTATTTTGAAACTACTTTATTACTTCCCTAATAAACAGCATATTTTGCTCCCATATGTTTTCATTAATTACGCTATCTAATTTTAATAGTTCTGAAATATACAATATCAGCAGTAAATTTATCTTTAAATATATACCCTGATCAAGCTTGCAACATCTTTTAAGTGAGGGGAAATACCTTAAGTGTATACACTGGACCCATATACCAGCAGAAATTAGTGTTGCCTTTTTAAAGGTGTATTAACATTGAAATACAATCCAACACAACCGGCTGAGCATACACCATGCCTACAAGTACACCTACCTTTTATTTGTAAGTAGACTGTAAGGTTAAACAACTACTTTTGGGTTGGGTTTTTTTTTTTTTTTTGCGTTAGTAACTATAACTTCATGTGCTGTTCACTACAATTCTCACCAGTTTTGCTTCTGTTACTATTTTTCCCTTTTTTGGGGCTTCCTGTCTTTAACAGTGTATTTACGTATCTCTGACAGGTGTAGAAACCAACATGAATGAAACGGGACTATTCAAAATCGATTATGTGTGAGACTGAAGTGCCCCCTGTTAAATATTAATTACTCAATTTTTTTTTTTCCTCTCTAAGATCAAATAAAACCATCAACCTCCTTCAGCAGCCAGCACGGCGTAACAGTTTCCTCGCTGGCATCCTGAGCCGGGTTTAGTAACAGCAACGACAAGAAGAAGGGAAAAAAAAAAAGCCGTAATTACATAAGGGACCTCTCTAAACGCCTCTTGTCCCCGGGCGGAGAGGGGACGGCGGCACAGGCCACCCG
>JAOXNO010000013.1:107679272-107704027 GCA_028565335.1 Limnodromus scolopaceus | reverse complement strand
GGGGAGGGAGGGCTGGGGAAGCCAAACCTCTACCGGCAAAACCCGATCCCCGGAGACGGAGCGTCCCGGGGAGCCGCGGGGAAGCGGCAGCCGCCGGCGCGGCGGGAGGGCAAGGCTGCCCGCCTGCCTGGCGAGCGGAGGGCGTAGGGCGCAGCAGGCTGCCAGAACACCATCGCCCCACCGGTATTGTCAGCAAACAGCACCCCACAAGCATTTACCTTTTTTTTTTTTTTTTCTGCCCGCCGTCCGTCAGTCAAGCATTTGAGGGAGAGAAGGAGAAAGGAAAGGAAAGGAGAAGAGAGAGACAGAGAAATACAGAGAGCGAGAGGCGGCTGCTAATCCCCGTGTAGAAAGACTTCCAGCAGCAGCATCAGCAGCGTGTGTGTGTGTGTGTGTGTGTCTGTGTGTGTGTCTGTGTGTGTGTGCGTGTGCGTGTGCGTGCCCGGAGTGGAAGTACAGCCCTCCTGGCGATGCACCGGCTCTTGCACCCAACTACTGTCATGTGCGTTTCTCGGTGTGTGTACCCATGGTGAGGGGAAAAAAAAAAAAAAAAAAAAAAAGAGAGAGAATCGGGGGGAGACGAGTCAGTCACACGCCCGGCTGTGCACTGCTTGAGGAGGATGGAGCGGGGGGAGGAAGAGGAGGAGGAGCCCGGCGCTCCCCAGCCCAACCACCGGCGGAGCAGCTTGGTACTACGGCGGCCGGGCACCGCAAGCCTCCGGCGTGCTGCCCCTCCGCGCCAGCCCCGCACGCCCGCCCTTCCCCTCCCGCTCCCAAGGACGCGCCTTCTGGAAAGACCCCTCAGATGGTCCTCGTCCCCGGGGACCCCGCTGCACCCCGGCTGCCCGAGCCTGGCCGTGAAGCAGCTGAAAAAACACCCACCCTTACGTTTCTGCCCCCAAAAATGCCGCCCGGAGAGCGCCCGAGGGATGCGCCCGAGATGCCCCCCCTGCCCTGCGGCTGCCGCGGGGACCGGGGATGCGGCGACTCCCGGGGGGGGAGGGCGACAGGCCGACCCGAGGGGTGGCTGTACGGAGCCGTGTCCCCCGGGACCGGCCACTGCCACCCCGGGGAGAGGACGGGACTGCCCGCAGCGTTGCGCCCCTCGGAGGGCGGGGTGGGAGCCGGGGGGACGCGGTGTCTCCCCGGGGATGCTGCTGCAGCCAGAGGCAGGGGCGGGACAGGCGGACACCCCCCTTCCAAAGTGTGCGGGTCACCTCGTTGTCCCTGCGTGGGGACACCGGCGGCACGGCTGTGGGTCGGAAGGGGGTGGGGGGTGGCGGCACGGAGTGCGAGCGGGGCGCTTGGGAGAACTATAGATGTAACTGTAAATGTATATGTTTGCCAGTATTGAAACTGAAAACGCGGTGAAAGGCTGTGCTAATCCGTGCAGACACCCTGATACTCGCGTGTCCGGTCAGGTACACTCAAATTTCAACCACGGTATGTGACCTACTAAAAGGTATTTAACAATGATAACAAGTTCAAATCAAGTATTTGCTAAATAGTGAAACAACTTCTGAATATATAGCCACGTATATGCATATAAATGGGATTTTGACATACAATTCATGAAAGAGCTAAAATAGAATGAGCAAGTTATTCTTATAGTGCTAAATTTACTAGTAAGTTTCAAGATGTGATTTTTTTTAAGCTCCAAACCAGGAAAAGTTTGTGAGAAATGTCCTTGATATTTTATTCTTTATACAAAAGAAGTAGTATGTATGGACTAAAAGTTAATCTTAGTAGTAAAAAAGGTTTATTAAATGACAAGGATGAAAAAAGGTTTGGTGAGGATATCAGGTGTATTGCTTATATTAATCTTTTCTTTCTTTGTACTGGACAGTATAGACCTCATGTCTCAGCTTTAAAACAAGGAGAAAAGGAAGAAGTGCTGTTGACGTTCTTAATTAGAAATGTAGGTCACGTCTACAGTCTAGGTAGACTAGGAAATTCTGATGACTGATAATTATGTTAATTAGCAAGCAATCAACCAATTGAGTGGGGAAAAAAATGGTCAGTCTATTCAAAAATAATTGTCGGTTTGGGTTTTTTTTAGTTGGAGGCATAATAGCTGGTGTAGAGAGGAAATCACTGAAAAGATTGTCCATCTTGTTAAGATTTAGCTGTTCACAATAAAATATTTTGAGACTTCCCAGAAGTCCTGCAATAAAATCAAAAAGTCCAAATTTGTTGTTACTAAGCTGTGTAAATCAAGTCAGTATGATATTGTTAAAAAAACCCCAAATTGTATCCCAAAGCCATGTCATTCGTTTGGTTGGTTATATAAAATAAAACTACACATACCATTTCAGTTCTTCAACTGAAACACAGATGCTGAGTCTGAGCTAACTCAGGTAAATGAGCTAAATAGTACAGGGTTCACTGGGTGGTTGGTTTTTCCTTTGGTGTTTATCCATACAGCAGTATCCTATGCAGTATATTAGTTTATATCTTAGCAAGAATTTTTTGACGTCATCATGAACTATATTGTTAAGCTAGTTTCAAATCTGGCATAATCTGTTGTTTAAAATATGACGGTCTGCAAAGACCTCATAGTAGAAGTTATGTAACCTTTCCTATGTAATTATGTGCACATTTAGCCTGCCCTCCCTAGGCCTGTGAAGTTATAAAGCAGATTTAGTCATGTTATGTGTGATAGTTCTGTGAAAATATTTATACCAAACAGGTTAATTACATTAGCTAGTAGAAGCAGACAGTAATGAAAACAGATAACGTATTTTTTAGGCCTCATACAAAGTTCCAGAAAATGAAGTAGACTCAATTTCCTTTGAAGACTGAAGAGTAAGAAGGAAAGAGGAGACATTTTTGCATAAAATTATCTGACCTGAAAATAAAAGCCAGCATGGAGATTTTGTTCCATTTTTTACTTACACTCCCTATTGTGAATGTAAACCATTTAATTAAATTTCTGGATGCTCCTTGTTTGCCTGACTTCAGTCTGGCTGGACCAAGAGGGTAGGCAAGGGAACTCTTGAACTGCTCTAGAGAAATCTGCGTCTTGGAGGAATAAGAAATACAGGCTGCTTTACATAATGATATAGATGGTCTTTGTGGGCCACTAGTTGTTTTGATTTTAGGCATCACACTTGTCTGTACTGGTAGTCCTAGTACTCGTGGGTGTCTCAGAAGAAACACAACTTGGAGGGAAGATTTCTAAGGTGGGAGCAAAGATTCTTCACCGGGCTGTGTAAGAGATGGCATGTACAAACAAAGCTGAGCAGAGGCTGTGAAGCAGAAGACTTCAGTAAGGACAGTAAACAAATGTAGGGGAACAAGAAACAAATTAAGAAAGCAAAGCCTGGAAGAAAAATATTCTAAAATAGTTTCCATGTCAGAAAAGATGGAATCAGAAAAGGAAACATTTTAAATGGCCTGGGAGGTGAGTATTAATATGTTCAACCATCTGCAGTTCTTCAAATTACTCCAAAGGCTTGGAGGAAGTTTGCTTTGCTTTGACTGATGCTGAAAGGGGTTATCATATCGACTGTCATTGTGACATCATTAAACTATATGCATGTTTACGTGGACTTCCTCCATATGCTGATGTTGACCACGATACAAATTTTTAAGTTTGAAAATACGGTTAGTTTTTGTCTGTCACTGCCCTCTACTGGAGAGAAGGTCAGAACCGCTCGATTAGGTCTCGGCACAAAGACTTAGAGCCACTTCAGCTGTTGGAGAGCCTCATTTCTTGGTGAATAACCTTTCCATGACTGAGGCTTGTGAGTGTGAGGGTCTGGTTTGCCAGTGTCCATAAGAAGATTTCTTTTTCCCTGTGAGTTCAAATAATTAATCATAGAATTTACTGTCTGTAGTTTGTTGACACAGGCAAAATGATGACTAAGCAGTGGCTGAGATTTTTAAGATATATGTCTTCCATTAACTTCTGGGGAAGAGGCATGTAAATTCATCACAGAGATGCTGAAAATCTTGAGTAGAGCCACTTTAATAGCATTTGCCTGTAACTTTGTAGATAACCTTGTCGCCTTTCATATCTAAATCCTTTGGTTCACTCTCTGTTGCATTACAAAAAGATTCCCCTACATCCTTTTTCCTACTCTGACCTGACGTGCCTCTATACTTACCTTTCACTGCCTGTACCAATACTGCCAGAGTACCATATTTTAGTTATATTTTATTCTCATTTTCTTTGCAGGCTGGGAATTAGAAGAACAACTGGAACATGGAAAGCACAGCAATGATATTCTCCCAGCTCCCCCATGTCTCATTTCCTCCACCTACTGTCACAACAACTCATACATGTTGAGCAGTTTCTGTTGGAAGGCACTAAGTTTTCCATCTGGTCAGGGACACACATCGCCAAGGTGCCATGAGAGATTGGAAGGATGAAGCCTGCTTAGAGTGTACAGTGAAGAATCACTATCAAACTCATAGCCATGTCTCCTACACAGTAGAAGCGAGCTATTTCTCTGTTTGTTTTCAACTTTGCCACACCTAGGTGAGATTTACAAAGATGAAGATCACACGTGTGATCTTCTCATTCCCTTCTGGCATCAGCTATAGCTGCAAAGCAAGACGGCATTGTGAAGGTGGCTGTATCTTCAACATGGGCAAAAGAATAGATTTGGTGGCTTCTACCCCAGATCTGGCAGAGCCATTTAACCTAAAACTCTGCTTTCTCCCCCCTCTCCGAGTACCCTGAAGCAGACAACTGCCTAGAAAATTTTAAATAAATTTTTTTCACTTTCTTAATTCTATAAATGTTTTTTACTGAAAAGGCTTGGTATCCACCACACTCATTGTAGGTCTGTTTGTCATATTTTATTGGGTTGTGCTGAAGGCGGTAATGTCCTAGGTGGACGAATAGTGTGGGTTGATTCATTTCATGTTACCTAATTATCTGCTATAAAAAACACTGCAGCAAGTTCCTTTCCCTGGCCTAATGGATAACATGGAGGAATTAATAGGGCATGGAGTAGAGTAGTTGTTCCTAGCGAGGGACTCCTAAACGACAGATGTCCTCCAAGGAAAAGGTAAGCAGGTGCCAGCTCACCTTGTAGAACTGTATTGATTATTGACTGGTCAGTTAAAGATGGATGCTAAGGCAGCCTGGTGAGCCAATGGTTACTCATCCGGAAAAATTGGAAAACAGTAGCAAGTAATCCAAATACAGTGTCTGTTTAGCATAATTACTTAATTCAGAGAAAAAAAGCTTCAAGATCAGCACAGGTTTGCCATTGATACATGTTCTTTTATGAATTAGAAGTAAAACAAGTATTTTGTTAAAGGTATTATTCTTCTGACCTTTAGGCTGTCAAACACATAATTGCACAAAACCTGTGGCTTTCAACCTTTATCAGGAAATAAGTCAGAAGTTGTCTTGAGAGGCTGCTCAGCATGGTCTCTGTTGTGGAAGATTTAAACAGAAGATTTGAGAATAACATCTTCCCTTCCACCCCCCAGATCTTTGTTTGGTATCAGAAACAAGTAAGTTGCTGTGATTTTCAGATATCAGGATGCATTTCAGTGGTATCAATAGCAATGTTCTGAATAAGCATAAAGAGAGAGGAGGAAAAATTATTTCATACCAGTAAACCCATGAAATCCCCTCAGTAGCATAAGAATACTTTTCCATATATACAGATATATAAAAGCCCTGAGAGAATGGCGTAGTGCAAATCACTTTATAAGCAACTGCATCAAGGAGGTACCTTTGATTTCTTAATTAAGGAGGACTATAATAACTTATGGTGTCATGTTTTTTAAGTATGAACATATAATTGCAAAGTGGGGTGCAATACAATCACGGGAGTATTTTTGCTCCTTTTGACAGAAAAGTGAGGAAACAGTGAAAGCTTTTTAAGAACTTTATATCAATAAGAAGACTAGTAATCATGTAGAGAATTGTCTCTCACTTGAGATTTTAAGTGAGGTATTTTTAGATAAAAATGATATTTTATATCTGCATTAATTCCTGAACAGGCAGCACAAATAGCACAAAGCAATCAGAGCTAGCTGAAAACTACCATAACTAGTTTGTAGAGAAACCACTATTCTCTACCAAGTGAGCTAGAATTACTCCTTTCTTACAACAGGTAACAATGGGAGATACTTCTCTCCTCAGACCAACTGCACATCGAAAAGCCCACAACAATCAACTGAGATTCAAGCTGAGACCACGGCTTCATTTTCCTAGTGATGTTATCAACATTGTTGAAGACAAAAAACTGTTGAAAGCAGTCTTTTTAATAAATAATTAATAATTTAATCATATACAGCATAAGCATGATGGGAAAAATAAAACTTATTATTTCCATTTTGCAGGTGGAAAGCTGAGTAGCAAGAGAAGCAGAAACAAGAACTGGACTCCTATATTCTCGTTTTAGATTTTAACAGTAAGGTTATCATTTGCATGTAACTTAGGCGGTTTCAGCCACCAAAAAGATTCTTAAAACAAGGGCCTTCACACAAAGTATCTGTATCCTGGAGAGGAGCCCTAAGAACATTCAACAGAGCTTCCTGATGTGGCAGCTCAACTCCCTCCCTCTCCTCAAATGCCTGGATATAAAAGAGTAATAGCTAACTTTGTCCACATTTACAGTTGTGCAATAATCTTATCATTTATACAGAAAAGCAGGTAGGGAGATAGAAGTTGTCTACCACCTTATTAAGTCTATGCCAGAGTGAGAGGAATTGACCAATAAAGCAGAAGGAATGACATCCAAAACTTTAGAGATGGGATTTTTCTTTCTTCTGAGGTTTGATTTCTTTGGTGGTTCTTTTTGTGTGGTTATTTGTTTGTTTGTTTGTTTTTGGTTTCATTTTTTTTTTTACATTAGGGGAAAAGGAGGCAACAATTTGGTTTGTTAACCATTTTTCACCATTCTTTCATGTGAATCCCGATAAATCAAGTAGTACACACTACACAACTGTAAAAAGGTCCCAATATCCAAGATTAAACCCACATTTTTATAACATGCTCAATTATTTCCCACTTTGTGCCTGGAAGATATGCTGATATCTCACAGTTAAGGTGTTTCTGAGGAGAGCTTTTAACAGGAACTTCTAACAGAGTTAGACTCCAGAAAGACCGGTAATTAAGACTTACATCAATAAAGGTGTCAGTCAAGTATGGGAAAAGAGTTATTTTAAGACACAATAAAGAACTGATAACATCAATGAATCACAGAATCATTTAGGTTGGAAAAGGCCTTTAAGATCATTGAGTCCAACCGTTAATTTAGCACTGCCAAGCCCACCACTAAACCACGTCCCTCAGCACCACATCTATGCGTCTTTTAAATACCTCACGGGATGGTGACTCAACCACTTTCCTGGGCAGCGTGTTCCAATGTTTAACAACCCTTTCAGTGAAGAAATTATTCCTGATATCCAATCTAACTCCCTACTGTTGCAACTTGAGGCCATTCCCTACCATGAAGGTAGCATGCATGGATATTCCAGGCTTGTTTCCCCTCCCATGTAAGTCTACAGAAGTTTTACAAGGAAGGTAGCAGAAAAGTAGGATAATAAAATATCTCATCAGATTATAGGAAATATTATTTCCTATTTTCCATCAATGTTCTGTAAAGTACCCAAAACTGACATGTCTTATGGTGTAATTATAATTAAGAATCATCTTTCATGGAGGGCCTGTAGTTAAAATAATGAAAAATCAAAAACAACACAGGAAAAAGATACTGATGATATTTTCAAAAATATATACTTTTGTCTCAAGTAGAAAAATGTTTTCGGGCAGTGATAGAATTCTACAGTTGTTCACAAAACAGTTCCCTAGTATGGAAGGCCATGCTAAACGTTTTGGGTTAATAGTAGCAATTTAAGAAGGGAGGGCTTCTCAGATCTCTCAGTCCTTTCTTGTTAAAGCATGCATACATAGTTCCTGTTGTCACAGGAGTTATGAAAGTCATGCACACCACTCTCAGAAGTTCTCTATGAGTGAGGACGGAAAAAAGCATGTATTGACAACAAGTGACTCTATTCTGCATTCATTACAGCAGTTTCTGCCAGGTATTCAGGGTGGTGGTGGTGTTGTTTAGCCCTCAAAACCAAGGAGGACAGTTTATTCAACATTCTTGGCTTACCAGCAGAAATCCAGCTGCTGTTGAACGGCATTGCTCTTGTCCACATGAACAGCATTCTGACAACATCCTTTCCCATTCCTAGCAGCCATTCAATGTTAGTTCAGTCAGTGCACTTCTGCTATTGTGCACTTACTTCCAAATAACTGAAGCAGCCTTCTGAAATCACAAAAAAGGACCCCAGACTTTTAATATGTAAGGGGAAGATACAAAGTTTATAGCTCCAATAAGAAATCTTTATGAGCCTCCATTCCGGTGTTGTATCTACCAGCTATCCAGAAACTTTTCTTTTCTAATAATCAGCAAACTAATCTATAATTAGTCTTCAGTTGAGCTAGCACAGTCTTGGAAATCTGCAAGTGCCTGTAAAGTGCTGTGAAGCTCAGCATATTTTATAAAGTTGTTTGGAGGCTGCAATAAAGTATATCTGACAGCACTCTTGCATAAATCAGTCCTGCACAACGGAGCTCCAACACCAAAAGCTTTGATCTGACCTGGTAACATTTCATTCCTAGAAGCTTGTAAATAAGAATAAAACCCCAATTTGCTCCTTTTTTAATACCCATTAAATTTTATTTTAATGTTAAAATGGTATTCAGTAGAGGACGGCAAACTCTTGTGAATAAATCACCAAGCATACACAAGACAGCTTCTCTGAAGGCAGAAACCCTCGGCAAAAGCAAGACTAGCAAATAGCACAGTGTCCAACACCATGGTGTAAGGAAAAAGTCTTTGGCCAATGACAAACAATCAGATTCCCCAGCTTCTGAAAAGTGCCACGTACAACTTAGTCAGCAACTTGGTGATTAGTTATAACTTGGGGAAGACCTGCTATATAGCTTCTGTGGGCTGCTTTCAGTGACACAGAGAGGCCATAAAGCTGGTATAATTGACTACCATGGAGGGAAGCTGAAGGCAAGAACAAGTGCCATTTTGAACTTGTTCATAAATTAATCACATCACATAATATTTGACAACTGAATGTACTGTTGTGATCAAGATGATCCAAAAGCCACTGGAATGACCAAAGATTGACGAAGGGGATGGGATATTTTAAGCACAGGTAAAATGTCAAAAGACATTGCTGCCAGTAGCACTGGAGGATACTGTGTTAATTTCTTCTTATTACTTCCTCCATTTGTTTATTCAAAGTTTTTTAAACTGCTGTATATGAAAACTCAAGCTGGGGTTGAAAACTGTATGTTGTTCTTTCTGCATCACTGAAGGATAGAAAGACTCAGGATTAAGAGTTACCAAATTGACCCGTTACTTCATCTGTACTGAGTTTCTATTATTATCCGGAACAGACTCCCGAAGGAAACTGTGAAAGTCCTATTTCTTCATTTTAAATACACTTTTGGAGAAAGCACTTGAAATTATACTGTTATTCTGCCAAAGTAGCTAAATTGGCCTATTCAAACATAAAGATTTTTTGGGGTATTGATTTTCATGCATATTTAAATGGATAAATTTGCAGCCTTAAAATAAAATAAGGAGTAAATTCTAGAGATTGCTAAATGCTATTATCAATATCTCTGTGACAAGTGGGCATGGTGTTTCTGGTAATTTGGTTTCTCTCTGCAGTCTGATTATCATCCAGTATTCTGTAATGGAAAGTAGCAGACTGTGGGAACCAACAACAGGCTGTCTTTAAACTGTTCTAAGTCCTCTTGCTGACTTTGAACCCAAGTCCAGCAACCATATTCTCACTTTCACTGACAGAAGCACATGATGCTTCTTTGAAGTAGATGGAACTTCATTCAGGGATAAAATTCATACAGTTTAAGGTCAAAAGAGCTCGGAAGGTGATCCCCTATTTATTACCTTTTTTTTCCTATACAAGGTCTAATAATTTGATTTACTTTTTAAAAAAATCAACGTAGCCTGAAATGTGCTCAGAAAATGAATGATTATTTTCCTTTTCCATGAAAACAAACTAATCTAACCAGCATCAAATAAACCAGCTTTGAATAGTTACAACCCAGTATCAGACTGGGCTCATACAGGAGTTAGCCAAAGGCCAATTACAAGCTGATCTAGCTAAAGCCAGTGTATTCTGGACCTAGGACAATCTGGATTTAGGCCAAGACTTAGGATGGAAAGAGCTTTACTGGATGATGAATTATCTCCTGCTGTCAGCAGATAGTAGAAAGACATACATTCTCATCCTCCTGGAATTACACACCGTAAGATAAGATAACAAGTGCCACTTAAAGGTAGCATGAATCCTGAGAAACATATTCTCAATTGCTTGTGATGCTGTGCCTGCTTATTTTCTAACATTTCTGAGAACATAATATGGACTATATATTGCCAATTTCATCCCTCTGCATCCCATGTAATCAAAACAGTTCTATGCATATAAAGAGTGCACCCCAATACAGTAGCTGGCTTTTAAGAAAAGAAATTGTTTAATATGCATATTCTTTTAATGCCTAGGTACCATGCTCAGGATGATCAGTTCTCCTGTGCCAAGTGCTTTGCAAATACAGAACAAAAGAGTATCTTTCAGAGAGCTAATAAAGCGAGAAGACTGGAGACAGAAGATGTACACAGACATATAGGAGAGTGCAAGGAAAGAATGAGGCTGAAGCTCGCCAAGGTAACAAAAGCCTAGCTCTGCAACTAGCTGTATACCAAAGTGGCAAGACTGCAGGCTTAAGGCCAACTTATTCATTCAGCTAATAGAAGAGTCTTTTCATATCAGACATGTTATTAATAATATCATCGAGAATTTGTTAACTGGGTTCAGGGCAGCCATTCCAGCTTCTAAATATAGGTAAAAACATCCAGAATTCACTTAGAAAGAACATTTACAAAATGCATTGTATGGAAAGATGTCAAAAACTTTTGCATCTCAGAATTTTCTCTATACTGAACAAGAGTTTGGTCTGGGTAAGCGACTGGGTAGAAGTTCAGCCAGCTGATTGCTCTGAAAATTTTATATCATCCATGTGTCTGAAAAGGTTGCAGCAAGAGTCATGGACAACTATGCTTTATAAAACAGATCTAAACACAAGAACAAGGGCAATTAGTTTTAAAAGTTAAGGACATGCTAGCAGTGCAATAAAAGTTAATCAGAATTAATGCTTGCATATGTTCTTACAAGCATCACATTAATCAAGTGTAAAGCAAACAGAAAGTGGTATATATGGCCAAATTTATCCTTCTCTGGAAAGGTTTTCCCACAAGGGCTCACATATTTGGGGAGGGACTCTCACAAATCTTCAAATGTTTCAGTAACGTGTAATATATGTGCCAATGAAGGTGAAAAGTGTACAGAGTGGTATGGTCAAGAGCAGGACTGCTAGGCAGGAGGGAGTAGGACAGAAAGAAAGGTTGTGTAAAATTTTAAAACTAACCCTATGGCCCTAAGCTGAGGCACTTTCTTCATACTCATAGTAAAATGGTAAAAAGCATTTCTCTGTGTGATAAAGGAATAGTTTCTTTATACACTGAAGCATGTACAAGTCTCACTCCTAGTCTGGTACAAATGTATGTCCCATTTCAACCTCTAAGGTGCCATTAACTCCCACTCATTTCTTTGAGAGTTTGAAGCTCTGAGCACCCAGTACTCAGCATGTTCCAGATGAAGGTTCTCAGTGCAGCAACAAGCACCAAGGTTACTCATAAAGATAAGGTAGAACATGCACATAAACATTTATAGAATTACGTTTTTGGCCTTGGAGTATACACTCTTAATTTAGTACTTGCAGTTTTAAATATTGCCCTCTGAGAAGCAACTTGTACCAGTGTTCAAAATGCAGTTCATCAATATGCCATTCCCTAGCTGGCTTCATTGATGCTTTGTTAGCTCTATTTTCTCTTAGACAAGAATGCATATCATTGAATCAAGAGACTGTGTCAAAAGAAAAGAATAAACAGCCTTTTAAGTGCTGAACTGTAAACTTCTAATACTGTTTACACCATTTCTGTGGACATTATTGATTTTCATGTAGTGAACAAATAGGTGAAATAAAATTAAAGTAGAAAGTTAATAAATACATATTTCTTAAGTAATTTCGGACATACGCACATACTTTAGAAAATAAAATAGGACAGTCTTTTCACCACATGTTTACACAATGGCTAATAGTCCAGGCTCCTAGCTAATAACTGGAACTTCTTGGTGCTTAGCTAACTTAATATTAAATTTAATTCCTCTGCCCAGCTAAGCAACTTACCCATAAACCTTAATATGTACTTTTGAGCCTCCACAGTCTCGCATCTATGGCCAGGGCTGGATCCTGCTGCAATGCAGAACATCTCACTCCAGAGGCACTCACCAGGTGACTGGAGCTGCCACCTCCGCAGCAGCAGCAAGATGCCAGTTTGACCCAACATGAGGCTGCTGCTCCAGGGAGCTGTCAAAGGTGCTGAATTGGCCAGAGAGGAAGAATTGCAGTTCTTTTTACTGGCAATAACTGATTCACTGCCATGTCAAGACTGCAAGGTCTGCTGCTCCATATCCATATGAACACCACCAGGGCCAAGAAAAGTCTTAAACCGGCCTTTCTAGCACTAACCCAGTACTGAAAGAGGAGAAAATTATGGTTCCTGCTTTGTAATCTTAAAAAAATCTCATACTCCATTCTCTTAGACTGTAGATGGCTTTCTAAACTTTCAGTAATAAAGCACTAAATCCTATGGTACTAAAGCAATGTAAAGCCCTAAAATTCTATTCAGACACATGAAATCCCTCACCAAAGTCCATACGTTTCTCTGAAACAGAGCACTTTGATAGTAAATTTATAACTCGTGACCTATTTAGCTGCTTTATAAAGAAAGAATTTGTGTCCTCAGAAAAGGTAACATTATAACTCATACGAATTGTTCCAGTGACCTTCTTCAACTTCAGGCTCTGTTCTAATCTTTTTAATTTTTAGTTCTGCCAGCTAGCTCTCACCCAAACCTCAGTCTCTGTCAAACCCGGGTCATTCATTCCACTGCATGTGCTGAAGCAGCAAAGATGGAGAATAGTTATGCATGATTAGAATGCAAATAAAAATGCTTGAATTTGTGTATGTCAAAAACATTCTATTCAGAATAAAAAAAGAAGTTACAGTTGAAATGAAGAAAGGCAGATACAGAGAGAAAAAGTGTCATGCATATGATTCCTCACAGACAGATTTATTCTTTCACTGTCATGAAAGACAGGTTTCCTGATACCAGAGACCTTGCATATTTTTTTTTTTTTATAACTAACAGGGGCATGGACAGTAAAAGTGGGAGTCCTATTATAAAATTATTTAAAAGTCATAGAATCAAAGAACGGCTTAGGTTAGAAGGGACCTTAAAAATCATCGAGTTGCAACACCCCTGCCATAGGCAGGGACACCTCCCACCAGATCAGGTTGCTCAAAGCCCCATCCAGCCTGGCCTTGAACGCTTCCAGGGATGGGGCATCCACGACTTCTCTGGGCAACCTGTGCCAGTGCCTCACCACCCTCACAGTGAAAAATTTCACAGAATCACAGAATCATCATGGTTGGAAGGGACCTCTGAGATCATCGAGTCCAACCACTCATTTCTTCTGGTATCTAATCTAAATTTCCCCTCTTCCAGTTTGAAGCCACTACCCTTCATCCTATCACTAGATGCCCTAGGGACATCCTATTTGATAATTCTGCAATTCCTTATTTTACTGATCAAAGAGTGCTAAATCACTGAATTTCACTGAATTTCACTGAATTTTTAGAGTTGGAAGGGACCATAGAGATCATCTAGTCCAACTGCCCTGCTGAAGCAGGATTGCCTAGAGCTAGAGCATGTTACTCAGTACTCATGTATAAAATCATTATAATAGTTTTTGTAATGTGTGAAAATAAGCAGGCAAGAATTATTCAATAATTCATTTAAGTGGTACTCGATAAACATAGAGGAAGAGCGTATGTTAAAAGTGTGTTTGTGTTTATGTAGCAAAGATGTAGCCTTATGATCGACTTGTATTTTGAGAAATTCACACTGCTAATGTTAAAAAAGCATTTTCCCTGGAACAGTTTTGCCATTCAGCTAATAGTATATACCCTAGTACACTGTGTTTGAAAGCAAATGTAGTAGATCCATGCAAATAGAAGCAAGGGCAATCAGGGATAATTTAGAAGAGTCATCAAAGCTCATTTATGTAGTTTATAGGGACCTCTCTATTCAAGATAGGTGGGTGATGCATATTTACCAGGTACAGAAAACCAATAGGTTATAACCAACAGTTTAAATCATTCAGAGGATAATAGCATTCTCTGATTCTGTAAATAGTTACAAAACGTAGTTTCCTCTCTTTTTTTTTCTTTTTTTTTTTTAAATCAAGCACAGGAAGTAAGTTTTATGACTTTGCAGAAATGTTCCAGCTAATGGTATCTCATAGGGAAGATTCTTCTAACTTCATCATTTAAATACAGAGATGCCATTGCAAAACATCATTAGCATTCTCGCAAAATTTGAAAAAAAACCACAACCAAACAACCCACAACTAAACATCAGAGTAAATTAGAACCTTGCTGCTCTGCAGGGGAAAGCCAAAATGTACAACTGCCTGTGTGCACTGCATTTTCACTACAATCAAATGTGAAGTTACCATTCTCAGTTTTACCATTAGAATATTCAGCAGTGACTAGATGGGGAAAATGAACTGTGGAATGAAAGAAAAATAAAAGTTTAACTGCACACAATTTACAAAAAAAAGCATATTAAAACCAGAAATAAAGATAGCTCACAATGAAAGAGCATGGGGAAGCTACATAATTGATCCTTGGTAATATAACTGTCCAGCACACCTCAATTTTTTCAGTAAGTACATCTATATATGCACACATTTTAGAAGTGATTTTTTCACATTGAAACATTATGAATTATTACAAATCATGTGAGGATGTCTTCCAAAGTATTCATTGCCCAGGAGGGTTGCTAATAGTTAATAAAAAGAATTAAAATTTACATAGTACTAAAAACTAAACTGGAAAATAAATGTGCAATAAATGGGAACTCTCATGCTGAACATTTATTAGCTTGTAGACTTACTAGATCAAAATGTCTTATTAATATATCTCAAGCTGGCAGTAGAACATATTTGAATTTATGTTTACCTTTTCATAGACTATTTGGGGCTTTTAACAATAGGAGTAGATTCAAAAGAATGTAGGTAAAAGAGTAATGGTTATCTAATAAATAGAGGAATAATGGAAGAACTACTTAGAAAGAAAGTCTAACATAAAAGAAATACAGGTATGTCATAGTATGTGGATAGAATAAAGGTTCCCAGCTCTAAAAAAACCCTCTTCTGCATCCATACAAAAGAAGACATTGGAGGTAGTAAAATGTAGGCATTTATGGAGAGGAAACATGCCAGTAAGGTCATAGGTGGGATAGCTGTGATATGCCAGTTCTAAAGCCCTTAGACAGCAGTGGCAAAAGAAATTGCCTTCCCCTTCTGCTGTGAACCTTTATGTGTTAAGTCTGTTTCCTAGGTCTTCATATAGGAGTTAAGTGAATCAAAAGACTTTCAGGAAATCCAAGTTAAGCACTTAAGTGCAATACAAGCTTTAGAGACAACCTCATACTGGTTGTCACTAATGAATATACATATATATGGCTTTCTACTGAGTTTCTAGATCCTGGTGTTCAGATACAGGATTAAAGCAGTCTTTGACTAGAAACTGTAAGAGTAATGGGGGAAGAGTATGTTAGATGATATCCTATATAATGAGTATTATTATAACCGGTTTTTCTTGCCATTGGTCATTATGGAAAGAAAAGTAAAATGAAGAAATTAGTCCTTTTCAACATTGATTGCATGGGTATTAACTTTATTTTGTGAGAGCTGTCTATTTCTTTTCCTATTTAATTTGTTTTGCTCAGAGATAATACATTACTTTGTTGCTCTGTTATACTAACTACTTCATATGAGATCTGTTATGGTTGAGTTAGTCTGTAATGCTCTCACACAAGTTCGGGTTATCGGTTCCTTTTTGCTTCAGTAGCAGCTGACTTGCCCTACCACAGACTGATAGCAAAATATATAATTTCTGTCTGATTTGCACATTTTTTGGGCCAGATTCTAGTTACAAATGGATTTTTAAATGAAATTATTCATTCATAAGTATTCACAAACAGTATTTGAAATCCGTCATTATTCTTCTATACATTAGAACTGTAATATTAATTTTACTGCAGTTCTATGGGATTTTCCAGGAGCTGACCTTTACAATATATGCCAATTAGGCCACTCAGGGCATTCTGCTGCTCTTCTGAGAGGAGTGAAATTAGAAAGCATCTTGTTATAACTTTCTGAAAATGGTGGAAGGATGAAGAATTAGTGTTTGAAATCTTCCCATTTAATCTCTGTGGGCAAGATATTTCCACGTGATTAAGTTACACATGCAGTTTTAAAAATCTAATCTCAGTTCCTCTCTGTAAATTAGCATTTTCTCTGACAGTTCTTTGCTAGGAAGAAGTCCATCGCAAACATTGAAGATGAATCCCCAGGACATTTCACAGCTCAATAGTACCTATTGTAGTTTTCTGGCCATTTAAAACACAGAATTGCTTCTGTGGGCACTTATGGTCTCTCATGAATCAGGAAGACAAATTCTAGATTTTAAACCTTTGTCCTACCACTGCATGATCAACATCTAGGAATTTCCATAAAGATAATTTTGACTATATGGACACAGAACTGAAGTGCTCATTTTTGCTTTCCAGAATCAATCAGAGGAGAAAACTGTTTGACTTAGGACTTTTTATAATATGCATAAAAAGGTTTTTTCAACAAGTATTTTTAATTGTTTGCAGTTAGCTGAAACAAGATAAACCAACACAGAAATGCACACAAGCATGAAACTAATCACTACAGGATTTCCATTTTAAAGGTCAACTTATTTGCTTTACTTTACTTACCATTGTATAAATGGAGAAGGAATTTAATAAATAGGGAAAGAATAACGGAATTAGGAAAGAAGAAATCAAAAGTTAAAGTCCCTACGTCTAAAATAGTTTTGTGCACACTGATTTATACCTACATTAAGAATACTTCCATTCTAAAATAGATTTCTTTAAAGAAGGCAGCTTGATTACAAATAAAATTAATCTAAAACAATAAGCTTTCACAAAACAACAGTAAAAGGTAGTCTGATTTTTTTCTCTTTAATGATTTTTAAATAGGGCAGAGAAATTTTATTTCAAACTTATAGACTGATTTGGTAATTTCATTTAATTTTCAGTAATCAATTTTCACTAAAACCAAGAAAAATTTCTATCCAAAAGTTCTATCCAGTTTTCTATCCAAACAGAAAGGCGTGAAACACTTCTTGGTAAAATTTTTATTAAAACCACTGATGAATCATTCCCCTGAAGAATCAGAATTCAACTAGTGTGCTATATTTATCATAAAGGAAATTGAATTTTCTTTTAAAGAGGCATTTTTTCAACTCACATTTCACCTTTTTGCAACCTCTCCCTCTATTATATTATTTTGCTTGGGTGATTCAATTCACTAGCAATGAAGATGACAGTTTTCACTGATTTTCAAACCAGCTGAGTGAATTTAGTTAATCTCCAAACTCCTGATTCACAAAAGTTCCATCATTTGAGTTCATTAATTAATGCTTGAAGCTGAAGTTAAATACCTGCCAGAAAAGCTCCTCATGTTGATTTTAGAACTACTGTTTGTACAGTGTCTATCACAAGCCTTGGTTACAAGTCCCAGTAAATAACACCTATCCCATTCAAACTGGCACGTTAGTTCAATGTCAGCATTGTGGCACAAAGTTCTATACCATTATGTTTAAATTCACTTCCAGGCATTTGGTATTATTACTCTTTGTTTTCTAGACAGAATTATCCTTTATCTGATTTGTGGCACTTGGAGACTGATAAAATTACTCCTTAATCTTCTGTTTGATAAGTTAAATGGATCAAGATCATTTAATGTCTACCTGTAAGACATAGTTTCCAACCCTTTAATGATGCCTTGGCTCTTTTCCAAACCCAGTTCAGTTTCTCAAAATCCTTCTTGAAATATAGACATCCAAATTACAAAACATTTCAGTAACATTCACTTCAGTAGCATAACAGTTACATCCTGAAGGACAACATTATCCCAGGTTTCTCACTGGAATGACAATTAGCTATCACCATGATCATAACACCTTATTATGAGTAATTACTCCTGGGATAGAGTCTCCTGTCATAAACGATTGTCTGCTCCTTGGCTTTAGATGTAAAACTGTGTGTCTTGTATCTGTCCCCTAGTGAAGCACATAGTGCTTTACCTGTTATGGTTTGAGAAAACCCGTAACAATTTACTGTGATTTAGACAATTATTCTATCACCTGATGACCCCTCTCCAGCAGAAAAGGGGAGTTGGGGAACACAAAGAAACACAAGGGCTGAAATATAAATAGATTTAAAAATAATTAACAATAATACTAAAGAACTAGTATTGATCTCGATACTGATATAAGATATACAAGAATTATACTCAGCCAATTCTATCAGCAGGAAGCTGTGCACTCCCAGCAGGGACAGCAAATGTCGGACACTGCGAGCGCAATGGCTTCAGGAGGAAGGGAAGGGCTCAGGGGTCCGGCATCGCGGCAAGGAGTTGTCTGGACCGCCACCATCGAGGGAGAGAGAGCTACACAGCAAACTTTTCTAATTTATATTGAATGGGATGCTCATGGTATAAAATAATCCTGTTGGCCAGCCTGGGTCAAATACCCAGGCCTTGCTCCTCCTCGTCCCTGCACCTGGCAAAGCTCGAAAACACTAAAACCTTGAATCCCACATAGCCTAGCTGGCTATAAAGTAAATTCAGACACTAATTCAGACACTAGAGTCTTCTAACAGTACAGTTTTCCCCAGCACTAGAAGAAAAGTTAGTCCTGTGTCGCTCAAACCAGGACATTACCATATTTATGAATCAAGTTACCTGTATTGCTTTGCATTGGTGATCGGTCCTTATCACGACATCCCACTCCTTTACTAATGACTTTTTGTGTTTTCCTTCATGTCAATAACAGAAACATGAAATGACATAGTTCAAAAGATGATTTAGAGGGGTAATATCATAAGTGATTCAGACAGTTCACTTTTTTCCGATTTGTTTTTAAATTCTTCATTGCAAGCAAACTGCTTATTGAGAAGTACAAATCTTCCCCACCCTTTCTAGTTTTACAGTTACTCAGTTTAATTGTGAAATAGAAAAATTAGGCCTAAATTGGTCCAGTGTATATTGTGGAATTTGCCCTTTGGTTTCAAGTTTTTTTTTCCTACTTGATGGTATTGTTCCATACATCACTTGAATACTGATTATATATTTAATTATTAAGACTTGTTAAATCTTAGAGAGTTTCTATTTTAAAAAGCAATTATAAATACCATGTCAATGTTCAAAAGTAGCAGTGTTACATGATCTCTTTCTATTTTAAAACATCATATTATTGCAAACACACATGTGATTAGATTACTCACTTTTAAAAAATTAATCAAAGCTATTTGTGTATTTAAAGCTAAGTATATACTTAATTACTCACTGGTTTCCTTTTTAAAATATCGCGTAGTTCTGACTGTTTCTGCTTCTCTAAATGTACCCTAGAATCTTATTCACACACCGCACTGGCTGGTAGCCGTGAGATATGCCCAGGTTTGAGAGCCCCCTGCAGAAGCAGTCACGTACCCTTTGGATACTCCTTTCTCAGAACTGCAGATCCTCTTTGTCTCCTGCTGCCTCTGATGCCAAGTGGGTGCTGCTGGCTCTGGTGAAGGCAGCAGTAAGAAGCGGCAGCAGTAAGAAGCAGCTGCAGCAATAAGGCAAAGCTCCCTGCCTTAGATCTGTAACCTTGATTAAATGCTTAATTTTTATCTTTACTGTGGGGTGGATGTACATGTGGCTTGTATGCCTGAATTGTTTGCCTGTGTCTTTCCATAGAGTACTGTTTCTGAATTCTGGTAACAGGGAAACTAGTAAAAAGTAGACGGAACTAATTTAAAATAGTGTAATTAATAAGTTTTCCAGATAAAAATTTCTTTGAGATATTTTCTGATGAGAACACACATAAATGTGGTTAAAAGCCATGTTTCTGTGTCAAGTATGCTGCCCAATCTATTTCTTAAAGTAGCTTAACAAAACTAGCAGCTGACTTAAATCAGTATTATCTCTGGAATGGGGCAGGTGAGTTCTAGTGATAAGCAATACTTTCCATGGGCTTCCTTTGGGCATCACAGAGAATCTCACTGCCAATGGTCCTTCAAGTTCAGGGAAGTTTCCTTTGTTGTTTTCAATTTTATACATAATAATTTTTAGACCAATTTGAATCTCTAATGTTTAAGGTTAGGAATTTTGCAGACAGGATTTTGGTTCTGCCCATTACATTTTTAAGCTAGATTCTGAAAACATCACCTTACTTACAATTTCAGACATTTTAGCTCATTCATGCTTGACTAATTTGCATGATCTAAGCACAAGCTGCTAGGATTTCTCCCAGACTGTTTCACTATTTTTCAAAAGGAACTTGAAATCTAGCATCTCATTTGGGATTTCTTCTGTGTGGAACAAAATCTTGGGACATCAGTGCTAATAATCCCATAAAAATGGATAGGAACTGCACAGATTCTGTAAATGTTATTCGACAATAATATTATTTTTTTTATACCTGACCAAAGAATTACGAATTCCTTCAGATTACATGAGTACAGGCAGTAGGGTATTTCCTTCTTTTTTGTAGGCCAATAGTGTCAGGTGTTACTTAAATATTAAACCATGCAGCTGACTAAAATTCTATTCAAGTGCTTTATCCAAATTGCTATGGCTGTTATCTTAAAGTGCATCTTCTGAACACTGTAAACAGCACGCATTGTTTCTGGGGCTACAATTTCTTTTCTGGTTTGAACACTTTTCTAATGGGAAAAATTAGCTATAATATGAGCTTTTGCTCAAGAGTGAAATTAAAGACATGATTGAATTTTCTGAAGCAAAATATCTACAAAAAAAGCCCAGTACTATCTTGGCATTTTGTTAGAGATTAAAGATGTACCTAGCAATGTGTTTTCCATTTTCCAGCAAAGAAAATGTGCTTAAATTCATCTTCAATTTTCTTCATATTATCTGAGACACTTCTGATAAATGTTGGGGTCAGGAAAAGAATTAAGAGTTCATCTGTAAAATAGCTTTGAGGCTTGGAATGGACATCCCTTAATCTCTGCAGTGATCTATTCCCCTTCCTTGTTCCTAGTAATACTTGTCATTTACAAGCCAAATAATTCTTTCGTCTTCTTAAATGTGATACTGCAAAGTTCTGGCTAAGATTAGATGCTCTGAAGCAGATTAGTGGAGACTGCTACTATACAAAGTGAAGTCGTGTTGTATTTGTTTTGGAAATTAATCTTATAAGCAGGACCTGAGAATTGAAACCCTCTGAGTTACAGGTACCTTCAAAGTAAAGTAATGTATTAAAATACAAAAAAATTAGGCGAAGCAAATATGAAAAATGGAAACCTGTGAACATCTTTGTCTTGGGAGGAGTACATTTGGAATAGTAGAGTGAAATATTAAAAATCCACAGTACTAAGGTTACTCAGCTAATTTAAAAAAAAAAGATACATTTTAAACCAGATTTTAAATTATTAGTAAAATATAAAAATTCAAAATAATGAGACATATTAAAGATGTGATATTATGGCCAGATGTGATATTATTGTAATGCTTTTTAAATACATTTAAAATGTATTTTTTTATATGGAATAAAACAAAAATTTCCTCTCTGTAGAGTCCAAGTCATAGCACCATAAAAGAGCAAGAGTATCTTCCCTGTAGGGTAAATCCTGTAGTCATTACCATGTCTAGTGACTCATGCAGCGTATTTTATAAACAGAAAAAAAGCTGGGAAGCTAGGGCAAAGACAGAAATACTACCACTTGAAGCTCTGTTGCTTCCATTAGTTTTCATGCAGACTTCTGGTTTTTCACTGTATCCCAGGCAAAACATTTCACAAAAAAATTCTTTTTCTCTAATCCCAATTTAGGAAAGCCTTGGCTAGCTGGTAATTCTGGAAAACTTTTGTAAGCTGGAAGCCATGCAAAGCATGGTGTAACCCATCAACTGTCAAGGTCCTCAACCCATGTGGTTCCCCTAGATAAAGGCATCTTGTGTAAAGATGGCATTGGTGTGTAAAGGTATTGGTGTGTAAAGATGACAGGACGCATCTTCCTGGCACTTTATAACACAAAATTCATATAAAAACCCATATTAGTGGAGGCTGAAGACCCCAGAAAAGAATAGAGTTTCATGACAGATCTCACTTACACGAGCAACAGATGAGAGGCAAGTCAAAGGAGATGACAGAACTGATGATTTGTGCATTCTTCTATGTAGAAGGAAAGGAATTCCAGTGATATAAATGAAAGGTGAAAAATCTAAGGGTATCCAGAGTGGGTTTAGGAGAGAGGTATTTGAAGTAACAACTGTCAATAATCTCATGGAATTTAGGGCCATGTATCAATAGGTGGAAACACAAGTAGGTTTAGAAAAGGATGCATCGATTAAATTATGCAATCTAGGTTGTTGGGAAGAGTTCAGGAGGCAACAAGATGAGGAATGGAAGTAGAAGTGAAGAAGGCTCATAGCCAACAGGACACTGGGCTAAAGGCATGAACAGAGAAACTAAAAGCTTGGAAATGAGTATTTTCTCAGTATTATCGTTTCTACTTAAACTATTCTTGTAAGAAGATGCTATGGAATAGCCAGTGAAGCCCTACTCAGTGAAGCTCCTCTGTATGAAAGTCTTTTACACTTTGATCCAACACACTATGTCACCTGAGTACTTTATATGCCCTTCTTTCAAAGCTTATAAATGTTTGGGAGAGGCTGACATCTGACTGGATAACCCAGAAAAAACATAAAGTTGGTAGATGTGTAGATGGGTTTTGGTAACATTTAGCTGAATACAAGGGGTAGGTGCAGATTGGTAGGTTAGAAATATGAGCCCAGCTGGTCAATCCATCTTGTATCCTTGAAAGCCTAAAGACTCACCAACAACAGGTGGGTGGGGAATGCAGAAGAGAAGTAGTAGTCTTGATCCATACAAAATATTGACCTGCTGATTAACACAAAAGTGAATTTTAGTTGGAAAAAAAAATAAAAAAAAATCTGTTAAATAAATGTGGATAACGGACACTAGCATCTACAAAGCCTTCAAAAAATAAAAATTGTAAGAACAACAATTCATAGTTGCAAAGTAAAATAAAGAACCTCCTGACTAGCAAAGGCAAGGGCAAGAAGACCTTCAATTAGACATAGAGAAGCAAAGGTGTTAACATGCTTAATTAGTTCATTTCAGCAGATTTCATTCCGAAACTTTCTAATTAACATGGTGAAAAAGGAAGCTGAAGATGAGTTTCTTGTAAAATGCTGCTACTTCAGGAAAACCATTTCTTTTAAAAATATGCACAAAGAAATGGTTTGATTTCTTTAGGTGTTTTTGTTAAAAAATATATTTTCCTAAGCTAATGTTGTTTTTTATTGAATTTTATCTAGTTACATTGGATTGTGGAAATGTATTTGCGTCCTGTAAGTGTAAAAATCACCGTGTAAACACGTTAGCTACCTTGGTGAAACCTAGAAATAGCACTGCTTTTTTTAACAAAAAGCTCCCTAAGGTATCCCACATGTAAGAATGGAACTGCCTCTGATGACCATTGACATATCATATTTTCAGTTAACCATGAATGACCACAGTAGAATGTTTGTGCTCAATAACATTAAAAAGTTCAACTCCAAATCAAAGACTAAAGCAACCTCTAATTTTATGGTGCAAACCTGCACTGAAAACATTAGAAAACTACAATATAGAAAATTCCTATATTTGAAAATCCAAAACAGCTTGATTGACATAGTGAAGCTAACATGTATGTGAAAAATTAGAAAATATCTGATATTAGATTTTGACACAAATCAAGAATTAATGCAAAATGGAAAAACCTAGACAAATGTTTGAAAGAATGAAATATCATTCTGTAGTTTGCCAGACATAAAAGTGCCTTCACTTAGGGTCCTGTTTATTTTAAGCATATTTTAGCAACAATCATTTTAGAAAAAGGTATTACAAATGCCTTACTTCTGGACATGAAGAAATGCTACTTGATAGAGAATTACTGTTGCTCTGACTTGGCCAAGCATTATCATTAGTTTGTCACCTCTACTTTTCTTCCAAATTAGTTTTGTTTTGGCATTCTTGCTACCTTATTGGGGTTAGGAATTCTGCAGAGTAACTTTGTTGCCGTTGCACTCAGGTTTTGAACAAGAGTGATTTAATTTTATCTCCAGGTGTCTTTAATCCTCTTTTTTCTGTGTGGTTATTTTAGTCTTAGACAGTGAAATAATGTATTTGATCTTTTGGAGAAGTCAGCCCTGTGACATGTCTCATGTCTCTATCTTTGCATGACCCGAATCCTTCATAATACTCTGTTTTCATCAGGTGTGTTAAACTTTCTATTACAAGGAACCGGGATCTTGGAAACACTTGATCGTATCATAGGGAACATAGGGAAGAGTGTGGCTAGTAGGTTGAGGGAAGTCATTCTCCCCCTCTACTCTGCACTAGTGAGGCCACAACTGGAATACTGCATCCAGTTCTGGGCTCCCCAGTTCAAGAGGGACAGGGAGCTACTGGAAAGAGT
>JAOXNO010000013.1:107651701-107671518 GCA_028565335.1 Limnodromus scolopaceus | reverse complement strand
ATGTCCCATCCCTGAAGGTGTTCAAGGCCAGGCTGGATGGGGCTTTGAGCAACCTGCTCTAGTGGGAGGTGTCCCTGTCCATAGCAGGGGAGTTGGAACTAGATGATCTTTAAGGTCCCTTCCAACCTGAACCATTCTATGATTCTATGATGCTATGGTATTGCACAAAATTAAAGAAGATAAGTACGTAGCAGAACCTAAAGTGGTCTAAAACTAGTCAGACAATAGTGAACAGTGTACCAAAGTGAAAGGGAAGTATCAGAAACTCCCCTTAGGTGAATAACATCAAAGTACAGTGAAAGGGGGTCTCAGGCTAGCAGGGGTTCTCGTCAAGCTAGAATTAATAAGGGCATAGAATTGGTAAACCCAGGGCTAGTGAGGGAAAGCGGAAAACAAGTTTGGGTTGCTTATCTATAAGAAGGGAAAAGGACTACTGAGCAAAGGAAACCATGCAGTTAGGGCTGCTCTGTCTTCCTCTGAGCAGCCCTGCACCTGACAACTCGGCTCAGTCTGGTGCAAGTCAGGGAACCTGCCGTTCTGACTGCACCCCACATCTGACCAGCTTCTGTAGTCCAGGGGACCAGGGTGCTGTCCTTCACGTGGATGCAGGGATGCTCTAAAAGGGATGGTGGAGGGACTGGACCTGCCTTAGCACAGACATGACTTGATAGCATCCTGATGTTACAGGCTTGGCTTCTCTCTGCTAAGGAAAATCAACAGATTAGTTGCAGTTTGACTGGGAACACTTGCCCATTGGTCTAATTTGCTCTTCTATTAACTCTCACCACAGACTTTGAGCAGTACTCAGATGGCAGTAATTTAATCCTTCCTGATCAGAACTGGGAAATTAAGTGATTACATAGATACAAAGTACTTGGAACAACAGGAGCTGGACCAGATTTATAGGGTCAAACAGAATATGGCACCTCTGCAGTTAGGACATTGCACTCACGCTTCACTGCTGCTGTATTTTATGACTACATTCTAGGCATCCTTGCAAACTTCCTAGACTCCTGTGGTATTTTCCAGGAATTTGAACAGAAGTTTAATGATACTATCTTGGCAGAACAGGCCTTTTTGCAGTATATGGTGATTCTAGTGGTAAATTATTCTATATAGTCAAAGCAGTATAATTTTCCAGTCCCGACTCTAACATAGCAAATCACTCTGGATATTACAGGGGAAAAAGTACATTCTCTTTGTTAAAGGTTATTATATACTGTATGATACTCAGTCTCCAGAAAAGCATAGACTTTTAAATAAAAACAGAAGTGCTTTAACACCCAACCTAATTTACTTTCACAATTTTTACCAAGTATTTATCTACATTAAAATAAGGAATACCTGTCATGGGTTTTTATCAAAAAAAATGGTGTAGCATCTACATGATTTAATAACTCACAGCTGCTTAAAATGTAACATTTAGTGACCTTTATTTGAATTATTTCACTTGTAATGGAATGGTTATTGCCAGAGTACAAACATGTAAATTGAATCATTCTAAATTAAAAACCACCTGTATAAATCTTTGCAGGAAAAATTTACTGCTTCATTCCAGAGTTAGTCCCACTTAAGCTGGAGAGCAATAGAATAATAGAATTCATCTACAAGAAGTCCTTTTGGGAAAACTGTACAGGGAGTCCAGAATCCTCTTTATGAGAAGTGTCAAGCCCCGGTATGTTTTAAGACCATGCCAATACAGCACCTCTGTCAAATCTTTGCAGAAAAGTTTTTTAAAAAATAAATAATAAAATCCCACCACCTTCTATGGTTTGGGTAAATGAAAGGCAGTGACAAAAAACAGATAAATTTGGATTCAACAAGTTGACTTTTAAGGTTTAGCTCTTGCATCACATTTTTCCGAAAGCAATAATTGTATTGCTTATACAGTGGAAAGGTTCTGACTCCAGCATAATATATGCTTATTTAGGTTGCTAATCCTTAGATACTGAACCATGCACAGTCACTTTCACTCTGTAATGAAGTACAGCAAAAGAACAAAAGTATTGTTTCGGCATTTCTGTCAGTAAATATGATTACTCACATAGGAGGGAAGGGAAAAAAAGTTCCTGAAAGATATTACTGGAGACAAGGAGTGTTTGGTTAAGTAGCGCAATTGTTTTAGTCCCATCCCTAGATGTTCACAACTAGAGGCAAGATCTTCGGCATGATCTGGTAGAGCTTTTAGGCCAAGTGGGGAAAGGAAGAAGTGATAAGCACAACTGGATTTGTGTTTTTTCATCATTTCATATGTAGATATTCAAGAAAAGATATTGGTATTTCATTAACTACCTTAAAGTTGTAAATTTACGAATTTAATATACATCATTTGGACATTAATGCCAGTTCACCTCCTCTGAAACATATCCCAAGCTGATGGACATGGATGGTGTTGCCTATACACAAAAGGTGATTCAGACAAAATAGTACTCTCCCATGGGATGCCTCAGTGTGAGAAAAATGAGAGAAAGAAAATTCCACTATATTTGCTTCTTGGAATTTTTCTTTTCATTCATTCTAGTAAGGAACCAGAATTTGGGACCAGCTTGCTATGGTCTGGATCACTGGGTTCCTGTTCTCTGAAAAAAATGATCTTTCCAAACAAAGGAGAGGAAAGGCAGGGGACAAGGAATTAGAGAAAAGTTTCTACTCTTTAAGAGCTTGCTGGGATGCAAAGTTTCAGACAGCTAAAACCAGAAGTGCTTTGGGAAAACCTGAAGCATCTGGGAGGGAAACACTAGACTGAAAACCCAGCAAAGACTTAGAGCAATAGGCAGATAGTCCTGTCTGCTCACTGTGTTCCCTCAACCCATAATGAAATATGTGTCTTTCTTAACATTTTACTTTGGGGAAAAAACAGCAGTGACAGTAATGAGTAAATGAGACGCAACATCCAGGCACAATTCCTTTAAACTCCTGCTGAAAAGGTTTAAATGCAATGCCAAAATCAAGGTGCAAGAATCTAATTGGGTCCTAGAAATAACCTCAGAGAGTTACCACCAGCACAGCAGTGAAAAGAAATAATGTCTCTACTGTAGAGCTATACTGTAGATTTTTTTTTTTTTTTTGCTTTACTGGGAAAAGACGATCAATTCCACTGCATGATATTTTTTTTTCTGCTTGAAAATTCCAATGTGAATCAACAAGCACATCCATGTGCAAAGAGTTCAGCTGAATTCTTTAACTTACTCAATGGAAAATGAGTAAAAACTACTTTTCATGTTTAGTAGCAGGATAGCAAACAATATCCAGATATGTACTCTTGCAGACAACAAGACAGAAGGTAAAAAAGCCCTACTGTATATAGCTCATACTACTGGTACACAGTATTCCACAACACTAAACTGAAAGATATTTATTCTAAGCCATGTAAATTTGCAGAGATTAATCTCCATCTTTTTTTTTTCTTACTATCCAATCAGCATACTAACTGATTTCACTCATCTTTATAAATACCATTTGTCTTCCTATTGCCATTCAAGTATAATTTACACTAGGCAAAGAGATTACAGACCTTGATTTTATATGAAACGGCTTTGAGTCATAGTGAGCAAAATGACTCACTTCCATCATCGCTGTTCAGTAAAACGATTCTGGGATATCAAAATTATCTGTTCTGTCTAGTCCACCCCATTCTATTTATTTTCCTTAAATTCGACTTCTGATGAGCAATGATTTAAGGTAACATTTCAAATTTGCCCCCATTGTTTTTCAGATAAATTTTTTGCTATTACGTCTCCCAGTCTTCTAGACCAGAAGACCTGCCATTTTTGTAGCTGCTGTCAAAGGCAATATTTTTGCTACAGATAGCTTTTGTATTCTGATTTGGAGTCCAGTCAGCAATAACAATATGAGATCCCACTGGGAAAGAAAGAGCTGCTTGCTGCTCAGAAAAGCTCACTCCAACAGACAGGGAGAAAGCTTGTCTGGTTGATTTAAACGAATGTAGAATTTAGGAAATTATCTACGTGGTACACAAGACACAGAGTCAACTTTATGCTACGTTCTGGACTCCCCGGTAGAAGAAAGACATGGACGTATTGGAGTGAGTCCAGAGGCTGAGAGAGACGGGTCTGTTCAGCCTGGAGAAGAGAAGGGTCGGAAGGGTTCTTATCAATGTGTATAAATACCTGGTGGAGGGGCTAAAGAAGATAGACCCAGACTCTTCTTAGAGGTGCCCATTGATAGGACAAGAATCAATGGGCACAAACTAAAATAGAGGAAGTTCTGTTTAAACATAAACATCATTCTTTTGTAAGGATGGTTGAACACAAGACCAGGTCGCCTAAGGGAGGCTGTGGAGTCTCTGTCTCTGGAGATATTCAACATCCAAGTGAACACAATCCCAAGCAACCTGGTCTAGATGGCCCTGCTTTGAGTAGGAGTGTTGGATTATGGCCTTTGGAGGTGCCTTTGAGACTCAACTATTCCATGATTCTGGTAGGAGCTAAGTTACTTGCACCTGTTAACAAACCACTCTTAGGATGTATACTGTACAGCACATTAGAGGAATACTAAATAGATCCCTGTTCCCTGAGTCAAAAACACTTTTGCTTTAGTAAGAAAATAGAATCATAGTTAATGTGCATCCTGTATCCTTGTTTGACAACTGTGTTTATGCTAAAATAACCGCATGGCTAAATAGCCAAGGTAAGGGTCTTTAATCATCAACCTGCAAAAGGAGGAATAATTGGATTCTTTCTGCACTATACTAGCAAGCAATGAAAAGATGAAGAAAAAAGAAGAGTATTGGCAATGTATGCAAGATAGTGTGCGTACTTCAAGGTGAATAAAGCCTATTAGCAATGAAACATATGGAATTTTGGATGAAACAGATCAGGTTAATGCAATAATTTTATTAGCAACTTTAATAGTGTGTTCATCAAAAACAGTAATTAATCTTCCAAATGGAAGAAAAAGAGATTGTGCTGATTTCTGATGCATCAAGCTACAAATAGCTTGAGGTGTCCCTGCCCATGGCAGGGGGGTTGGAACAAGATGATTGGTTCCTCCCAACCCAAGGTATTATATGATTTTATGCTTCTATGAAATAATTTTTTCTCTTTTAGGAAGCAAAGTAACATGAGAAGTATCATATGTATAGGAAGAAAAGAAGAATCTTCCCATGCAGGTACTATGCTGAAAACTGACTGGAAAGCAGTCTTTCTACAACTTCTATAAGGCTACTATTTTTTCCTCATCCCATTCCAAAAAATATCACTGACTCCAAGTCTTGCATTTTAGCAACAATGGCAGAAGAAAAAAAAAAAAAAAGTTGCAGTTCATTCAAGTTCTTGCTTCCCCCTGTAAGGGCACTGACCTTACCGTCTTTGAAATCAGGGCCAGAAGAACAGCATCCAACTGAGCTGAATCTGGGGCAACGGGAGATATTTGCATATATCAAAAAACCATACCACTAGGCCAGATCTTGGAGAATAGACCCATTTTCTCTCATGTGTTCTACCTACAATTGATAGAGTAGAACAACCTCCTTTTCCCCTTCCTCACCCAAGACCAGAGGCCCAGAAACGTTAGATGCTCATTCTCCAGTTGGCTAATGCTGTTGGCAAGGCAAAGGAGACCTGGCCAAGCAGAAGCAGTCACTTTTAGCTCTGCAAGAAGCTTTCACTGCAATTTAGATAAAGCTACCCTCTGGCCCATTTCCTAGAGGTGCAGGAAATACAGAGCTGAGCATGCAAGGGCAAAAGAAAATATAGAAACTGCGAGCAAGGGATTTGCTTTTCATAGCTGACATCCTAGTTAGTCCCAAAGATTTTATGCCCTTTTACTGCTTCAAACTGTGTTTCCATACCTGGTATCTTCAAAATGGATGTTTTCATTCCAAATAGGAAGCTATTAATCAATAACCAATGGTATTTCTTATGCTTTCCCAGAATCTATTCGAAAATTACTTTCACTGTCCGTGCTATTACCCTATCTTAAATGCAAATTTATCTGTTAGTTCCTCCTTTCTAATGAATAAGTTGCATTACATATAGGAGGCAGAACATGACTAAATAGTAATCCTAGAACATCTGATTTATTACAAATTCATACCCTTCATTAACATAGAATATTTTGTACCTGCAGTCTTCTCCTAGGCAACCTACCTGCTTTTCTGATGCAGAAGGTGGGAGAATGGTGCCCTGTTTTGTGTTAAAATGTACTAGTTTTTCATCCTGCTGTGGCATGAATGTCGTTTATAAGCAAGCATATAAAGAATAATCCAGTTTGTCAAGGTGCAGCTGGGGCAACATGCTCTCTTTCTTACATTTTACAACAAAATATCCAAAGAACTCATAGTGATGATGCAGAGAATGTGGAGTTTGGTTTACATCAAAGGAATTTATGAAAGTTAATGCACATCAAAAATAAAAAGGCATCTGAGTCACTGCACAGAAGCTATTTTTGAACTTATATAATCAAATATACTTACGTATAATATAGAGAGACTGTGCCAGCTATGGCATGCATATCCCTCTACAGTAATTAATCTTTGCAAGCACTTTCAGTCATTTTAGATCTACATTTACTTCTGCCTCACACAGTTGTGGTGCTATCTCAGTTTTCACCATCTGTCACAGACATCAGAAAGAATGACTTAAATTAAAGATCATAAAAACAATTTTTAAAGCATTCTGTTTTTCATATTTTAAAGTTTCTGTAGGCCTGCACATATGATTAAGACAAGGAGCACCATGCTATTGAATGAGAATGGAAGAAGCTTTTGCTTTCATGAGGCCTTTGCTTAGTATACCTACTTAGGTCTTGCATCTTTCACATCATGCTTCCCATCTTACATTTCAGGCTCCTCACTGTACACAAAGAAAAGATCCAATGGAAATAGCAGGGGAGGAAGAAATCTTTTGGCAGATCAGCAGTTGCCAGGGTGTCTTTTCATGCTTCAGCAGTAGTTAGGACTCTTACCCAACAGCTATGCCATTAATGAGAAGTCTAATGACTTCCATTCCTTTTCTTAAAGTATTCAGCATGTCACCAGTATTTATGAGGAAGCCTGCTGTAGCTACAGGGACATTATGTGCTTCACTATATTTCAAGCTGAGAGATGCTGAAAATGGAGCGTTAGTTTATCCACTTTTTTTTAGTCTTTTTTAAACAGTCTCCCTTTCCCTCCCTCCCTTCTAAATAAATGTGCCACATTTCTTGCAGCCCGAAGCTAGAGTAATGTCTTCAGGCTTGTTGCCAGATCTATTTTCCTCCAAATATCTACCAAATCACCAGAAGCTCTTATTAACTGAGTGAATTGAACCTTCAGATAACAACTGTTCCAGTCCCTCCTGGGGATATTCTATCTGTGTATAGTAAATAATTCAAAGTTTGGAGTTCTGTACACTTATTCATTTAGCTTGCTTTATTTCTCAAAGCAATCAATAGACTTAGCATTTTAGAAGCAAAGTGGTGGTTTCTAGCACTGAACAATTCTACCAATTAAGGAAAAAAAATCCATCTAGATAGATCTGTTTTCAGATTTATTCTTATGGCATACTTCCTTTTCAAATTTTCTGAAGGAATATTTGTTTTCCTTACCATGCTGAGACCATGGAAAGTGGTTAAGGTCCCAGTTTTGCAAACACATACTGCCTTAGTCACTGAAAATGTTCCTACTATCAGCAGTGATATTGCTCATGTGTGGAAACAAGCATAACCTTAAACATGTGTAAGAATTCTACCTTGATTCTTTACTATCTGTTTCCAGTTTATCCTCTGGCACCTAGGTTACCTACCAAGTATTTTATTTACTATTAGTTTAAACTGTCTCTTGTTATTGCCAAGTTACCCATCTACCTAAAGGATTAAATATATGAAAAAGAGAATCCTGGAAGTGCAGTGATGGTCAATAAGATCAAAACTCTTTGAAGTGTAGAAATACCACTGGAATACTAATCCAGCTCTTAAAAAGCTTAAATTGTTGCCCGGACACCTTTACTTTGATATCATTTCTCAAGGAAGCAGAAAGGAGATTCCCTCTTCTCCACTTTTCCAAATAGCTTTAAAAGCACTATAGATACACTTCCCATACAATTCATCAGCAGTTGCTTTAAAAATGAAATAAGTTATGTTTCTGTACCACTTCCATGATAATTTTTTGTACTGGTTATGCAAGCAGTGATAAATACACACATTATCTTACTGTCTATGAAACCACAGGAACTTTATGCCTTGTGTGCAGAGAAAGCTCTTTTGTAATCAGAATTTGTTTTCTCTAAGGAATGGAAAAAGTGTTCTTCTCCTCTATCACACCAAAGACATCTTGTTGGCTTCTTCCTCTTGTGCTCTCTTTTGGCCCCATAGTCTAAGGGAATTGTACATCAGTGTTCAATGATAGGCTTCTGCCTTTTATAAGTAATTATGACTTTATATTGACTGACGATCACAAGGAGATTAAACATTCACATCACTTCTCTTCACCTTTCTCTCCACTGTAGATTCCCATTCTTTCAATCTACTGTGAATGCACAGAGTGACGTAGAATCATAGAATGGTTTGGGTTGGAAGGGACCTTAAAGATTATCTAGTTCCAACCCCCCTGCCATGGGCAGGGACACCTCCCACTAGAGCAGGTTGCTCAAAGTTGCTCTCATTTTGAGAAGGTTGCTTCTCATTTTGAGAAGGAATCCAGAAAGAAGACGGTTTGTACTCGATGGCCAAGAATCTTATCAGATATGCAAAAGTATTTCATAGGAGACTGAACCTTTGAAGTCTAAAAGCATTGTTCAATTTCATGTACAGCTTTAGCAGTCTCTCTGAAGAAACCCAGATTTTTTTTTTTATTTTTAATTTTTATGCAATATTTAAGTTTTGCTGCCAGTAAAAGTACCTGAAAAACTGCTGAAAGTCAGCTATCATCCCACTTTTTTCAGTGTATCTTTATGGCATTTCATTGTGATTAAGTATCATGGGGTGGAACATGAGTCATAAAACAGCACCGAATGATGTGTTAACATCCTCAGTTCTGCTTTTTTCTCTTGCTGTGTCTGAAGTTCACCTGTTATTCTGTATCCACCAATTCACGTGTGACATACAACTTAGTATGTAGCAACATAACACAACTATGATGTTCTTTGGATGATACCAAAAACTGGAGTTGGATTTTATATCTTTATTACCTCAATGATTGCCAACTTTTTCGAGCACTTTAAAAACTATCTTCTCATAAATGACTCATAAAATTCCCCATGCAATTGGAGTGTTTATTCCTCCTAACCAGGCTAGCAAGAGTTAGCTACTGCTTAGCAGTTTTCCAGAGGAATATTTGTCATAGCTCCTACTTGGTGTGCTGAGGCAATAACAGAACACAAAAGCATATTGTATCATTAATCTGAGATTTGATAGAAATAACACAAGGTTAGAAGAACTGATTACAATAAAAAGAAATATTATCACAGCCAAAGACAAGTGTTAACCTAAACTTTTCTGAAAGCTAACGCACTAGTGGCAATAATTCAACCCACTAATGTCCACCAGCTGAACACGCTACCATCAATCAGGAAACTCTCCCAGGACTTACAGAGAAAACCAAATGGAAGTAGCTTTTGTGCAGAGCTGCTGTGCTAAGTGAGGAACAATCTCAAATGCCTGTGAGGGGAGGAGTGATATGTAACAAGAGGAGGCAGATTTATAAAGGACTTTGGGCTAATCAGAGTCTCTGCTGGACTCAGGCCCCCTGAGACATTACATCTTGGGGAAATAATGGATGTCATTAAAAATGGCTATTTATTGCACTGTGGTATTTTTTACTTACAGGATTTTCAGTATTCCCTTGAGAAATCTCTTAAATACCATGGAAAATACATCAGTAGTCAGTGGGAATTATAATGATGTTTAATGTAGGAGGTGCATTGTGAGGTACAATCTAAAGCGTAGGTCAGAGAAATCAGACAAGGGAAAACCATAATTGTATACAGTCAATGAATCTAAATTACTCTCTAATTATAATGTAAGCTGTTATGAATCCACACATTGCATGAAAGAGACTTACTACTCACAAAAAGCTTATTAATCCCCTATGCCCAAAGAAGGGACATTGTGATGCAAAAGGCTATTTTTCTAGTCAAAAGTACTGTGAATCCATGCCTTGTAGCTGGAAGTTGTGAAAACATTTGAGTAATCAGCAAGAAAATTATTATTCCCTTCATTGCAGCTAATACTTCAGACAATCCTCATATTTTAAGCCCTGGGGATCATAAAATGGAATTTTTCTCTAGTGTAATTTTTATTTGTCGCAAGACTCTCTCTTTTGTTGTACGATTATTTTTAATGCATAACCTTAAGGAATATCTGGTCATTACCAATATGCATGTGTATACGTTTATACAACTCTAACCAGCAGATCAGAAAGTGGTGTTACAAAACCGGGAAAATGAGGCCCCTAAGGCAGGCACAAGGGAGCAAAGGCAGAGCAGATGGGGAGCAGGCTGCCTTCTCCTACTCTGACCCCCCGAGCTTTCCAAAGGGAGGATCTGACCTTCTGTTGTTAGTATAAGCAAGTATTAATATTTTAGCAAGCACACATACTTGCTAAATAGTACAAAGACTAAGTAAGTACAAACACCGAATAAGTACCTGAAGGGAGGCATGCGTGCAAATAACCAGCTTCTACACCTAATGGCCGCCTTTCCCTCTATGTGCCTGTAGGTCCATACGTGTAATCAGGACCACTAGGAGAAACAGCCACTCGGTCTTCCATTAGCGAGCAGACACCCAGTTCCCTTACGAGTGCCTTTTCACTTGTAGAGAGGCAAGGAGTGAGGGGAACCGCCCTGCCTCAGAGCGACTTCATCAGGAGGCAGCAAACGTCTTTGGAAGGCATCTCTGCCTATAATAGCCTTCTAATAGAGAGAGCCATTGAGAACCACGCTGAAATAGTGAAAAGCAGTAGAAAAGCATTAGAGATGAGATTACATTTCTGCAGGAGCTGAGGCTGACAACTAGATGAGTGAGCAAAGCAGTCCAGGTGACACTTTACCACCACTTGCTAATACCCACACTTGTCAGATCTGACACCATCACGGCACGAGACTTAGGCAGGTGATTTCCTGTTTCCCAGTGGCCAGCCTCTGTATCTTCCACGTTCAACTGGCTTACTCCTGGGCTTCATGGTGAAAGACTGCAGATGTTTTGATATATGAATCCTCACTGGTGAATAAAACCTCTCTTTAATCAGTTTCTAGTAACCTCCTCCTTACATGATTCTCTACAAATGTTGACCCTGGCTGGCTACTTTGCCTCACGTTTATGTCAACAGACACAGAGTCATACCTACAGCCTTCGTGTTAAGCAAAGTGTTTGTGAAGTACATTAGCTGGCTAGTGATCATCCAACAGCTGTTTCTGACACTGTGGAAGTCATAAAATGGTCTTTCTATTTGCAAAATTTAAACACTTTTTAACAACAAACAAAATATGGATCCATGAGAGAAGTATTTACATGTTAAAATGTGAGTGGTATCTCCATTTAAATTACTGAAACAGCAACTTTCAAGAAAAATATTACACTGAAAGATACATTTCTATCCTGAGCTTATACCAAAGGTTTAGAAAAGACTTCCTATGAGATGCTTAGTATCTCTTCTGTAGTCTGACAGTACCATCATTATTGTGATTTAGAGAAAAGAAGCAAAGACTAATCTTTGCATAATTAAACTAATCAGGGTGAGTTTCACTGGGGGAAAAGATCCTTGATTGAGCATTTTACCTGCTTAGTGAGAAAATTCCTAATATTCCCCTCACCCTCCTTCTTCAATATTCTTTGCTCTAATTTGATTTCACAGTACTTACATAACAGATGTAAGGGGATTTTTTCCTAACTAGCCTATAAAAGTGCTTTTCATCCTCTCCCACCACAACAAATAGCTTTCAACCACTTAAAGGAGTTTAAACAATTCTCAAGTAACAGAAAAATCTGTTAGCTTGATGTGTGCTTGTAAAGTTACTTGCAGAACTACGTATATGACTACAGCCACTCTGCTCATAACTTCGCAATTTTCCAGCGCCCCACGAATAGAAATTCACCTCTTGAAAAAGGGAAATATTTTTACAGGTCACAAAACCCCAGCATATCACACATATTCTGAGGACTATATAAAATCATATGTGACCTCCGGCTTCCTTTGTTGTATAATGTTGAAACTACCGTCTTCTTATTTTTCTCTCATTTTCTGGGGTGAACAAAAACTACATTAAAGTCCCACAAAGGAAATAATAAGGGAGTAAGAAAGTCCACCTCCAGTACACGTCAAACCTCAGCAGGGATTAGGAAAGACGTGTGCTGAAGATGACTGGCAAGTTCAGAGAGCTTCTGGTCACACAGCCCCGAGCAGCGCCAGTCTCCCACGGCAGGGCTTGGCATCGCTCCCTTCTGATCTGGAGCACCGGCTCACAGATTTCATGCAGTGCTTGAAGGGCAGGACAGAGGAAAAAGCCACAAATCACCAATCCTCTCAGCTATTAGAGGTCATTTACAAGAAAATAAAGTAAGAAAGTGGATTGAAGTCTCGGCTTCAGCTTCACTGGGTTTTCCCCCAGCACTGGTTAGAATTGGAGAGCAGGTTGTCAGTGCCTAAATATGTCTCCCTTTGCCTTGGTCAGGATTAAGTCTTATATCCACCCACAAATTCTTCCTACAGAGAACAATACATAGACGTCAAATGGAGAGCAATACCTTCAGTGGTAAAAGGAAAAAAAAAAAAAAACCCAAACAAAAGGAATGCTAGTTTCTCACAGAAATTAACAAGTCATTTTTTTCAAAAAAACTGAGCAAACTCAGAAAATCTACCTCCTCAGAAATCACCCTGTATGACTGAATTTTGGCAGAGATCACCTCTAATAATAAAACTCCAAATATTGACCAAAGTTACCCTTAAAAGAGGCAATGTCAACTCACAGGACATAACGTGTTCATGTTTTGTCAAATCGGGCAACTATTTCACCAGTAATCCAGAACTCCCCACTCTCCTGTCAGCGTCTCATAGTAATTGCTCCTTCCAGTAATTATTCCTTATAGATTCACAAGGTAATTTATGATCATTCATGTCATCCTTTCTATAAATTCATAACTTCTAGAAATTTTTGTCTAATAAATAAATAAATATGATTTGAAAAATGTTTGGATAAATATTTGTGATTATAATGCAGCAAATCTCTGGTTTTACCATGCTACCCACTCTTCAAGCAAATTAAGTATAATATTCACTAATATTTGTATCCTTAGGTAACAGCTTATTCGTATTGATGATACTTTAGATTTATTATTTCATACCTCTTCCAAAACTCAGAAGACAAGGTTTAATATGTATTAACATTTTAAATATGCTTAAAAATACAGCCACTTATTTACTTCCTTTCTTAAGCTTCAGGATATTCTGACTCTAAACCTTAAATATTTTCTTTGAGTATAGTAATATTCCTCTTTCAAAAAAGAAGGTTCTTTTGTAAAAACTTGGCTCATTGGATTGGAGATTTGAAGAAAATACAAAACTGTTGAGAGCTTTAAGGACATATTCCCGACAGTTTAACAGCAAACTAAGATTGGAGCACTGTCTGCTTAATGATGCAAATACTTCTGGAGCAAAGGTAAATATCAAACCCAAGGTGCTACTGAAATGTTATTCTTGTCTTTCTCTTACAGTTTTATATTCCAGTCTATGATTTCAAGACTGATCATTGCTCTGTATGTATGCATTGGCTAGCATTTAAAGAAAATGAAAATTGTCAGACATTTCCAATTTTATGAATATTTTTATCCTACAGGTTTCACCCAGCTGTGTTTTATCTTGGACTAGTCATCGCAATAAAGACCACAGGAAAAAACAAGCACAGTTATTCATTGCAGACACTGATTTTTTTGAGAACTCCTACTTTTTGATAGCAATTTGCAATCATTAATATGTGTATTTGTCTGAAGCAATAGAGACTGCAACTTAGACCAAAACACTGCAACCAATTTAATACCTGATTAACTTCAGACACACAGATGGGTAGAAATTCTCCTATAAAGAAATTTAATGTGTTTAAATTTAAAATTATTTCACTAATAAAACAGTCTTTTGGATACTTCATACATAAAGAAGAGCTAAAAGTATAACGTGAAAGGAGATTTCAAGGAGGCTGGACTCAAAGGTTTAACAGTGTTTTTTAAGCCAGCTCAGAACAACAGAACACGCTGGTGGTGTTGTAAGCTTAGACTCTTTCCCTTTGCCCTTTTATCTTTTCAAAATTATTCATCTCTATAATGCAGTAACAGGGGAAAAAAAAACTTTTCCTTTTTGTAAGACAAGTTGATTGCTGTCTCTTTTTGAGAAGTAGTATGTGCAGAAATGAGGTCACTGTCTGAAATCACTCCCCCATCTGCTCTGTTTAGCCTGTGAGTCATATGGAGTAAGAAAAATTATGAACCAGAGTTAACATGGAACTCAAAACAATAGAATAGCACAGCTACAAAATAAATGACTACCCCACAGTTTGCCCTGTTCCCCTCTATTTGCTTGCTAGCTTGGATTCATTAATTAGGAAAATCAATTGAAAACAAAGCAGTGAGAAAAATGGAATGCCTAATAGTGATTAAAACAGACGAAGAAGCGAACCCAGGAGAACCCTGGCAGTTGTGATGGAAATCACCTATTAAGATTCTTCAGCATTGAGAAGTATTAAGGGTGTTGTGAATTTCATCAGGGATGAGATAATACTAGTATGTCTTGTCAGTGCAATAGCCTAGTGTGCCTTCTGGTCTCTAGAAATAAATCCCAAGGAAGTTAGAGGTACTATGTACACTGTGAGCGGTGTGAGCGGCACAGAGATGCAAGGTGGTAACATAACAGCATACAGGACTTATTGACATAATAGTTACACCTTGCACTCAAATCTTTTTCTGCTGAAAAGTTTCTTTCTCTGCTTTTCTCTCTTATTAATATTCGATACAGATTTGACAAAGTTCTCAGAAAAACTGTAAACAAGAATGATGTCTTCCAAAATAAATAGTATTAAGATTCATTGAAGACAACATTTATTTTCCTTTCAAATTTTTGGGTTCATCTACAGAAGTAGGTCAAAATATTCTGCAACTAGTTCATGATCTAAAAATGCCTCTTCAGATGTTTTGAAACTATCTGTGAAATTGGGTCTTAAAAATACAGAATAATTTTGGGGAGAATGAAAACTAAATAAGAAAATAGAAGTAGATTAATGCTGACAAAACGGTGGAAAGACCCATTCTTGGATACATCTTTTGACCAAAGAGCTGGAGATTTTTTGTCTTTCCCTGCTAAATAAAGTATTTAATATTGCCAATTTGTTGTACAAGACAGCTTTAGCAGGAAAAAATCCCAACCTGAGATGTGCTTTTCTGCACGACTCTGTGGGTGGCTTGCATAGTGTTTACATCTACTTTAAGAAGATGGGAGAAACAGCTGCTCACGGGCCTTAAGCACTCAAAAGCCGGGAGCTGGAGGCACCTTGACATCTACCTGAGCAGGTCAACCTGCAACCTTGGGGCTCAAAATCAGGCTGAGCTCAGCACCCACAAGGAGAAGCTGCTGTCCTACCTCTGTGACCCATGTCCAGAGCCCCAACCCAAACCCCAGTTCCCACAATGCCAGTGATTCAGTCTCCCACAGGAAAGGATGGGTCAAAACCCAGCAGTTCCCAGTTTGAAGGAGTGCCTGATCACTGTCCCACTGTCACCAGCCTTTGCTGACAGCACACGACTTGCCATTTTGATGTAAAAGTAAAGTTTCAATGTGTGCTTTTCTGACCGCTCACAGAACATCTTCATCTTGGCAGCTGAAACAGAAAGCAACTGTTTGCATAGACTTAGTCATCTCCCTTTTGCTTTCAGTCTTAAATCTATTGAAATATTTCTTGGTGCACTTCTTCAGGGCTACTACTGAAAGCAGGGGAAGCCATTAATAGCACAGGGGAAGATATTTTCACAAAAACATAAAAAACCATGAGACTTCAGAGTTCATCAAGGAGCAACCTCAAGCAGGAGGATTGTTTATTCAGTGCTCTGAAAGGGAGTGAGAGGAAGAAACTAATGCAAGGATCGAGCAAAATGAGTTGTGGAACATTCATTAAAAAATAAAAGTGTTGACGAAAAACAGGATGACTTTTTAATTGTAAAATATTCAATATATTGAATATAACAAATGGGGTTTTGTTACTTGGTTAGTATCTTATGGGCAGGACAGAGAAGGAATAGAGAATTTTTCATACATTTAATAAATGCCTATTATTATAGCATTTATTAAATGTTTTTAAAAAAAAACAGTTGCCAAGGCACGTTCTTGGTAAACAAACTGATAAGATCACTACAAGTCAAAGTAAGAGTTAAAATAAAGCCCTTATTGTTGCTTAAAATAAAAATAAATTAAAAATGCAATGCAGATAAGTTTTTAACAGTAGGTTTTCTTAAAATTCAAACCATTGTTCAAAGCTAGTTCTCACCTAGGGCTATATACTCCAGCCCCTTGGCTCTTCTGACAAGAAAGCGAGCATGCAACAGTCGATACATAAACTAATAGCTGAACTTGTATGTCCTAAGTCACATAAAGGTGTGAATTCAGCTTGTATTTCTAGGATCTGAGTTTGCATTTGGAGCTAATATAAATCTTGTTCTTACAAAAATAACATTCCTCCCAAGTTAAAAGGATTTTCATTACTTCCTTAAGCCCTAAGCCTGCAAATTCTCCTGCATTTTCTCAACTTTGCTAGCTGGCAGTAGGACCAGAAGTATGATGTGATATTTCATTATTACCAGTTGAATAGCTAAAATGCAGAAAACTTGTAAGCAGAAAGAGTGAATGCATTTGCAGTGAGATTTGTTTGGTGACTACATCGATCTGCTGAATATTAAAATTTGCAAAATCTTTCATTTTCTTTCAGTTGACTGTAGTGGTAATGCCTCTGCAGGTAAAATAAGGTCAGGTGGATATAGCTCAACTCACTTCGTTCTTTCTCACTTCACCCCAGGCCCATTCTCTTAAGGTATACTAAAATACACTAAATTATTAAGGCTGATTCAACAGCTACAATTCTCCTAATACTTCAAAAGCAGAACAGTAACCGCTGGTACAGCCCGCTGGGTGACAGCCCTGAAGGATTTACATTTATGGTTACAAAATGTCAGAGAAAACAGGTATCTAAACTTCTCCCAGACAAGACAGCCTTTACCTGCTTCTAATTAGGATTCCATCGCTACGTTTACAATCCCAAACGCTAGTAACGCTCACCCTCCTCAAAATTCTGCTGGCTCATCCCCACCCCCATAAATGCTACAACCCTTATTGCGTTAGTGACCCCTCATTTGAGAACTGCTGCCTAGGTCTTTCCCTCCCCGATGCTATATTTGTATCCAGTCAATGAATCCGAAATCCTCTGCTAATTACCATCTAAGCTGTTATAAAGAATCTACACGTGTTACTGCACGAAAGAGGATTACTGTACTTTAAACTTAGCAAGGCTTGGTGATCCCATGTGCCGTAGGACCGGACATCATATCGGATGCAAGTTTGCAGACAGCACTTGGGGCAGCATTTCCTTTGCTGCGGGGTTTAGTTGTTACCACTACTCTTTGCTTCTGCTGCAAAGACCCAAGAAGTCTCTGTTCATGATAGCTGTGTAACATGCTGAGGAGCACATGCTAAAAAAATATTAGAAACATGTGCTGAGTAATATCTTTCTTTAGTTAGGTGCGTTTGCAACTCTTAATGCTATAGTATCCTTTCAAGACAATGGTGGCAGATTTCCTTGGTGGCGTTTATGGCTTTTAGAAATGCTTCTGAAATCTATTTTGGAGTTAATTATTTTTGTTTACAACAACCATTGGAAAAAAGCAAGTAAACTTAGTTTACTTACTTACTTACTAAGTACCATAAGAACTCAGACAGTGATCTTAAGCTTATGCTTATCTCCCAGTCTAAATATTTTAGATATCCAGAATTCCCATTTAATGAACAAGTTAGTAGTTGAAGACAGCATGAGAGTAAGTAGCAAGCGCTCCATTGTATTAAAATGTGTTTTCAAATTTAATAATATAATTTTAAAATTAATAATTAAAAAAAAAATGCTTTGATTTCATTTACAGGTGGGGGTGGAGGGGAAGAAAAGCTCACTTTTGTTAATAACCTGCACACCACCTACAGTTACACAGCTCCATTAAGTGGCACTGCAAATCATTTGCTCACTACATTTGTAGGCCAACCGAAAAGAGCTGAGTCCACAAGGATACCAAAGACCTGCACCATGTCTTCCAAGGCTCATGCCTTTTCCAGAGAAGAGAGGGGATTATCCAGTAGAGGAGAGATTATCTTAAGAGTATCCAGGAAGGAGACTTTTGAGAAAGACAGTGCTTGCAGGAGAAGGAAATGTCCATTGCACAGCTAGGAAGCATTGGGAGACAGGCATACAACTTGCACTGAAACCCCAGCCTTTATGTTTCAGAAAGAGATGGACTTAAAATGTTGTTTTGGCAGCACAGAGCACCAAAAGTTGTTCCTCACCTTGTGTATACCTACATTTCAGCTCTAAAACTTTATTAGCATTAATTAATATTCTCTTTAATACAAATTTCCTTTACATGAATTGAATTAAAAAAAAAAAAAAAAGAAAAAAGAAAACAAGTTAAAGAAACTAAGCTACCCACAAAAAAGTCTACTTCTAAGGATTTTTCCAGGGGTTCAGTTTAAAAGGACGCAAAGTAGAAGAGTTATGAAAAAAAAGTGAAGAAAAACTGCTGAGTTACAAACTTTAGAAGACTGACTCCCCAGAACTCCTTGATTTCACAAGCTTTTGATGACAAAATCAGTTGAAAAATGACTAAGACATTTACCAACAACAAAAGATAGAAAAATTATTTTAAATTGAGTTCTCAAGAAAAATGAATTGTCCATGGTTGAGCCATGACCTGCTGGTCAAACTAAGAGGCAAGATGGGGCTACACAGGAAATGGAAAAAGGGACAGGCATCCTGGGAAGAGTACAGGGACGTTGCCTGGATGCGTAGGGATGAAGTCAGAAAGGCCAAGGCCTGGACTGCTAGAACTGAACTTGGCATGGGATGTAAAGAAAAACAAGAAAGGTTTCTACAGGTACATTAACCAGAAAAGGAAGGTTTAAGAAAACGTACCCCCCATGATGAGCAACAGTGGGGTACTTGTATCAACGGATGAGAAGAAGGCGGAAGTTGTCAACAACATTTTTGCCTCAGTCTTCACTGGCAACCCCTTTCCTCCTAGCTCTCATGTTGATGGCACACAAGTTGGATACCAAGGTGACAAAGTCCCTCCCACTGTAAGTGAAGACAAGGTACGTGATCAACTCAGGAACCTGAAGGTATTCAGGTCCATGGGACCTGATGAGATATACCCCAGAGTCCTGAAGGAACTGGCTGATGAAGTTGCAAAGCCACTTTCCATGATATTTGAAAAATCATGGCAGTTAGGTGAAGTCCCTGTGGACTGGAAGAAGGGAAACATCACATCCATTTTTAAAAAGGGTAGAAAGGAAGACCCTGGGAACTACCAACCTGTCAGCCTCACCTCTGTGCCTGGGAAGATCATGGAACAGATCTTTCTAGATGCCATGCTTGGGCACATGGAGGACAGAGAGGTGATTCATGACAGCCAATGTGGCTTTACTAGGGGGGGGTCCTGCCTGACTAACCTAGTGGCCTTCTATGATGGAGTGACTATGTCACTAGATAAGGGATGACCTACAGATGTGATCTCTCTGGACTTCTGTAAGGCCTTTGACACGGTCCCCCATGACATCCTGCTTGCCAAATTGGAGAGATACGGATTTGATG
>JAOXNO010000013.1:107626495-107646995 GCA_028565335.1 Limnodromus scolopaceus | reverse complement strand
TTGTCAGAGTTAGGTTGATGGTTGGACTAGATGATCTTTAAGGTCCCTTCCAACCTAGACGATTCCATGATTCTATGCAGTAAGAGAGAACACTCATTGCTCCAGATAACTTTTGTCCGCTAAAAATCAATCGGAACTTCTTAACGTGAATTGTTACATATTTTGCCAAACTTAGTTTATTATTATATAGGAAAATACATTGTGCATCTAGGGAAAAGAAGGAGTATGGCAAGCTCCAGGTCTGCCTCTCACTCTGAGAGGCAGAACCCGTTTGCTGCAGAGGTAAATAACAAGACGACAGCAGTGCCGCCCACTGGGGAGGCTTCCCACAGCTCTTCAAGCAGCAACAGTGAGTGGGAAAGGGAGGACCTTAGCCATATTGCACCTGATGGTAACTTCCAACTGCAACCATAGGGATTTTAAAACAGAATTCTGCTGTGTGTTCAGGAAAAAAAAAGGGAAGACATTTTCTCCTTTCTTTATAAATTTAAGCCCTTTGAAATCATATGAAAGGCCCAAAATATTTTTACTTTTTCTTTGTTACTGCATGAAGTTGAAATGGAATTTGCCATGTTATTGAAATGAAAAGAAATATTGAAATTGGGCTGGAAAGCTCTGCAATGAAAGAATGATAATCTCACATTGTGCCTGTTTCAAAATGGCATTTTCTCAGTGCCAGTCCATGTCATTGGAAAATGTCCAACTGATTTCAGGTAAGTATATAACTTATCAGAGGTATATCTCCATCCCTGGGATGCACGAGACTGCAAATTATGTATTGGCCCTCAGTCTTGTCCTAAACCAGTGCAACAGTATGCTCTTCGATACATGAAACTCATGGCAAAGCTAGCTTACCCTCCCCACTACGAAAGCACCTCCAATATTTCTTAGGTATAAAAATATCAGAACTATTTGTGTTCTGAAGGGGACAGAATAGCTTGAGAGCAACAAAACAAGCAGCTTTGTAAGAAGCAACATGACGTGTTCACAGCCTTGCTTGTTAAATGCCAAATGATATTCCATTTTGCAGTGCTTAAGCCCACCATCTCTGTTGCAGAATTCACTGGTTTCTCCAGCCTACCTCAACATTGAGATTTTTCTGTTCTTGCACGCAGCCGGCAGTCTGGCAAGCTAATCGTCCTCTGCTGATTCTGCCAGATGTCTGTGAAATAGAAAGCTGCCCACCACCAAACAGACTGGCAGTTTTATGACTGTGACAATTGCTTGTGGCAAAATTATAATTAGTACAACAATGTTGCTATGCATTCTAAATTGGATCACACTTGTTCCTGCTTCAGTTTTTTTAGACACTCTGAATATGACTTTTAAACAATTGTGAAAACAGCTGCACGCTGATTGTCATTAAAACCAACATCTACCAGATCTTAGTATCAGGCACAGCAACGTTTCTCTTGCTACTCCAAGAGATAGCGTAAGTGGCAAAGACTATGATGTGTTGGTCCAGGAAAGGCTGTCAATGTTGTTCTTAGAGTTATAAAACATCTTTGGGTGATTAGAGATAACAGCCCATGTAACGTCTCCAAGTGGTTGCTGACATGCGGATTATACAGACTTTTAGCTAAACAGAATGCTCCACACAGGGCTGTTGCTGTGATTAAATATTTTTCATATGTGTTTCCATTCCAAGCATTTTTAAACACCTCTAAGCAAGGGAGAGTGGGTGGAGAAATATGACATGCAGAGAAAAAGACTTGGAAATTTAACATTTCACAAAAAATGTTCTTGAGGAGGTCAGGCATGGTGCATTTCTCCCTGATTGCTGCCCAAAAGTGGGTCTCATCTCACTGCCTAATCCCTGGGAATGTGCAAGATGCAATCCCACCAAATTAATTTTTAGATACTGTTGCTATTTCTTAAAGAGGGGACATGCAAGGTACACAACTCCCTTTAACTAACTAGATGGGTTATTTGCAGCCTGGTGCAGCTGGCATGAAGTCCCATGGTGGTGGGGAAGGAGCCACCTTCCCAGGGGCTGTTTCCACAGAGGCTTGCTCCAGCATGAGGAACCAATGCCTTTCCAGCAACGCGGCTGTGCTCCACTGAAACATTTTCAAATTATTTGCCTTTCTGTCTAATTGCTCTAATGATGGAATCAGAGAACAAAAACCCTGGTGGACTTTTTTGGTAACTGTCTCTAGCTGTGGCCACATACTGCATAAAGCTTAAGCAAAGCTGGTGGCTTTTGCTCCTTTCAAGCAACTTGCTGCAGCTAAGAAAAAGCAATCTGAAGAGGAAGCTGCTCAATCTGGGGAGAAGAACTGCCTGGTCTCACAGCCCCACTATTAATACTGTTAATAGTGTTAATAGCCCCACCTGAAAGCAGCAGAGGCAAATGTACATTGTCCTCTGATGAGAGCATGGAGAAGAGCCCACCTTGAGCTCTCCTGAGCCAAACAGGAAACATCACAGATGGTGGCTTCTTCAGGTAAACTGTTACCCATCATAAAGCCTGGCTGAAATCAGCTGCAGTGCACTTGCAGACTAGTAAAACAAGCGTGATGTGAAATGGAGAGCATAGTAGGCATGCTGAGTATCATTCTGAGGTACTTGAGACAAGAGTTAAGATGACTGTCTGGCTCTGCCTGTGCCAGACAGCTGTGTTTCAGGCCAGCAGGACCTTCCCCACAGATGCTTCCCGCCATGGGGGTGATGGCAGCTGCCAGGGCTTTGTGTCATCTCTGGCCTCCCAAATCCCACTCTCCTTTAGACAGACCCGCAAGGAGGGCCTGGAGGGGCTGCCCCGCAAAGCTGCACAGCCTGATGCACACACAGAGCAGGCAGAGGGCAGGCAGACCTCGCAATGAGCAGGAAAGTCTTGCCATGGGTTTGCGAACCGGCTTTTTGTGAGTTTTGTAATTGCAAGATTTTGAGCACTGTAGCAAGCACTGTAATACAAAGCATCTTCACATCAGTTATAGCTCAGCAGCAGTTAGGAAAAAAATACCTTCCTGACCAGAGTCTTCAACAGGGAACGTTCAAAAGAGCATACAGTGAGCAGCGGATCTTGCTTCCCTAATGGCAACGTACCTTCTAGGCATTTAGTGACAACAGGTACAACTAAAACAACATTCATACACAGCCACTGCATGAGCTGTCCTCCAGTTCTGATATTCCAAAAGTCAGGTGTAAGGTTATGAAGCCAAAAGTTTGGGAAAAGAATCACATAGCAGTCAAAGCCATTTCAGTAAGGCAAACAAACAGAGGAGAAGAGAAACCCCTCTGCCCGTGAGGCTCCTGCACACTCCTCACATTCGCAGTGACCCAGCTAGGATGTGTGGGCATTTCCAGGGGACATCTCAAAGGACATCAGCAGCCAGCTTTGAAAAATCCAACTCTGAAGCTAAACCATGCTGATTATAGATTGCTGTGGTCACTATCATCATGCTAATGACCTAAACACTGTTTACTGTTCAGGATAGGCCTTTCTGTTGCATCATATTTTGAAGAGAAATACTCTTTCAAGATGATTCCATTGTTCAAGGCTTGACAGCAAACAAGCAAATCAGCCTTATACATGCAGTGATTAGTCCGGCCAAAATAAGAAGGAAAAAAAAAACCGAGAAAAGCTCTCCTTCGGGGCATCTTCTTTACCATTCTGCATGATGAATCTTAAAAAAGAGAGGAAAAAAAGCCATAACCCAAACATCAAACAAGAAATAAACACCAGCTTAAAATATCTCCCTTGAATAAGGAAAGGCATCAAATCAATTGTGTGGGCATAAAATAACATTTTACTGATGAAAAATACTTTTGAAACCTTCTAGGCCAGTTTCATATCTGCATAAGATAAAAATGTTTTATGGGTTCGTTGGTTTGTTTTAAAAAAGGGACATTTGCCCAACTGATGATTAGAAAGAAACACTACAAAGTATCAGCTCTGCTACTTAAAAATAAGTATTTCTTAACAACATCACCTAAGTCTCCTGGAAATTCAAGACAAGATTCACTGGAGCTACTGTTAGAATATACTACAAAATTCAATGTTCATAAGGTAGCACTCTGTATGATATTAATATTGACCTAAGGTATTATTGAAGCTACTGGCAGAAAAAAGTAACTCTCCCATTGCCACACTAACTTTTTTATATCTGGAGTAAAGAAGATCACTGAAAAGCAAGGAAGAAAGCAAGATAAGGAAAAAAAGATTTTTTTATTTTTTATGGATGCATAGGAAGAGTCAGTGGGCAAAATCTCTACTACTGTAGATTAGCAATGAATAAAGGATGGCTGAGGGACAGCTGGAAAGCCCAAAGAGACCAATAGCTTATATTTTTCTCCAGGAACAGCATACAACAAGTAGCAAATGATGTGTTATAGAACAATCACTTGCATATTACATGGTTTTCTCCCACTGGCATTTGTTCTTTTTAGACTGTTTTTACAGATTGGTATCATAGTGTTTGGTGTACTGCAAAAACAGACAGAAAATGGGAAACTATTGATCCAGTTAGACATTAGGGATTTATAGGCAGCCAGCAATTAATTGGACTGATCATTTTGGTGCAACAATTTGGAAAGTAGCTAGAAGACTTTAGGAATGTAATGGAAAAGCTACAATCAAAAGCAATCACCCTCCCCACCCTCTCCTACAAAACAGCCACCTCTTTCTTTCCATTTAGCAACTTCACTCGCCTTGCTAAAATTTCCTATTGATTCATACATTTTGTGAAATGCATTTATTAAAGCATAATGTCTTCTGTGGTTTTGTTTTGTGAGTGAAAATACAAATTGCCAGAAATCCAAAGCAAAATCCACACAAATGGATAAAGAGAGAAATGTCACATAAGCATTTTCCCACAGGGCATCTCTCACCTTGTTTCATAGGTGCCAGTGTGCTATCATCAATGATTAACATCATTTAAACAATTAGTACAAAATTTCTCTTCTTAATATCACGTTTTGCACAGGAGAAACATCTTGTGATCAGGACTATGTATTTAGGGGTACATGCATGTGCCAAATGGAGGAGGGAAAGCAGTATTCCTCCCCATACATATCTAGCTATGAAAAACAACTGGAGCCATCATCTCTAGCATACAGCATAGTCATTACAGTACTCAAACAACACCACCACCACAAAAAGCCTGTTACGCTATCCTAAGGATGATGAAAAGCTTAAAGTCGCAAGTATTATGGATGTAGGGGTTATATTGATCCATCACCTTCTCCTCCCATTTACTATTTTCTCCACAGTCATACCTCCAAGCACTATCCTGTAGCCTCCTCTGTGGAAAACCAGTAGTAAAAGAATGGAATCCAAGGAAATATGCAGCTTTTATAAGATGTTAGACAATTTGACTATTAATAACACTTGATGTCACACCTTCAGGGAAGCATAAATGCTACTGAAGGAGAGATAAAATAGGCCAGCTTCGACTTGGTATGACTACGAGCCGCAGCTGGCCAAAGGCAGCCTCACTGCAACTCCAAAATAATAGTGTTCTTTAAACTATCTGGCCAAGATCTGTGTTTTCAGTGATTTTGCTGTCAGTAAATTAAAAACAATAAAGAGACAGCTAATATACTTGTGGTGATTTGAATGCTATTTCACGTTAATTAGCCAGGTCAGCCTTACTGCAACACTTGAATTAATTGCGGCAAAGTGGTATTATCAGTTCATTGCTAGGTAGCACTGACAGAGCTGTTCAACAGCTAATCCATCATTCAGAGACAGAAGCAGCATTTTGTAAGAAAATACAAAGCTTCAGGGATTGCCTTTTCTCTGTGACCCACTGATGGAGCCGGTTATTAGTATTAATGTTTTATTAATGAAGATGCTAAAGGAAAGAGACATTTTCAGACATGCCTGGACCTGGGACCCCTAACTGTCTCTGCCACGGTCCATTTCCCCAAAAGACAGAGCACTTGTGATTGCAAATGAGGATCAGCAGCCATCTTTGCTGATCCAGCTAACCACTTGCTCATGGTCACACAGGCATAGGCTACGCCTTATGCCATAAGGCAGAGCTCCCCTCTGCACCTCCAGCACCACCAAACTTGCCACAGGAGGAGAGCATCAGCATGACATTGCTGCAAGGCAAAGTTTATTAACAAAAGGTTTTGCATTATGGCAGCAGAGATGCTTTCCCCCTGCCCCCAGCACCACTCCGTCTTGCTCAGTGCTAGGGATAAGTTTGGGCACCCCTGGGGGAGCCCGCAGCACCCCTCGTAGCCCCGCTCTGCTTTTCTGAACAGCCTTTTCCCTGTCTTCACTATAAAATTATTCTCTCACTTTGTTCTTCATAAATGCTGCTCGGAAAGCCTAGTGACAACCTGCTTAGAGGAGAAAAAAAGGAGCATTTCTCCTCTCTGACTATAGTACAACATACACACAAATGTATTTCCTAGCTACAAAGGATTTGTTCTTGCCAAAAGTAATTGCTAAAGGTTTGCTCCCTAGAAGACATATACAGCTGATTAAGAGTGGTTATTGTTGTGTATTAAAATAATTTTTTGTAGCCTTGACGAAACCTATTAAAATACTGTAAGAAGCCACAGTTTGCTGCCGTCAGTGAGAACCGCATTTATCACACAAAAATAGACAATAAACAGGCATGTGAAATTGTCTCATACTGATCCCAGGCCAGCAGTTTGTTATTACCCAATTCTGTGGGCAGTTTTCTCAACTGAATACATCAAATTGGGTAAGATACTTCCACTTGATTAGTCTACTGGGTCATTTTCTGACTGCAGAATACCTCTGCAGCTCACTCTAACAGGAGGCACATTTTAAATATCAGTACACATTTTATTCCAATTATTTATCAGATCATGAAAACAGTAGTTTAGCTGTAGCTTTTTAACCTAACGGAAGAAAAGACAGTAAGTCAGTAGAAAGAGTCCAGCCTAATTGATCACTGGTTTAGGTCCACAATCCCTAAGTGTAAAAGGTTAAAAATAAATAAATAAATAAATAGCAATAACCTTAAAGGTTATTTTTTTTTCTGGTTAGGCAGTGTGCAATTGTTCTGCTTTCCCTACACTCCTGCTGAAGATAACATATGGCCATATAGGAAACTCTGCCAATGCAGTGCACAAAGCATTCACATCTTTTCTCCCTGTTACAATACTTAAAACAAAACAAAACTAGCTCTTCCTTCAAATACAAGATCCTAGTGGATCTGCCACTCTTTTTTTCCCAAAGAAAAAGAAACAGCATTTTAATCCCTGAAAAACAGATATTTCCAGTGTGGAGCCATCATGTATGGTTGCTATGGTGACGTAACAGTTGGCTAAATTCAATCAGTTCCCCCTATTATTTTGGTATTTTGTTTAAGAAAACACCACTCAAAGAAGAAAGCTCCCTTTCCTCTTCCCTTCACACATATCATTTAAGAGTACTCAGTGGGCTCATTACCGGTCACTATGACACCACCTCCCCTTGAAGCAAAGTCCCTTCTTGAGGAAACCCCTAATAAACACCAAGAACAACTAGCTAATAAACTATGGAGACATATGACACATTGCATTCTCCTTTTACCTTCCTCTGTCTTACCTAACCAATACATTCCTATATACTTATACACTAATCTGTCTTTGCTGAGTCTATTTTTAACACACCAGCTACCTAAGTAGCTGGATTTTATTTTTTTAACTACGTGTTTTTCTTTTCTTTCTTCAGATAAGTAGAATTCCATTTTCAGAAACACAGAAGTTTTAGCCATGTTTTGCAACCCCACAGTGACATATGCAATGTTCAACATCATTAAAGCTGGGAGCTTTTTGGAGCTAAAAGCAGGTTCCACTTTTCAAATAAGACAACTATTAAGGCTCAGTGAGGGAGTTTGAAAAAAATCTGATTATAGCAGATGGGAGGTCACTTTAGTCCCATAAATATGCCTAAAATGGCCTTGAAAACAGTGCAAAATGAGTATGCTTAAGGTGGTATCAGAGAAATCTCAGCACAGGAAAGACATAGACCTGTTGAAGCGTGTCCAGGGGAGGGCCACAAAAATGATCAGAGGGATGGATCAGAAGAGAGGTGTTCCTCTCCTATGAAGAGAGGCTGAGAGGGTTAGGATTGTTCAGCCTGGAGAAGAGAATGCTCCAAGGAGTCTTGACTGCAGCCTTTCAGTACTTAAAGGAAGCTTATAGAAAGATAGGGACAAACTTTCCAGCAGGGCCTGTTGCGACAGGACAAGGGGTAATGGTTTTAAACTAAAAGAAGGTAGATACAGACTGGAGATAAGGAACAAATTTTTTATGATGAGGTTGGTGAAACAATGGAACAGGTTGCCCAGAGAGGTGGTAGATGACCCATCCCTAGAAACATTCAAAGCCTGGTTGGACAGGGCTCTGAGGAACCTGTTCTAGTGGAAGATGTCCTTGCTCGTTGCAGGAGGCTTGGACTAGATGGTCTGTAAAGACCCAACCCACACCATTCTGATTCTATAACTCTAAATGGCATTCAGTGTGTTTGTTTAGGCTTTAAGAAACTGGTCGTAGTATTAGTAATGGGTCTGTCTTAAAACACACCCCTATGTGTCCTGTTTCACCATGCAATGTTCTCAAGAAACTCCATATCAACAGCACAGAGAGCACGGGTGCAGAGTTGATCTGTACCTGCAGAGCGTCTCTGCCTTGCAGGCAGAGTGAAAGAGTAGCGGTCTCTATGTGTGATGTTGTGATAATTTTTAAGGAAAACATGGTTTTGAGCAAAACCACAGATGCAGGTGTTAGCAAGATATAGCATCTTTACACATGCAGAGACAGACTCTAAAACCCAAGAGCATGCATGCACTTTCTTTCCTTTTCAGCCCAGCCTAGCCCTGTGTTGCCACTCGCGGAAGTGGGTCCCAGGTTTACCAATGGCCTTGACCCTGCACTGGGGAAAGAGTTGTTCTGCTTCCTCATCCTGCTGTTTGAAATGAAATGCTACCAGAATAGATGAACTTTTGAGCCAGAGAGTAAAACTTGAGCCCAGGCAAGCCTTGCACCATGTCTGCAGCATCTCAGTAACCTCAGGGGTTCCTTTCAGCTTTGTGCTCTTCCTCCTCATCCCTGCTGTTCATTCATCATAAAAACAGACAAGCTCATATTTTAATAACAACTTGAGAGTTCCTCTCCTTCCATCCAAGGACATTGGATTTAACTCAAAATACTGTTTCAAAATGTTTGCCCTGCTTAAAAAGCTCACTGAGTTTTTAATACATCCTTAAGAAACGCTAAAAATATATGTACTTTATGCAGCAACTGAAAATTAATCTAGCCCAATTCAAATTGTTGCAATAATATAATTGTGTGTATTTTTATTTTAAGAATGCTTTTCCCACTAATGTGGCAGCACACAAAACTCACATCTAACCAAAGGAAAAGGTCTTGCTTAGATATATGGTTTGCAGTGGTGCCATGCCTGAGGCCATTATTTTGCCATATTATTTCAATTCCACTTTTATTTTCATTCTGGAGGTATGTGGTTAAGTTGACAGTAAAGGAAACAAAGCACTCTGCTTACTGGTAAAGACAGAATTGTAAGACATTTTAATGTGAAAAAACCATGAATATTTCAAGGTTTTACAAAGGATTGTCTGCTACAAATCTGCAAAGCAAATCTGAGACCATCGCAGAATATGTTAGCTTTATTTGCATTAATTTATTTGTACTAAACCCTCATTGCCTGATGCCTGGCAGAAGAGATTTATTTTGTGCACCAAAGGATCTTACATTTGAAATTTACAATGAGCAGATGGGAGCAAATGAAAGTAATGATCTTTTTCCTCCAGTGGACTTAAATAAGACACCGGATATTGCCTGGTATCACAACAGAATGGAGCTAATGCCATTTATGGATGTTACTGCATTTTCTATGCTCAGAAATGCTTAGAAAGTTTGACAGTTTTTCAGGTACTACCAAAAAGCCCATTCAGGATCCTGGTCTTTAATGTGGAATAAGGTAAGTTTTAAAAGACTGAGACACTAATGACATCAAAAACTTGATAGGTACCATAGCAACACCGCTACCAAACTCTGATGAGCTCTGGAAGGTGTCGGAAACATTTCAGCAGTTTCACTGAATTTTCAAAACAGATTTACAAAGCTTAATGCACATCAATTATTTACTTGCAAGCCCTCTGAAGGTGCTGGGTTTTGAAGCATGTAATTGAGGAAGGACCATGAAAGTTCACGTTTCATGGACTGTCTCGGCTAGATGGGATAAACATGCCTGAGAGACCACAGTACCTCTTTAGAGAAAAAGTGTCCCAAACCTTAGGACCAGGGATTTTGCCACCATCTCACAAAATGCTTTAAGTTGCATCATCACTACTGATTTGAGTCTTTCAGGTGAATCTAACTTGAAAGGGCAGTCACACGTAAAGGAAAACTGAAACTACCAAGACATAGTTTTGGCATGAGATGAGCTGTGCAAGTTGAAGTGTAGGAGCAGAGATGGGACAGGCAGGAAGCCAACACCTGAGTTAAGCACCCATGTGAACGCTTGAAAGAGACAGCAAGCAATTACAGGCAACTTTCATGAATTCTTCACCAAAATCAATTCAGCAATTTGCCATCCCTTGCTACTTTTTTCCCACCCTTAGTTCACCTTTTACTTTGCTGTTCTTGGGCCCGAGTCCTCATTCAATGTTTTGGGCTTTTTTTTCAGAGAAAGATGGACTCGGAACCAGTGAAGTCCCAGTAGCTAGCTAGCATGAAGGCAAGCCCATTTCAGAAGAAACATTAATAATGGTGGAAGCTTGTTTTTTCCAAAAGAAGAGATACGGGAATGGCAAGCTTGAAATTACTGCAAAATAAGGAAGTGCATGCTGAATTCTTGTGTGTTTTCTTACGTCTCCATAATTTATTTGTTTTTTAAATCATGACTCTTCCAGACTGCCTGTTCAGAGAAGACATTGCAGCATAAATTTTAAAATAATTTATGTGCAACAGCATTGTAACATTTAACAAACAGCTATAGGAAACACATATTTCCAAGTAATTTTTGTCAAATTACTGAATACCCAAAGAAAAACAAATTCTGCCCAACATTTATGCATGCAGAGCATCTGCACATCTCACTTTAATTTAAGTAAAAGAAACAAAATCTTTTTTTTTTTTTTTGTCCCCAGTGGAGAAAAAAAAATGTGGATAAATCAGTTTGGATTTGGTCCAAAAAGTAACCAAACTGGCTTCAGCACTGCCTCCAACCCTGAAGTTCTGAAGAGACCCTCTCAGCTGGTGTTGGAGGTGAAGTTTCTTAGACACTTTAAAGTTTTAATCCTGCACACATACAGAAGAATAACCACAATACTGAAGCAGCTCAGTGCTCAGCCACATCTAAATTAGACTACGTAAGACTCAACATTTCTGTGTCCATATCTCTGACAGTTTAATCCAATAAAACATATTCAGATTGGTACTACTGTATATTAACAGGATCAGTTCTTCTCGCCATCAAACACATTTCAAAAAAAATTAAAAAATTATTAAGGCAGAACTGCATTAACAAAATAGCACAAAATGCATGCTTATCCAAGAAATAAAAACTTCAATTTCCCCCCTCTACGAAAAAAGTTTGAATTCTGTCCTCCCGCTCCCCAACAATTTAGACCTAACCACCCTAAACCTGCCAGACTGCTCTAAGCCTGTGAATTTAGGGAACCATAGAGAAAATAATTTAGTGACTCAGTAATATGGAGAAATAGGGCAGAAATAGGCATACCAGTATAGACCCGTGGTTCTTGGTTTTGCAGAAGGCTGGATTTTGCTTTTTTCTTTCAAGGACACTTTCTCCAGTTTATTCCATGGCATTTTACCATAGTATTGTATCTGATTACTAAGTTTTTTAGCTAAGGATGGATAACACCACTCTGCCTTCTGAGTACATTTCATGAGAAAGGACCGTTTCCACTAACCCTTTGGAGAGAAGCATGCAAAGGAGGGACAAGCTGCAAGCCATCAGGAGAGCTTTCCAGGCAGGTGCTCCAAGACAACAGAGATGTGGTGTCTTGGAGTATGATTCAGACCCACCTCACTCCTCTACAAACTTGTAATCATGGTAAGGTAGTATATTGACCTCAGATAACTTTCTTTTCAGTGTGGTCTCAGATTCTCACTCATCCCATCTTCTCTGCTCATGAGTTTGGGCACCTGAGTTCAGCCACACTTGGTACTGGTCCTATTCCTGCTTCAGCACCCCAAATTTGTCCTTCTTTGGTTCTAGCACTTCATTTTCTATATCAAACTGAGCAGTTTTCTGGAAAAACGCAAACAAAACTTGGAAACAAGAAATGAAATGTCACCAACAGTCCCTTGGGCTCTATTGGAGCTCCTGGAAGAGCAGTGAAAATCAAAACTTTCATGATGCAGCATTTAAAACAAGCCATGTGCACTTTCCAAGGGATGGTGTGAGGATTCTCTAAGTGCAGGGACATATCACTGTCTGCCTTGCTCCAGCTTAGCCCAATTTCTCAAGTGGGAAGGCTCCTGCTGCTCCTCCCCCACCCAGGGCTACCTTGCCCCTTTGAGCACCTATGCAAGCTTGGTCATTTCAGTACAGCTCTGCAAAGCATTTATTTTTGCAGTTATAGGAAGGAATCTTTTCCTCAGCTCAGCATATCAGCAACACTCAGATTTAATTTTTAAAAAAATAATACATCTCTTAAACGGAATGTACCACCTGGAACAGATTCTCTTTTTGGAAAGCTTGGATACATATGTAACAAGGAGATAAGGTGTTATTTATAAAGATGTTTCTGAATACCTTAATCATGTAGGCATTGATGGATGGCTGAGATAAATATTTCTACCCTCTACTTTTTTACCTGAAGTCAACAACTTATACATGCAAGTCCCCACAGGATAAACACATTCCCAAATTTCAGCAGCACAGAGAAATGGTGCATTTTGTGTTACCTATGATCATCTCTCCTCATCTGCTTGATTGCTAGGTTTAATCTTGAAATTGAAATACCCAACAAAATTTCAAAGATTCACATTACATTCCACAGCATGGTGGTGGTTTTTAATTTTTAAATAACTTGCCTGCAATGCTGTGACTCAGAAGAAGTGTGAATGACAGAAGGAAACTTATTAGATTAAAGACAGTTTGTTGGAGAGAGTAGGGAAAATGAATTCACTCACAGGAACAGGTCCAATGTTCTATTTTATTAGCAGAGATCCAGGAGCCCGCTTCCCACTCTGCTCTAACTCATGCCCTAGTCACTGTTGTGAGGAGCCCTTCAAGTCAAGGCCATGCAAAACCTGAAAATGGATTAAATTTGTCTCAAATAACATAGGACTAGTCTCAAATTCAAGTTTCATTTAGGTTACCACTTAAAGAAATCCATTCACCTGCAGGTATTCCAGAAGGTGGAACTTTCCCAGCTTTTATCAAAATAACCAATTATGGGGTTAGGGACTCAAAAGCACTTTGCCTTTAGGAACTCAGCAGCACTTTTCAGTCAATACCTAGTCTGGAATACCTTAGCGAGTCTTATAGTACCTTATACCTGCTCTGAATATTTTACCCGGAACTGCCCAAACGTTGGACAAACTAACCATGTGGGCCCCTACTTTCAGGCTTTGCCTCTAGGATCCATTAATCAGCTTTTTACTATTGCCGCAACCAAAGAAGCCAGTTGCATTTGCACACCCTGAGAACACAACCAAACAAAGCCATGCAAAAAGTACAGCTGAAGCGAGAAGAGATAGTGTCCTTTTTCACTTAGCACACAAGTAGTTAAAGTGAAGCTGTCAAAGTCCCAGCTACAAAAATCATATTTTTCTTTAGGAAATGCAAGTTTGCATCTCTGTCTTTTCAGAAGAACAACACTGACAGTCACAAGGCAGACTGGTGCAGTGCTTGCTGAGGGGGCACCACGTTACCTTCAGAGATCCTTGCCAATCTGCTCACTCCCTGAGGCTAATACAGGTATGTCCTGTGACCCTCCACGTACCCTGTGCCCTCTGTGCAACATCACAGAAAAAGTTTCTAAGTCCACCAATGCTTCTGTGCCGAACAAGTACTAGCAGGTGACACATCATGCAGAGCTGGAGCTAGACACTGGCATATTTTTTTTTAGCGTTTGAGACAGCCAAACTGTGGGGGAAGAAAGGGTTGTGAAGTGGATGTCTGGCATCACTCAAAGGGGAGCCCAGGTGAGAGAGGCTTACAGCCTTGCAGTTGTAGGGAAGGCAAAGCCCGGGAGCTGCTGTGCTACAGTGAGGTGATGGTGATTAGTCCTGCAAAGGAAAGAAAGATATAGAGGGAGGCTGGACCAAACTGAGCTGCACAGCTGTGCTGAATTAAAAGAAAAAATAAATCAATTGTTAGAGATTAAAATACATTATGAATTATTTCTTCACAGGGTCTTGCAATTTCTTCTGTTGGAAATGTTCCTCACACTTGAACACATTTGATATTTGTTGAATAAGAGAGAGCTTTGATATCTCAACACATCACTAGAGATCCATCTGCCATTACAAAGACTTAAGCACACATGCAAAAAGGGCAAACACTTGGAGGCAAGAAGGAGATACTAAGTAGGCAGGAGGTAGAAAGGCAAGTTTATTGTGGCAAAAGAAAGATCTGAGCTAGAGATTTCCACAGTCCATGTCGGGACTGTGTCCTGATCTACCAAGCTGCTCAGTAAAGGAGAGGCAATTCCTCCTTCTTCAGTGAAATTTTGTAAGGAAAAGGCTGGTTATGCTGTGCACGGAGAAGTCCCAGCAAGCAAGTCCACATGAAGTGGACAGTCCAGCACCTGAAGCGGGTGATGGGCTTACACCCAGATCAAAGTTAACTTCTGAAGGCAGCCATTCAGTCTTACAAGACTATCTTATGCTATATAACATAAAATGATCAATTGATCATTTCATATCAGCAGCATGTCATCAGAAAAGGCAACAACCTTATAAAAATTAGTCCAAAAAGAAGTTTATACTTTTTAAGGAAAAGAGTGATTTTTTATTTTATTTCTACAGATTTCTTATCATTCAGATTTTATACAGAATTTCTAATAAAAGATATTATAAAACAACAACTCCTTAATGAAACAATTTGTCCTGGTTTTCCTTCATAGAAAAGGCACACAATGGATATAATTATTTTCCCAACACAGGAAAATTGAACTTCTAAACCCAGCTACAGAAAAAAAACACTTAAAATATATATGTTCTCATTAAATCCATTTAATTATTTTGCTGACTAAACAGAAAACACAACATTTAGTTATTTTTTCTATTTATTCAAAATATTGATATTAATTAAAAGCAAACAAACAAACCCCCACCAAAATTCCTGGGAGGGAAATAATTGACAAAGCACGCTATAATAAAGCAACACATTCTGTTTCTGAGAAGCAGGCCTAGGGTTTGGGACTCAAACAGGGAGACAGAGACAAGTGCTTTAGCAAGATACCCCAGAGAAGGAATAAAATTAACCAACCTCCTGAGATATAAAATGGCAGGTAAAGTATTCTGGGAGAAAGAAAAAATAGGACTGACATCCTCCTGATTTAATCTGATTTTGAAGAATATGAACCTGGTTTATATTCTTTGTAACACATATTTGTCAAATATGAAAAAGGTAACAATATATGCCACATTAAAACTAAGCTACAAAACTTCTCTGAATTCTCAGATTACACAGGAATCTTTTTTTTCCCTCTAAACTAAATGCACAAGAAAAAAAGAAAAATTAATCCAGGGCTGCCAGATATGTCCTCTCCAACTTATTTGACCACTGGTATTACACGAGCAGCCTGTTATATTATTTTCTTGCTTCCTGCCTTTCAAAGCTACATGTAGCTTTCCCAGGTCCCCTGAGTACAAGAAACGTCACATCAAATGAAATAACTGGGGTAATGCCAAGACAATTTCAGGCTGTGAAACAGATCTGCAAGGTACAGCTGGGGAAAAGCTCCAAGCTGAGCAAAACCACCGCTGAATTAATGCAGGTACAACGTATTTTACACAAGCTGTTGTGTTAGAAGCAGTTGCCTTGGAAAAGCAAAGCAAAGCAAAGTTTTCTAGAAACTCTAGTTACTGCGCAGAATAAACTCCTTAAGGCTTGTTGGACTGAGCGGGAGTAGGCAGGGCAGAGCTGCACTAGTCTCTACCTCCTCCTCGTGACTCTGAGCTGAGTGCCTTTCTCCTCGTCACAAGCCTTACAATTAAAATGCAGTAACATCCAGAGGACAGAAATCCTTAGTGTCAGTACAGCTGCATGTCTAATCGGTGGTGGCAATCCATAATTGAGTTACTCTGATACGAATGACCTTGGATAGCTTTCGGTTTTGGAGACCGAGGACTGAAACTAAATCACAGAGCCACAGAATGGTTTGAGTCAGAAGGGACCTTCAAAGGTCATCTAGTTCCAAACCCCATGCCATGGGCAGGGACATCTTTCACTAGAACAGGTTGCTCAAAGCCCCATCCGACCTGACCTTGAACACTGCCAAGGGTGGGCCAACCGCAGCTTCCGTGAGCAGCAGTGCCTCATTACCTTCATCAGAGAATTTCTTCCTTGTATCCAATCTAACTCTACCCTCTTTCAGTTTAAAATCATTATTCCTTGTCCTGTCACTACAGGCCTTGTTAAAAATTTCTTTCTCCTTTCTTATGTAAATACCCTGAAGATCTCAAATATGAGGCAAAGTTATACCGTGAAGACAAAGGTGCACCGTGCTGTATAGCAGCTGCGTTCCTCCTATAAGAGATTCTCAGAGTGCTTAATAAACATCTGTTGAGCTTTGTAACCCCCTGGTAGATGTGCGTGACATTTTATGGAGGGATGAATTGAGGCACAGAAAGATTAATTGACTTGCCATACACTGACTTTGCATCAAGCATCTGTCAGATATTTTGAAATGCACAGATTATTTCAGCTTCTCAAGGGAAGCCAGAGCTCCAGCGACTTCTACGTAGTTATGCCTACGGGCAGCTGCTGAGGATCACACCAAAGCAATGAGATGGCTCAGTAAAAATGACACAAACCAACAGAGATTTCGTCCTGGTAAAATTTAGATCTGAGTAACTAATTTATACCTCTAAGATTAAAAGATTGACCCCATGAAATACACCCGAAATGTTTCTTAAGCAGAATGATTTTCAATTAGAAGATTTAAAGTTGAGGTTTAAAAAAAGTCTAGCTTTCACAACATGTTAAAAAAAAAAAAATCTTCCAGACTTTTTATAATATTGTATATCAATATTTTTATTGCTGCAGAAGTCCAAATTCAACATGGCCTAAACATGTGTAAACACCTAAACATACAAGTTATCCAACAGAAGTGCAAGTTAGAAAGTATGAACATACCTAGAAGGTGATATAACAAATCAGTTTAATTTAGAGGGTCTTGAATGTATATATGCATTTTCCAAAATTAATGCAGATTCATCTTTCTATTACTCCTTTTTTTCCAAACTGATGGTTGTAGAACAAAGGTGTGTGAAGAAAAGGTTTGACAGTATCCTCTACGTTCAATTCAGACTTGAATAAGAAATATGCAGCGTTAATCAAAGTTAACAGTTTCAAACGGTTTTCACAGAAGCCAAATGGGTGAGACTTACGTCAAAATACATTAATACTTCAGAAAGAACATTTTGTATTGGCAGTAATTATGATCTTAAAAGGTGTAGAAACCACACCTTTCTCAGACACTGCAATTAGTATTTCAAGGACCAATTAACCCAGTAAGGAAAGCAAGAAATGCTTCCGAGGTTGTCCATTTATTTGGAGAAGTATTTCCACTGAAATGAATATAGTGTGCACTGTCAAGATAATCTTTTGGGGAAAAAACAGTCATAGTCTCCATGGAAATGATGCATGTCATAAAAAGCAAAAAATAGGCTGAAAAAATTGGGGTGGTTTGGGCTTTTTTTGGTTTTGTTTTGTTTTTTACACAGATATAACCATTTCATTATGTGGCTGTTAGAAATGTTTACAGTCTCCCTTGTGACATCAAGGTCGAGTGGCCCTTAAAAATTTTCAGCTCTAGGCCTCAAAGTACCTGAAATTTTCATGTATCTCCCCTTTGCAGGTGAATACAAGCTTTATGAGCCATTAACTTCAAGCAATTTATGTGTGAATAATTTCCTTTTTAGAATTTGTGCACGTGAGTGTATACTAACTGGTCTGTCTCACTTTATTTTTACACATGTACAAGTCTAAAAAAAAAAAAAGGTTATTTTTTATACTGTTAACGTTACAAAAATCCACTTAACTTCACCGGCTATTTTTAATTTCCTTTTTTCCACTCCTGAGGAAATTCTTCACATTTACTTCAGATTTCAAATCCTCAACCCCCTTTTTTCTGTTTTGTAGAGTCCAACTTCAAAGCCCAAGCTAAGTTGCCAGTTTTTGGACGTTTTTTTGGGGGGGGGTTATATGATTTTTAAAAAAAAGGTATTGTCAATGACTCAATGAATTTATTTAAGCTGCCTATTCCTGTGGAAAAGGATGTGCTCATCTGACACCAGTCAACAAGACTTATCTCACTTTTGCCAGCATAAATCTAGTTGGACTCCACTGATAACACTTGAGGTCAAATGATTTGCATACCAGCTTATGTCTCAGTTGCACAAACTGAAACAGTCAGCAGTAAAACACTGATTTAATTCTTAACATTTCACTCTTTTTCACCTCTTTCTTGGGCTTGCGACTTCCTTTTGTGCTGCATAGTCACAGACTGTCTTGCTGTGTTGGAAGATAAATGCAGAAAGAGGAGCTACTGATTTGATATAAAGTAAACAACCTGTAATCCTATTTATTTTCTTCCCAAATTACTGAAGAGTTGGATCTACCTTATATTCTCTGTCTTCAGTTCATGAGAAATAACTGTTGCATAAGGCGTGAATAATATTGTGTTATATAAATACCTTGTAGTATATGAACATGAAAGTGTGTATTTATGGAGTGGAAAACGTGTAAAAAGCCAATTGCTTTCTTCCCCTTTAACTTAGTGGGAGTTTTGTCCAACGGTTTCTTAACTATACTCTTTAAAGCTTAAGTGTTTTCCAAGAGGATTTGGGAAAAGCTGGCAGAATTCCTTTAGCTTTAAACCCCACAAAATTAGCATCATTTCTCCCCAGCTTCTTATGTCCTCACAAGTATGAACTATGTAATAAGTCTCTTGCTACCATGGTGTTTGTCAAATTATTAGTGCTGTATGTAAAAACTAAACCAGTAATGAGACAAGGATGCCCAGGAGATGTATACTGTAGCAACAATACCATGTTGTTGCTGCATTCAAGTGTTCCCCAGCTGTTACAGCAGTGATGGCTAATTCTATGTCAAACAGGATCTGGGCTATTAAGCTGACTTCCCTACGTTCCTTTACATGGCATTGTGAGAGTCCTTTATTTTCCGGCTGGGTTGTTTTTCTTTGATGTTTCTTTATTAATGTGCATATCCCTTTTGCTTTGCTCATGTGAAAAGCTAAAGTAGAAAGCCAAAAAGAAAACCGCGATAATTACCATTCTGTACTTTTACTCTCTGAAGAGACTAACTGGCGTAAGAGATTTGTAAGAGCTTTTATATCTTTCTGAATCCAGCATAAGGCAGTTGTCTACTGTTTGCCCATAATTCTGTTCTTGTTTCTTTTTTCTTATTCTTTTATGCTTCTGTTTTGTCTATTTTAGAAAAGAGATGAGTTTTTTTAAAGAAAACATTACTCACTTTCAGCGCTGTAGCAAAGTCTGAGGTCACTTAATCCAGTTGTTTACCAAGGGAAGGCAAAGGTGGCTTAAGGGTGACCCTTGCTACTTTGGACAATGTAGACCTGTCTTCCAGAAGGCTTGCCTTCACCTTTACCCTCAAATGTTCACATTTTACTGAGGTACAACAATAAAGAAGCCAGCCTTCAATCTCACCACCTCAAGGTATTTCCATGATTTCATTAAAATGCACCTTTCTGAAAATTCAATCATCAAGATTACTTTTCTTCTTAGAAAAAAAATGCTTCTGGACAAAACAGAAAGGAAGAAGCTGTGGCACAAATTAGTTATGAAAACCAAGAAAGTGAAACTGCCTCAGGAACTCTTTTATGCATAATTTTTGTCTGTCTGTAGAAGTAAGGGCAGCATCTATTTACTACAGCGGCAGCCTTTCCCTTGGTCTCATGAATTTATTACCCAACAGAATTACTCCCTTACATAACATGACACCAAAACTGCAACTCTTCAACAACCCAATGGATACATGCGTGGCACTGATCAGAGCCCGCATTTGCACCACCATCATCAGAGAAGCTTCACATGTGTATAATTTTTTCAGCACAGACATAAATTTTCTTTGCAAAGAGGGCCGTGCTGCCATCCAGCGAGACCTAAACAGGCTGGAGAGCTGGGCAAGGAAGAACCTCATGATGTTCAACAGGGAAAACTGTAGGATTCTGCACCTGGGGAAGAAGAATGTCAGGCACCAATACAGGTTAGGCATGGATCTGCTGGACACAAGTTCTGAAGAGAAAGATCTGGGGGTCCTAGTGGACAGCAAAATGACAATGAGCAAGCAGTGTGCTCTTGTGGCCAGGAAGGCCAA
>JAOXNO010000013.1:107601124-107626395 GCA_028565335.1 Limnodromus scolopaceus | reverse complement strand
GGATGCAGTCCTGAGTAACATGCTCTAGCTCTGGGCAATCCTGCTTTGGCAGGGGAGTTGGACTAGATGATCTCTATAGTCCCTTCCAACTCTAAAAATTCAGTGAAATTCAGTGAAAAGCCAAAGGTGAGAAAGTCATAAGGAGAAGATAGAATTGCTTAGGTTGGAAGGGACCTTACAGATCATCTAGTCCAACCATGACCCTAACACTGAAAAAACCATCACTAAACCATATCGTTAAGCACTATGTCTATTCATCTTTTAAATACCTCCAGGGATGGTACCTCATCCGCTTCCCTGGGCAGCCTATTCCCATTCTTAATAACCCTTTCAGTGACGAGATTTTTCCTAATATCTTATCTAAACCACGCCTGGAACAACTTGAGGACATTTCCTCTCGTCCTTTTGCTTATGACTTGGGAGACTGACCCCCACCTCTCTACAATCTCCTTTCAGGTAGTTGTTGAGACTGATAAGGTCTCCCCTCAGCCTCCTTTTCTCTAGGCTGAACAACCCCAGCTCCCTCAGCCGCTCCTCGTAAGACACATGCTCCAGACCCCTCACTAGCTAGGATGCTTTAGGTCAATTGTAAGAAACAGTAATTAAGCTTTCTTTTGATTTCTGCACTCATTGCTCTTTTTCTTGCATTGAAAGACAAATCTCCCATAGCTGCTGCTCTACACTGCATTCATCACAGGGGTGACTATAGGACCCTTGCACCTCAAGGTCATCAACACTTTGACCAAGCCAAAATGCAGTAAGGTAGGAAAGCTGCCATCAGTCCCTACCGCAGCCTCCTCTCCTCTGTGAGTGGTGACAGTGGGTTACCTTGCCGGGAGAGGTGGGAGCTGGAGCGGACGTGGCACCTCATGGGCACCAGTTAACCCAAGAGACTCCAACCATAGGGAGAGATACTCTGTGCTATGGAGCATACAAGAAGTGGTGTGCTGTAAATCACAACTATGTGGCAGTTGCTGTGGTAACCACACCTTTTTAAAGATCAGTTGACAGATAAAACAGATATACACTATTACACCCATTCCATGCACATAGGTAAAGACTGCAAAAGTATGCATCCCTCGCTTTGCATAAGCGTTTATTTTCCTTTCATGAAGTCTCAACCACCACCTATCTGTGTACTCAAGACAAGCCTGCAGGAAAGGAGAAAGAGGAGGATGAAACAAATAGACTGGGTTCCCTGCTTTCTGCAGCAGCTCAGACAAGAATTCTTCCATCCTTTATTGCCTTTTTCTCCGTCCTTGTTTTTCTGCAGTTTATGAATGCATCATTCCTAACTTGAATTTCAGCTGAGCTGTCTTGTTTATTTTGACATAGACAGTTCTCTTTCATGAATTTACAGAAGAAAAAAACCAAAACCCCCACAACTGTTAGCATATTATAGTGCTGTTAGGAAGTTTTTTTACTTTCTTATTATTAGTAGATACTTTGCTAAATATGTCAGTACAATTCCTTGTCAATTAAAGAATCCTCTGCAGCTCAATAAATCCTGATGTTTGCCCTGTAGAGGACAGATGCGGGGCCTATATTTGAACTTGATTGCAGTCCATTCTAAATGACTTAGTTTGGCATGAAGAAACTAGCAACACCATTTTCGTTTGAAGTGATGGGACCATCTTTGAAACCTAACCCTTTGAGCTTTCTTTCGGTGTACTGGATCTTCTCTCCTCTAAGTCACTTAGAAAAAGCAGAAATTAACTAGCAATCCTGACAAAACTACAACCAAAACTACCCTTTAGGTCACACAAGGACTCACCTCACGAACAGACATTTCTGTTACACTGAAACCTAAGAACACTTTGTCCTACAAGAGAATTCATGATTCACCACAAGCCAACCTAATGCAGCCAAAAAGCCTGTGAATGGATTGATTTACATATACTATATTCCTACATATGTCATGGGATGCTGCATATTTATTAATGGATGAATTATTACAAAAATCTCAAAGCTAGCTGCTGCTGAAGTACAGTTCAGTGTCGTTCACTAGAACTGTAAGCAAGATACTAAGTATTGCAGGCTTGTATGTAAAATGCAGTTTTTAACACTGAGCTTGAGATGTGTAGATCTTTAGCTTACTGTCCTCGGGATCTTAAAAACAGAAAGCTTATCTATGCTGTCATGGGACATGAAGACAGATCTGTGTAATGCTCCTTTGTATTAATCAGTATTAAGTCAAAAGGAATAAAAAAAAAACAAACCAGTAATACACTGTTTTTATCCTTAAGAAAATCCAAAGTACAACAAAACACAGCCCACAGCCATTTCTATTTTTCTTAGGGGGAAGAAACATGGCAGAAAACAAGTCAAGCATGCCCTGTGCTGATCTAGAGAAATATATTAGGAATTTATTTAGAAGATATCTTACTAAACAAATAGATGTGTTATAGCAGAGTTAAGAGTGAGACTTTACATATGTGGTTGTTTGCCATCGTCAGAAAGGTGATTTGTGACCAAAACAAGTAAATGTCAGAGGTCAAGATACTTGCAGAATCAGAACTGAAAGTGAGGGTTTGGTAGAACGCTAGCACTGGAGGTTGAAATACTGCCACAGTATTTAGCAGCACCTATATGCTTATGCATGAGAATTAAAGCCCTAATTTATTCTCTGATTGATATTCAGAGAGAAGACAAATTTGAACCGGTGTTATTACAATTTCCTTGTTTTGAAGGAAGACAAGAAAGCAACTGAAGCTTTTTCTTGCCGATACGCAGGAAGGAAATAAATGTGCATTCCCACTGGCAGTTGTGCCAGTGGAAGCTGGCACCTCCTTCCTACCAGCCCACCCCATCTGCTCACCAGCACCCGGCGCTGAGGATTTCTGCCTTCTGCAAATCCCCTTCCATCAAGACACACAAAGACCAGTCTCACAGCTTGAACCAATCCAGATCATTTTTCCTGAGCTGGGAGGATTGCTCACTTGCGCAGCTCAGCTGGCAAAAATGAGGGGGAGTGACACTGGCACAGGGTGGAGAAAACAAGCTAGGTCAGCAGGCAGAGGCTTCCTGCCTGCAATCTAATTGTTGGTGACATGACTACCTTTTTCTATTTTTTTTTTTCCCCCTTCATTTTCTTAAAGTTTAAGTATTTCTCCAAATGAATATCCCAAAGAGTTAGTCTAATACTGATTGAAGATTATTTCACAGGCAGAACATAGCCTAACTTTCCAGAAGGGTAAGTGTCTGTCCGTGAGCCAGCAGCTCAGCGTGCAATATTCCACTCAGGAAAGATAGTGCAGCTTCACTGACTTTGTCCTTTATTGGCTACCTGCAAGGATCTTCTGCATGTGTGATAGATGGTCATTCCTCATCCACTGTGGGAAGTGGTTCTCATCATCTTCATTTCATATGGTACGCTTCCCAAAGCATTTATGTTATTCCCTGTATTAATTTATATTATTCTGATGAGTGTTCTTTTTGTTTCCTAGGTAGAGTCTTTTCATTATCTCAACTACCGGAAAACAGCCAGATATGTTAAGTAGGTAAGGCTGCATAGATTTGCAAAAAAAATAAAATAAAATAAAAAAAATTTAAATCCCAAATTCAAAAATCAAAAAAACCCCATGTAAGTCCTCCTAGCTCTCCCATTGTTCATCCCACTAAAAGCCCACAAATCAGAACATCTAAAACTGCAATATGGCTTTATTTCAATTAAATGTTATTACTGTTGTGCTCTACTCATTGATTTTAATAGCAAAGAATTAAGCTGTACTATAAGGTTATTTGGGTGTCTTGCAAAGCTGGGACTTCTATCTCATTCATCTCTTGAATGTGTAACTATGTTTACTTCCAGTGTAACCACAGTTGCTTTCATCAGGAGGGAATCTGGCTTATTATCTCAAATGTTATTGCCATAAAGTAATTGCACAAAAGTACCAGTGAGAAAAGCCTTCTCCTGTTCATAAAGCAGAGGTTATTTTGTTCTAATGAGCTTGCCTGTTAGTGGAAAAGGGAAAAAGGTAAGAAGCAAGAGTGTCCTCCAAAAAGGCAAAAAAAAAAAAAAAAACACAACCAACAACAAAGAACCCCAAAACAAAACAAAAACTTTAAGAGGCACCCTGATCGTTGCCATGACACATTTGTATGATTAATGATTTCTATGCTATCCTAAACATCAAACCATTTGTAATGCTGTTGCTATAATAAAGCACCCTGCTTCTACAGTCAGAAAGACCTTCCCCCCCCGGCCCTTTGTAACTAGTGGTTCACATACAGCATGCCTTCAAGCCTTGTCAAGGGCTGAAAAACACAGTACTTACTCACCAATGATTTCACTATTGATTCAATGGCATTCGAGTTATTATTAGGCTCCTTCTACAGATGCATCATCACCAGTACCCTGCTGACTTCCAGTAGTAATAGTCCATCCTGTTAGACTAAAATTGTCAATATCTCAAATCAAAAGAATGCTTGAGACCGACTTAGATCAATAGAGCTGATGGATGATGCACACTCCCACCTCGCTTAGAGAGAGAGATTGTTAATATAAGTGATTTTAATGGTATTTCATTCTGTAGTTCCTACAGCCCAGTCATTAACACTCTGGGATAATTGGGGTTGAAGGATTATTGAAGTGAGAACTGTGCGACTGAACTGAGGTGATTCTTTCCCCACACTTGTTTCCAACTCCCATTAGACATAGTAAAGGCAGAGCAACTGCTGTGTTCAGTTCATGTCAGGTAAGAAGTCATCCAGCTCCGCCTCTTGCTTTACAACCTTTACAGCAGGTCAATCTTGTTGCAAACAGAAGCAGAACAGAAGCACAGAAGGAGGGGATGGAAGGAACAGGAAAAGAATGGTGGGTAGAAAGAAAAGTCCACCAGCAGCTATTGTGTTCCTTGTCATCTCCCATTCCTCCAGCCCACATTTTATTATTATTAACTTGCCCTCCCTTTGCAACCTATGACACATTTGAATTTTCTATGTAACTATTTATGAAATATGCTTATTTTTTGTAACTGTTCAAACAATTAAGAAAAAAACAAAGAGCATCTGGCATCCTACTGAGCCTGAGAGGTAGTTTAACTAGACTTAGGATGCATAGAAAGGAATATTTATTTTAGGTGGGGTATAAAAGGTAGCTCCTGAAGACAGATGAACTGAGAAACGACACTGTGAAACATGGAATGACTTCTAATGCAAAACTGTCTTTTTCTGCATTTAGATATGATAGACATGGGATGACTGCATTTAAGGACTTGACTTTTTTTTCCTCCTCAAAAAGATCACTTTATTTTCAGCATAAACTGATTACTAATGACTAAGTGTAGCAATTAGACTCATCGTATTAACCATAGGTTAGATGTTCTCAAGCTGTGGAGCTGTGTTGGAATAGGCTTTGAGCAACCTGCTCTAGTGGGAGGTGTCCCTGCCCATAACAGTGGGGTTGGAACTAGATGATCTCTAAGGTCCCTTCCAACCCAAACCCAAACCATTCTATGATTCTATGATCCACAAACCTGGAACACTGCCTAAAAAATGGTTTTTATACCAGGAGACTAGCAAAAAAACCCAAAAATAATCAAGCTTCCTAACTTTAGAGGCCCTATGCCAAGATGTCAATGAAGGCCGAAAGTACAACCAGCTCCAACCTGCATACTGCTTCAGTTACTTTAAGAGAAGCTCTGAATGCTTTGAACCCCATGGCCTAGTCCCAGCTTTTACTTGAGATTGATACCCCAAGGCACACTACAAAAGGTGATCACAGAGGCTAAACAGCTGAGTCCTATGACCCCCTCCAACAGCACTCAGATTCAGACCAAAGGCAGTGCCACACACTTACCAAATTCAATTTAATAAAAGCACTGTCTAGCTTGCAAGTACAACAGTATTTTCATTAAGACACCATTTCAATTTGTCATATAACAAGTTCTTAAATAATATAGTATGAAACTACTATTAAGGTCTGCAAGAAAAAGTTCTTTCCTCTCTAAACATTAATCCTCCAAAAAGGACTTTTCTCCTGTCCTCTTGACGACTCTGCCAGCCACTTTCCTTGGCACTTTTATGTCTTAGAAGACTTAGAGCATCCTTGATTGTGCTCCTATAAGCACTGGATTGTTAGTCTTATGCAGACATTCAAAAAGATAATATCTTATCAACATCCTATGTGCGTACTAGATAGTTCACAAGGTCTTCTCTCAAAAAAACTTCTCTACTTCTCAGTTTTCTCTGTTGAATTCAACATCAACAGCTTTCCACAGAATGGATCGCCATTTTAATATAGTTGTAAGATCACAAGCAGCGAAGGTCTTCTAGCATGAATATAGTTCTTCTCTCTTCAATCAGCAACAACCCCCACCAAGCCCTCTGTACTTTTTTTTTAATTTTTGATGTGTATTTCAAAACGGGGAAATCAAAGTCAATGCCTTTCAAAATGAGGTCATGCATAGTTCCAAGATGATTTCCCTGCCAGACTTCCATTTTCAAATAAAAATAGAAGAACAGAATTTATTTTTACAGAGAGAAGTAGTCTCCGTTCATTCTTCTCTGACAGAAGGGGTTGGAATTCTGTTTATTGAAACTTCTGAAAACAAACATCTGACTCCACAGGGAAAGCCAAACTACAGAAAAATATCAGTTCAAATTATGAAAGCTAGAAGCCACTGCCAGCATCTGAAAAAAAAAAAGAAACTGAACAAAGAATATTATACAGCTGATACTGAAACTGGTCCTGCCAATGCCCGATAGTAATACTTAGCATTCAATAGGTTGCACCCTCAGGGGCACACAGCAGCAAACACTGGAAATCTCTGCACAGAACTAGAGCTCCCACTTCAGCCTCAGAGTGCTTTATTTCAGTCATAACACAGTAACTCAATTTTACAGTGTGCTTTGACATTGTAGGAGAAAAAGTAATTTACAAATAGGAGGACAACATGATATGATCCAACAGAAAGTCTGCTACCTCACAGCTCTGCCTGATTTATTAACTTCAAAGGAAGAAGAGAATGGAACCTACAGCTTTAATAGGTCTTTTATTCTGTTTTCAAAGTCTGACACCCATTAACAAAACTGGAGAGGATGAAACTTTCAATGGCCATAACAAAACCCATTTTACCAAACTATACTGTAGACGTTGATGTATCCTACTCATACACTAAGAAGTGGTGGTAACACTTGGTCAGGCCCCATCTTGATACACTTTACTATGTACTGTTGAAAAATATTTATATGATCTTGTCAAAATGATGGGTGAAAGCATCACCAGCCAGACAACTTCCTGCAAGATCTCAGAGTAAAATATTGCAATATACTGCCAGCTATAGGTTCTGCTGTTCAGCCCTTCATAGCTAGCCAACATTATTACAGAATCACAGAATGACATGGGGTTGGAAGGTAGCTCTGGGGATCACCTAGTCCAACCCCCCTGACAAAGCAGATCCACCTAGAGCAGGTCGCACAGGAACGTGTCCAGGCAGGTTTTGAATGTCTCCAGAGATGGAGACTCCGCCGCTTCTCTGGGCAGCCTGTTCCAGTGCTCTGTCACCCTCAAAGTGAAGAAGTTCCTCCTCATATTTAGATGGCACTTCCTATGTTCAAGTTTGCACCCGTTACCTCTTGTCCAGTCACTGGATGCCACTGAAAAAAGACTAGGCCCATCTTCTTGACACCCTCCATTTAAGTATTTATAGGTGTTGATCAGATCCCTGTCAGTGTCTTCTCTTCTCCAGACTAAAAAGACCCAAGTTCTTCAGCCTTTCCTCGTAGGAAAGATGTTCTAGACCCCAAACATCTTTGTAGCCCTATTCTTATAATTATTCCCACCACAGTATGCTGAAATAGTTATTTCAGTGGCATGAAATGTGTTCTTTCCAGTCACTTTAACACTGTAATAAATTGTCTATCGAAAGCAAGAAAATTAATAGCAAAGCTTACATTTTTTTCTGCTGTGCAGCACAGCTCCACCTGAATGGTGACGTAGGAAGCTTGAAACAATCACGCAACTACTTTTCCACTATGGCATTCAATGCACAGACCTGAAAATTCAATTTATGGGAAACAACTATTTCAGGTTGTGTCTTGTTGAGCAAAAGAGGGACTAATAGCTTACAAGAGCTAGACCAAGGTATGTTTCTCTAATGTTCAGTTCCAGGATTAGTATAAAAAAAGACATTTGCATTCAAGCATGATCGAGGCTAGTATGTAATTTAATACAAGCTGTCCACTGAAATAACTGGAGAAACCCACTTTTTTGATGAAGGAGAAGCATAACATGTAACAGAGTTACTGGTTCCCATAACCTCACTGCAAATTTCATACTACTTCTTGCGGACCACAGGGGCTGCATGGAAAACTACTTTAAGCAATGAGGTACCCTCCAGTTCCTAATCTCCCAGTTGTCCTGACTGGGCTGCAGTTTCTTACATGTGCCCAGGTGCTTCTTCCCTGGGAGCAAAGGTGATTGGGAGCAAGGGAAAGACAAGGAGCCAGGGAAAAAGCTGATATCTCCTTGATCTGGGCAGGCCTTGTGATCGACCCAACTTGTTCTCCACCTATGATGTAGAGAGTATAGCATTTTTCAATTTCAGGGCACTATTTAAAACTAGTGGCTAAAGGCCTAAAAACTAGCCTTAAAACTAAAGGCTAGTTTTCTGCCTGGTTACTAGGCAAACCCCTGTGCCGAGAAAGCACCAGGAAATCTTAGACTGACTGAAAAGCAGAACTCCAAAGCTCACTGAGTTCTGTCTCATGGCAAGGTGAGAGTCTACACCTGAACTACTCCAGCATGTACCTCAAGAGCTTTGATAGTGAAAACTCCACAAGTTCACCAGGTAGCTGCCTGCTGCACCTCACTGCTCTCACCAGTGGAGCCAATTACCAGCATCCAACTTTCTTGCTGCAATCACAGCCTGTTTCTTCCTATCCTGCCTACTAGGGATATAGATGACACTTTCCTCCCGTCTTTGCAACGGCCCTTTGTACATTGAACGCTTGCATTCCTTTCCTCCATCTCATCTTGGTTAGATAAGAATGCTTTCAGTCTTTTCTTAGAGGCCATTTTTGCTGACTGCTCTTTGCTGTTCTTTCAGCTCTTCAGTTAGTCAGCAACTTCCTCGAGACATACTTCCCAGTGTCTCAAACAATATATACCTGTAAGCCTGCTCAGAGGTGACTGTAGATTGCAAGGCAGCAATCGTTCATTACTGGTGCAGTAGAGGTCAGTTTTATCTTTGTGCTAGGTTAGATCTAGGTGAAGATAACTATGTCAGTTAGCAGCCCATAAAGCTCCTGAGGCCAAGTAACTTCTGAAAATTTTGACCCTGCATCTTGTCCCTTTCAGGTACTGCTTCAATCCATCTTTGCTTGTGTTTAAAAAAAAAAAATAAAAAATATGATTTGCTAAAAGTTCCAGAAGAGTTTGCAGTGCACTGTAAGTTTTATGCATAGTGAAGGTTTCTTGCCCATCTGTTCTAATTTTCTTCCACTGAAAAGTTGGAGCAAAATGGGATTTATTCCATCCTGAGTAAAGTAGCTTATGTCTATCTACAATATTGACAAACTGCAGTACCCCACTGATTACAGAATCAGAGTGGTTATCTGTACATTGCGTGAAACATGAAATTAATATGCAATACCAAAGCTAATAGGCAATGCAAATTCTTAACTACCAAGTGCCAAGTACTATCCTCAAGATCCAAACTTAGACTGTCCCTCAATACTAGTACCTAGAAGTATAGAGTCTGTCTCCTTATTCTCGTCTTTCTCCACATTTTCAGAATCATAGAATGGTTTGGGTTAGAAGGGACCTTAAAGATCATCTAGTTGAAGGAAGAAATCAACAAGAGGCAAGACAGAAGTATTACTCCTGTAGGACTATCTTAGAATGCAAGTTTTACTAGGGTCCTGATGGAATCTAACTTCTATCGTCCCCTCGAGAAAAGCCCAATGTAAACTTTGTTATATACAGTCTAATCTACTGAACAAATGAAACATTAATTATAATGGCCCCTGTTGCACCCATGGAGCTGCACACATTGTAGTGTTTTCTCCTTTTGGCATCAATACTGGGAGTAAGTAATATTTTCAAAACTGATATCGTTGATGCCCTAATAGTAGATCTGCTCATAAAGGACACAATTCCAAAAATCAGCTGAAAAAATAATTTTTCATGAAGTCCAAAGCTCTAACTCTTCAGCTCTGACTGAACTGTCCCTTTCCTCCCACAACTAATTCCACCAGTTTAACTATTCAGTTCCACTTCCAAGATCAATTTTCTGTAACCATACTATTTTTTATAGTTCAGTTTTCCTGCTTAGTGATTTCAAAACAGAATATTTTATACTGTTATTTCACTGAGTGTAAAACCTGGTCTTATGGGATAGCTCATCCTTCTTGCAAACTGCAGAGCTTTAGCCCCCTTATTGTTTGAGAGTGCCAAAAGCTGTAATTTACAGACATGCCACAAATTTGTTGTCATACTTCAAATGGCATCTTATGTTCAGCATGATTGTTGCAGCATAGATAAGATTTTAGGTAGCAACTGGAACCTTTACATTCAACTTCAGACGTAACAGGAGACATCCACGTTGTAGACAGATGTTTATTGTTCTCTGAGATCATAGACCTATTTAAGGTCTATTAAACTGGGCAACAGATTTGAAACACATGAAATTGTTGTCTGTTTCTAAAAACCTTGGCTACACGCTTGGAGTTAACTGTATGTTAATAAAGTGTCACTAACCAGTAATGCTAAAGCTGTGACAGACATTGCTTCTTCTGTGTAAACAGTGCAGAAGCAATAACAGTTCCACTCAGGTACAGCGTGATAAGGCTTGAAAGAAATGCAAAGGAAATAAGATTCCTAGACAACCATAAAAAATAATGCATCACTTGCTTAAAAAAAAAAATAATAAAATTTTAAATACATGCAGAAAGTAGATAACACAACCTTGTAATGATTGTTATAATTATCTAGTAAGCTTTGTGAAATTGTAAAGCTAATGGCATCACACATTGAGCAGAGACTAAGCAAAGGAACCAGCAATTGTAAAACAATTAACCTTGTTCTACTTCTGTAACTTTTTAGACTACTATTAAAAGCCACTTGCCATTTTAGACAGGTATTATTTCAACAGGTATTATTCAGGTATTTAGGAGGTATTATTCAACCAAGAAAAAGTTTTATTTAATTGTGTATTCCCTTAGCACCATTTGGAATTATTGGAACTTACTTCGAGCTTGAACATCTTATGCTAGTGTAAATGCCTTCTGAGATGTTAGACTTCAGTGACCGGCCAGGTTACACCTTGTTAGGACTGCTTCATAGTGCTTAGCAATATGGTTTAGCAATGGCTTTTCTCAGTGTTAGGTTGATGGTTGGACTAAATGATCTGAAAGGTCAAACTAGATAAATCTATTATTTAACAGCCTTTCTTTGCTTCAGATAGTTTAGATAGCTAGACATAGCTATTTAGATAGACATATCACTGTTGAAAGGGCAAGTGCAAGGGACTTCATGGACTGAGTATTCCGGCTTGAGGGGCTCCACTAGTATTATACAGGAACCAAGGTAGAGGGGAAGCAGTAGGTATGGTATTGTTTGACCTTCACCCATGTGAAAACACTGATCTGGGAGGCTGTATACACAAGCATGGATGAAATACATGACTAGTTGCAACAAAATGTATTAACAATGATTATTGCCCGTCTTGGAAAATCACTTCCAATGCAAAACACCGGTATGTCCCCAGCTAGTCTCTTTTCAGCATCTTCCCTGATGACTTTGAGGAAAGAACCAATATAGATTCACATAAAAATTATGAAAAAAAAAAAAAAAAAGGAGGAACGTAAATGACACCAAGATGAAGTAGCAGCAAAATACTCTGAAGGACAAAGTCAGCATGACTATGATAAATTGGACAAGTGGTGCAAGAAGATGAAAGACAATAAAGTGATTGATTCCCCATTGCTAAACCTAAAAATCAGCTGCAAAACAAGGACCACAATCTCCAAGGACTGAGTTTCAAGTGCACTATAACTAAACAGAAGTCCTTTGCACCAAAAATACCATCTACTGCAGATGAAAATGTGTAGGTGTCCAGCATTTATGACAGGCAAAGGGTTCTAGTCTGTTCTGCTCAACACTGACGAAAGCATGACTGGGTCTGCAGGTTTGAGCACTACACTTTAAGAGAAAGAAAGCAAGGGTAAAATAAGACACCAAGCTGCTCATTCCTGTTGCTACTAATGTGAGAGGGGTCAAGCTGTACGGCACCTGAAGGACTGGCTCCGAGTATATCTACCACCTCTCCCATGTCTTCCACTTCACCCAATAGCAACGATCCGTCTCCATCTGCAGTCCCTGCTCTATCTCCCCTTCCTTTCCTGTGTCTTTGATCTTTGCATAAGAAGTGCTGAGGTTTATTATTGTTTAATTTTCAATTCTTATGTAAGCATGACTCTACCTTAATTGTACTTTGCAAACTGGAAATGTACTTTGAAAGCAAGATGTTTTCTAAGTCTCAGTATCCCAGGTTGATTCAGCTTGCTCACATGATAAAGACTTATGATAAGCAATACTGCTAAGCAAAAGTAATAGATTAAATCAGTAAACGAGTGTTTGGCCTTCTAGTGCTTAATCCTCAGAATGGTAGTAGTCGTATATGTTGACCCAAATAAGCAAATAGAAAGAAAAGTTCCTAGAATACTAGAAACACAGTTGGATTGCATACTACTAGAAAGATAGTTTTGTGATTAAAATTTGCCCAGCACTTTCCTTGGATTGATATTCATGCTTATATTCATCCAACCACACAATTCAAGTAAACAGCCTTAAGGAAGGGAAAAAAAAAATAACCTAAGACACTCCAGTTCAAATATTTCAGAGCAGCCGTTTCCCATTCAATTAGATTTTCATGCCTTGGGTCAAGTCCTGTATTACACTAAGTTTTCTGCACGGTTCTATACACCACCAGCATTGTAATAAACACCCTTATGTTTGAATCTCATGCCATAGTATTTCATTAAAAAAAGAAAACAACCACTTTTCATTTAACAGTGTTATTTTTTTTCTATATTGTAGTTTAAACTTGTAGTTTGAGAGAATACCACCATGAACCTACAAGTTCCCTTACTGCACGGCTATTCTGCTAACTTAATTACTATAGCACAGATGAATTTAAGAAAGTGAATTCTTGCATGCCAGATATTTGTATATTCTTCTTGGGTATCTTACTATTGAAAAGGCACGATCATAGCATAGAATGACAATTCTTATTGTTGCCTTTGTCTGGCATAACTTGAAATATCATCTGCAACTACAACTGAAAAGTTTCTTAGGATACTGGAGTTCACTGTAGAGCAGAATTCTGCAAGGCCTTTCGATTAACTATATACCTTTGAACTCAGTGATGCCCATTGAATCTGTGAAGTACAGCTAAAAGAGAAGTATAACACACACTTCTCTAAAATATAAGATAACATGTAAGATCCAATTTTCAGAAAAAAAATGTGTCCACTATACCACCACAAACTTGTTTGCTTCTCTTCATGCTTGAAGTTTGCTTTTTATTGTTGGTGGTTCTGTGAGGCAACTTTTGGTCCACAAAACAGGGTTTCCACCAGAGATGGAGAAGAGCAGAGTGCAAGGCCAACATTACCCTCTCTGTGCTTGTGTTTCAAGGAACTGATGTAGCTCTGGTATTTAGGAGTCACCTTCCCCAATATTTCCAGAAGCAACATTTGGCTGCTTTTCTTTCTAAATTCAGTGTTGATCTAAATTACGGTTATGAGCACCTGTGAAAGAAAGGGTTGGAAACTTAAATCTCTGCACTGGTTAAATTTTGAGGTGCCAACGAACACCATTTAGATGTGTCCCTATTTTGAAGATCTCTACTGCTCCCACATCAAGAGTGGTTTGATGCCTCCCTTAGGAGAGTAGGTACCAACCGTCTATCCTCCTTGTGCAGAGCTAGATGCCTCAGTCCCTAGACTGAATTTTTCAGGAGTGAACCAGTAACTCTTCACCACAAGAAAGGAGCGGGTAAATCTTCTTTCTCCCTGCCACCCCTCTACCTGCTAATATGCTCCCTACAGTCTTGGCAAGTCTGTAGCGACAACATAGCGAAATCACGACAGTGGTGGTTTCACTAGTGTCACCCTGCCTTGTATAATTCAAGCCTAACGGTCAATGCTGAAGGGAGCATGAGCACACACTAACCTTGCCATTCAGAACAAGAACAGACACTTTATGAAGATGGATGCTTACCTCATGACAAGAAAGGCCCTACATATCATTTATGGGCAAGTTTGCTAATGTAATGGCAAATCCAGCCATTTCAGCACGCTTGTTTTGTTTGAATCCACACGAAGGACATTCTAGATTTTTAAAAATTTATTTCATAGAATTCAGATAAATAAGAGCTCTTTAAAATCCACATTTAAAGATAAGCTGGTCCTTCCATTCAGTACAGGAAGAGATTCACTCTGCTTGTGTGGCTTTCACTAAATTACCTACATAATTCCAGGGAGATTGGAAGGGATTTCTAGAGGTCGTATGCTCCAACCCTCCTGCTCAAGCAGGGACTCCTGTAGTTAGTTGGCCAGGAATGCGTTGATACAGTTTCCGAGTATCTCTAAGGAGGAAGATTCCCCAGCCTCCTTGGGCAACCTGTGGCACTACTCAGTCCCAGAAAAGTGTTTCCTGATGTTCAGAGGGAACCTCCTTTGTTTGGGGTTGTGACCACTGCCTCTGGTCCTGTCACTGGACACCTTTTAAAAGGGCCTGTCTCTGTCTTCTTTGCACCCTTCCTTCTGGTATTTACAGACATTGATGAGGTCCCTTGAGCTTGTTTGTCTGCATGCTGAGCAGTGCCAGCTCTCTCAGCCTTTCCTCCAGTTCCACCATCTTTGCGGTCTTTCACTGAAGTCTGTCTTGTACTGTGGAGCCCAGAACTGGACACAGCACTACTAGCTTCATGTAAGTGTTTTTGCAGTACTAGTCAGGACACGCATATGTGACAACGATTTTCCGACTTTAGTATGTGAAAGCTGCTTGGAATTTTCTAGTTTACCTTAAGGTCTTACCCTTTTACATAGACGTTTAATATTTGGCCTAAGCAACTGTAACAAGTTCTGATTGACATCACACACCTCACAGTATTTGCACGCTGATTTTTTAAATTTTTTTTTTTTTTTTTGTTAACGCAGAGAGAGGGGTTTCTCTTTTAAGCAGAACACAGAGAATTTTCCATTATGGTTTTCTCTAGCAATACAGTGAGAAGTTAGCTGTGTTTGCTGTTGCTCTTAAATGCTGTGACATTTCACAGAAAGCTATGCTGTGCTCAAGAAGGCCTCGGAGAGGTCAGGGACTTCTTAAAAATCCATTTAAAAGAATAGCTGAGAAAACAAAAAGACGCAGATACTATGTAATAGCTAATTGAAATGCTGTTTCATTTTACAATTCTCTAATGAGGTGCACTATAACACAGTGACTGAAATAACTTTAGGTAATGGGACTACCTCTATTAATCTACTTATAAGGAAGCTGTTCATCAATTAGGGTGGACACAGCAATCACAGGGTTGCTGAACAGTAGCAATGCCAATTCACATTGTTGACAAGTGTCTAATTAGAAATTAATGGCAGAAAACTGTCCAAACATATATCCCTCATCTACCAGAGGAACATGTATCACAGATGTACATAATGAGAGAATCTAACACATCCACCCTCAAATTAGATCCAGTAATCAGTTTAAAAAACATTAACCCTTCATTACACATTAGACAATTATCTCAAAGCAGGTGTCTTGTTAAAACTGTCTCATTGCTTCTATTGTGAGTCCTTTATAAGCCTCAACATCTGTAGTTACTTGAAGATTAACACCTCCACAGCCACCAAAGAATTAAAAAACCCAACAAAACCCAAAAATACAACCGCGCTCCCCCCATACGCCAGCAAACAAAAACCAAACCAAACACGAAAGCACAACCACCACCAAAACCCACCCAACCCATGAATGCAAATTACCCAGGAATCATCCAACACTGACAAAGGTCTGGCTGGAAGGAAGATTCTAAGAATTCCTCAATGTCTCTCTGTGCAATGAGGAGAATACAGTCCAGTTCAACTTATGTAGGAGGCATCTTATCTTGCTACCTTGGAACACCATACTATGAAAAACTACTTATGTGAGATTAAAATAACTAGTTATTTTATGTGCTTAAATGTCTCGATTTGTTTGGATTTTTTGATTGGTTAGTTTTTGTTTAAACTTTGAGAAAGTTAACTATCTGACAATGGTATTTTCTGTCATTCAGCTCAAGTAAAGCACAGAAAGCACTTACTTCACAGAAACTTATGCATCCAGAAATGCTGATGCACTTAAAAGATTGGAAGACCAAGGACTTGATAAGCAAGCATATTGCAGTGCATATCTTACCTCCTCAACAATTTTTTATTTTTCAATAAGCCACGTTTATTAATCCCATGTCTCCTAGCATACCATGTGGAAATATGTAATTAGTGCAACATCTTTCATAAGCTATGTTAATAAACCCTAGCATCTCTCTTGATGCTTTGGGAAAAATTCAATAAAAAAGGGACAAAAACTTCCAAAGAATGTTGAGAAATTTATGTCTGAGGCAATTTGTCTTCCCTCTTGAAAACCCTTAACACTGTCTGTCATTCATAATATCCCAGAGAAGGAAAGATCTGACCCCTTTGTGTGTTTACATTTTGCAAGTGTGGCTGGGCTGGACTGGTCACCTTTGGGGACCAGAAAGGTATATTTATTCCCTTGACGTACATTGGGCTTCTCAAACAGGGAAGGTATCTTTGTCCTTCTGAAGGTCTAGACACTGACAAAGCCAAGGTCTAACTTGAAAAATAGTATACATTGACAGCGTTCATGGCTTCAGGATAGACTGAGGCATATCATCCTCGCTCAGACTCTTGAAGTACGTTTCCCCACACACTGCTAATGGTCTGCGCATTTGGGGAGTAGGACTTTGGCACTATCTTGATCCCTCTCCTTCTTCATTCCTGTGACATGTTAGGCTTTGCAGCAAATACAGGCATAAGGCATCCATGGTGAAGATCTGAAGAATTTTGTAAGTCCTTTAGACTAGACAACTTTTTGTGGCCATTTTTCACATGCAGGTGTTTGAATACTCTGCCCTGGGAGTTTCCTTTAGTTCTACGCTCCAATTCCCTAGGCTGAACAAGAAAGTTTTTTGAACTAAAGTTTTCTTTTTAGACCATCTAGTGAGGCATCTGATCTCTCACATTCAAGAAAGATGAAATTAAGGCAGAGTCTACAACCCCCAAGTTACCCAGAGACTTTCAGCACACCCACCTAAACATAGCATACAGTCTTGCTGTCAACATTCAGAATCTCAGATACTTAAGCAAAGAATCTATTTTACTACTTCTAACCTTCAAGAACCTGACCTTGAAGCTGAAACCAGATTTGGGTTTTTCCAGGTGTAAATCCCTTTGAGATATAAGATGACAGTATGAAACCTTCTCTTGAAGGACCTAGTGTTACACTCAGAATGTGTCTTGAATACTATTCGACTCCTCATCTTCAGTCTTCCAGAATATAGTTCCACTAGTGCAACAGGCTGTTTTCACAGGTAGACCTATCCCAAGAAAGAACAGCTCTTGGGACAGGTTCTGGAAGTGGCAGAGAAAGGCAGGTGGTTCTCACACATGCTTCGGAGTTAGCCAGATCGGCCACCTCCAGCTCTGTCCTGCACAGCACCCCACTGCAGTAGCACTCACCTGGCTGGTCCTGAACCCTTGCTTAGGTACTGGGTTTTCCTCTATCTGGAGGAAAAAGCTGGCAAGCTGGATGGCTTCTCCACACCCAGAGGGCAAACCACTAGGCGATAGTCAAGTACCACTTACACTGTGAATGACCAAAATTCAGTTTTTACAGCTTCTTACCATGTTTTCAGAAGCTTGCAAGAGGAATACAGTCAGATTCCCAGTATTGTGTTAAGACTTCTATATACATGAAGACAAGTAAGTTAGTCCACCCTTTCAGTGTTTTGCACATCTTTTGCTGGCTACAGAATGCAGTAGCCCCCTGTCCTGACACTGTCATACATGGTTTTAAGAGAACTGATGCAAACTTGTCTCTGGCTCTTTGAAGCTGAGTTGAGAAAGAAGAGAAGCCTATATTTTCCTTAATGTTGTAGCCATGCTGCTTCATCCTTGAAGTTAAAGGTGGGGGAGTAGACAGAAGAAGACCATAAGACGGAGCACTAACTGTGAATATGGTCTCGCCAATTTACTTTTTGTATTAATGTGAACATTTCCCTCTGTTTAAGTACCATACAGCTTTACTTCATTATTTGCAGCTAACTGTGATGCAGTTAGAAGATAATGATTCCTCACTGTAAATTAGATGCTATTATACGAGTTGTTTCAGATTGGCATCTTGACATTAAGAGATAGTTATATTTTTAGAAGTAGCCAGGAAATTTGCTCTTTTACTTCGGAAACCGTAAGCAAAATTTTGCTCTTTCAAAATGCATACACTCATGAAGCCAATTTCCCCATGGACATGCATCATTTATCAAACATCCTGGAGAATCTGATTCTGCAATCCCTGTCACACAACAGTCCCATTGAGGCCAGCAAGGTCATTCTCAGATCTCTAGGATCAGGCCTTTGCATTCGATAGCAAACAAGCAAGCAAACAACTATTTTACAGGCTATACTGAATCCACTGTCCTGGAATATCCTGAGCTTCCAACGGTGACCTTTGGGTAAGCCCTCACTGCTGATCTGCCCTGATAATTCAAATTCAGCAATAGCCTCCAATCTCAGCATTTCAGAATTGCAAGTAGAGATTGAGAAGATGGTCTGTCTCTCTGCAGTATGAGAGTATGGTATATTTATCTCAGAGAACAAGCTCATCCTAAGGAAAGGGCACATCTAGGAACAGCTAGGGAAAGGGTAAAGAGATTAGAAAGGGAAAGGAGCTGATGCTGAAAGGTGATGGAGAACAAAAGAAAGAGAACGTGATCTGCAGTCAGACACAACAGTAGCGGTGCTGCTCCGTCCAGTTACTGTTGGGTACAAATTGTGGACTGGGATGAAAGAAGGGTATGTAGTTATGCCCAATCCTGTGCATAAAGTCTAACACTACACTGGCAGTTACTACTACCAGGAGCAGTGGTAACCAAGCAAATTTTGCATGCATGCACACATGGTCTGCTGTATTCCTTTGTATCAGTTTATAGTAGAATGTTTGCATAAGTTACATTGATGTGATAATAGGAATAGAATTGGGGATAATTGTTTTCTTTTCCATTATTCTTCAGGTATTTCTGAAAATGCTAACAGGGAACTGCATAGTTTACATATGTATCCAGGCAGCACATACTTCACCTAACTAACATCTTCAGGTGACCTAGCACTGGTCTTGAACAGACTGGTAAAATAAATATAGTCGAATTTATAAAGCTTCATTCAGAGTAGCTAAGTACATTGTCCATACAGGCAATGAAGACATAAGGGCTTCTAAAGAGTACTTCAGTGACTTTGGCAAGTCACTGCCTGTCGAACAGATCTGAAAGGCACCAGAGGTCATGAAGGACAACAAGCTGAACAGGAGCCAGCAGCGTGCCCCAGCAGCACAGAAGGTTATATAGCAATCCTGGGCTGTATTATCAGAAGCACTGTCAGCAGATCAAGAGAGAGGATTATCCCTCTTTGCTAAGAGCTCATTAGATTGTGTTTAGAATATTGTGCACAGTTTTGGGCCCCCTGGTACAGGGAAGGCATCAGTAAACTGGAGTGAGTTCAGTAGGGGGCCACCAGGATGGTCAGGGCTAGAGGACTTGCCCTGTGAAGAGAGACTGAGGGTCTGGGGACTGATTCACCCTGAAGACATGACAGCTCCAGAGGCATCTAATAACAGTCCCTCAGTACCTATGAGGTTACTCAGTAAATAGAACTATGCTCATTACAGTAGGAAGACACCAGGCATAAAGAGAAACAAGAGGCACAGACTGGATGCGAGGAGAAACTTTTTCACTCTTAGAACAGCCGTCCACTGAACTGAGTTGAACAGACAGGCTTTGCATGCTGCATCTGGAGACTTTCAAGACTGGAAAACTCAGAGCAACCTGATCTGATCTCATAGCTGACAACGCTTGGAGAAGGCAACAGAGACCTCCTGAAGTCCCTCCCAGCCTCAACTACCCATCCTACAATCCACTTTTCCTGCAGTCCCTGCTCTCAATGCAGTCTTTTCTTTTTTTATAAGTCCATAAAGCACAAACTGACCTTGAAAGGCAAAGGATTCCAGTTTCTCTTTCCAGCAAAGTACCTCCACCTTCACGTAGTGGTCCCGCTGCTCGTTCAGTTGAGATCAGCTCAAGTTGGCAGTTCATTTTCCTTCTGGGTGCACAAGCAGGTCTCTAGCTTAGTAAATGAGGCATCTCTTCGAAGCTCAGAACTGTGGATCTTGGAACAGAAGGGGCTCAGGTCCAGGTCTCTCACTTCCCAGACAAAAGGTGGGCAGAAACAGCAACACCACCACTGCTTTAGTATTGGGTATGAGCTAAACATAAAGATATCTGTGTCTTCAGCAAAGCTGAGAGATTTAAGTGAAATTTAGGTCTGCCCCAGAAGCAAACTAGGCCATTATCGAACAACAAGAACACCCAAGCCTGGAACACAAGCTTGCCTCAGCACCTGACGGAAGGTTCTGTTGGTCATGAGGGGTCCCACCACCACCAGATGACACTGCATGGGCAGTCTGAAGAGCTTTCTTGGCTGCAGAAGCCAACATTTCAGCTAAGATGGACTTATGCCCCTTTGTAGGCAATCCATAGCTTTCAGTGAACTGGGGTGGGGGAGTTGTCAGAATTCAGTGCTTATGGCACAGCAGAGATTCAGAAGAAAGAAAAACTCTCAGACTTATATTTAGCAAATGAGCGTTGAAGCGAAATGGCATAGCAAATGATGACGGTAGTGGTGAGGCTGTGGGGGTGGGAGGGGGGCGTGAAAACTGGCAAGAGCTTCAGGAGAACGAGTTTTGGTATTTCAGTTTTAGAGGTAAAGACTAGATACTCTGCAGCAGGTACTGAAATTCCAGTTCTGCAGAAATTTAAACATCATCTGAGCTTTCTCCCATCTCCCACCCCTCCATCTTGTTTGAAAAATATTTACAAGGGGGTGAAAGGCAACCTTCAGACATGTGACCATAGCTGTGTGCTGATGCTTTCTATAAATACGGGCTTGCTGAAGCACTAAACTATGTTCTGCTGCAGTATGGCATTATGGCTTCTGCTCAGCAAAAGCTGTTCCCATTCTCATTTCAGGCCCCTGCTAATGTTGGCATCTGGCTCTCATCTACATGACTTTTTTGCCCTCCATCTCTAGAACAGAGAAAAGCACATATTCTCAAGTCCAGCTTTGGCTGGAAAGAACGGAGTCCGGTTTTGCAGCTCAGACCTACCTAATCGGTAACAATACAGAAGTGATTTAAGAAGTCTGATGATTCCAGGCTATATTTGGGGTGCTGCAAATCATTTTGTGTTTAGTCATCATTCATTCTGTGTTTCTGGCTGGATCCACTCAGAGTTCTCTGATGCATAATTTAGACAGTGCAGACAATTTGCATTTTATTTCCCCCCCACACTTCTTTTCCCAGCTTTCACTCTGCACTTGTTTTGATAGTCCTGCCACCTGCATGTGTGTGGTAGGCCCGTTTGAAACCCAATTGCCCTTGGATACTAACACAAATAGATGTATATGCATAGCTCTTCAGTGGAGGTAGAAGGCTTACCAAAAAATGTGTGGGGTTTTTTTTTCCCCACAAAATAATGTGCCTTTTTCACCTTCTCCATAGGGTGGAGTGGCAAGTCCAGTTCATCTTACAGAGAGAGAAACTTGGTTGTCCTAAATGTAGGAAAGGAATTGCACAGAGATACGTGCTGGAGTAATAAATTGTGTTTAATGCCAGTAAGCTCAAAACAAAATGGCTGAAACTTCTCAAAAAAACTGCAGCTGCAACTATACATACAATCAGCAGCCAGGAAATATTGCTTTGCCTGCTTGCATTTAGAAATCAGAGGAAATCAACAAAATACACAAGTGTTTAAGAGTTCTAAAAATCCCCGCTTTTGTCTTCCTGTTCTTCTCTTCCCTTTTGCCATTACTAACTATGTTATTTTTCTCTTGCATTTTTCTCCTTTAAAGTGAAAAGTGAACTTATGTGTTTAGCTTAGCTTTACTTCATCGGTAAAAGAAAAAAAAAACCCAAAACTTTTTCACGCAATTTGTTACTAAGCTTGTCCAATTCACACATTGTGGGTTCACAAGACCTAAGCTGATCACCGTGCAGATTTTCAGACTACGTAGTACTGTGTGGTTCTGGATGTGCCCACCCATGAAATAACCTTACACCAGACCTAGCAGCAAACATTACTTCCGAATTTTATTTGCCTAAAGGCCTGTCGCTTTGGCACCTGCGCCAATTTGCACTGGTGCTTGACTAACAGCCAAGGAGGAGATAAGTTTTTGATTTTTTAATCATCTTCCCAAAAAATATCTGTTTTGAACACTCCTGGAGAGAGACTGTTGGGCCAGATGAACATCTGGTCTGATCCAGTACAGCTGTTCTTCTGCGCCCTCTGAGGGCAAACATTCGTGCCACATTTAAAGGGCTTGCAGCTAAAGAGTTCATTCCAAGAAGAGACTGTTGAAATACATTTTTGAGTCAAAATACAACACAGGACATGAAAGACAAGGAGTTAGGAGACCCACTCAAGAACGGATAAAGACATTGTGCATGGACACGTGAAAAAAAGCAACCAGAAATAAGAGAAGACTTATTCCAGAAGTTTGGGATTCAACCAGTGAGAGCAGATTTACTAGTTAGACTTTCTAAATGTTACCTTCCTTCCAAATTTCTTATAAATAAGCTATTCTAATATGCAACAATTAGTTTTGAAAATTAAAAAAAAATGGCTTTATGAAAACCTATACATTTCAGATATTTTTCATGCCATTTTAATTTAGTAGCAAAGATTTACAGAAAAAAAAAAAAAGTCAGCTTAAAGAAGAGGAAATCATGAAAAAACAAAAACCCAAAAGAAAGAAACAGCCTTACAAATTTGACCTTGAAATAAGATTTCTTTTCCTAGCTGTGAGGATAATTAGACATTGAAAGAGTTTATCTGGTAGGTGGTAGACTCAGCAGAGATTGGAGTCTTTAAAGATTAAATATCTAAGAGATCACTCAATCCAATGTGTGGGAAAAAAAACTAAGGTCCATAATATGAAAAAAGGAACAAACACAAAAACTTGGCAACATCTCTTCTGACCATAGAATCTGTGAACATATAGATATCCCTACATATTCCCTCCTCCATTAATTACACAAGGGACAATTTCAGACACTTAGGAGGTGGCAGGTAAAAGAGCCTTTCCCTTCTCTTGAGCTTCAGATTGTGCTGTCAGACAGGAGCTTGTAGCTTCCATAACCCCTCAGATAGACCTACCCTTGCTTCAGGCACCCACATGCAGAGAACAGAAAAGACTCACCCAGTCCATGTCACTGGGTGGACATACATCAGAGCTTTCATGTGGCATCTTCCTCTGCCAAGGCAACCTGCTGGTAGAAGGCTGGATTGGGCACTTTAGCCTCTAAGTGAGGGGGATGTTGGCTTTTTGGGTTTAGGTTTGGGGTTTTTTTGGCAAACTCCAACATAATTCTCCTGCTCTCACAATCTGCATATGTCATCTCTCCAAGTTTCCTGCCATTTTGGGAGTCCCGAGAACTAGGAACAGTCACACTCGCTCTCTGCCTGCAGCAAGTTTGTTTTCCAGGGACTGAACTGTACTGGGCTAATGAAAATATCACTGGGTACAGATTAGGTCATCTGAGGGAAACTGGATAGCTTAAAGCTCAGCAGCAGTCAGGTGAGCCGATTTATAGGTTTTTGTAATTTAAGACCTGAAAAGCCTTTATAAGCTGCAGGTTTGCTTTTCACTATAGCTTTCCTACAAAGCACAAGCAGAGCAGCAGAAGGAAATCACAGTGTTATTCTTAGGAATCATTTCTCTGTTCTGCTGTATTTCTATTTGTGTTTAACGTATGACATTAAGGCCTTTTGAGAGTGTCTAGAATCACAGAGCAAATGACAATAACATCTTATCACTCTCCTGAGTATATAAATAACATGTTTCATACAAGTCTTCCCATAGCATACATTTACATAACTTTAGAAAAAGCCCACGACAATTTACCTGCCTCACACTGTTCTTCAAAACAGTAAAAATCTATTCAAGATTCTCAGGAAAATGAGCATGTGGAAGATTAACATGCTGTGAAGCAACTGTTCTCCTGGAGCTATTGGGGACCTAAGATTTTTTTTTATCCTTTTAAAGGTTTGGTTGTGGTTTTTTTCCTCCTTACTGCTTTGGAGTAGGGCCATTGTTAGGTCCAGGTTTTGCATTCATCACAGATGTGGGCAGCAGTCACCCCAAGGCTCCATTTTCTTTTCAAGCTATATCCCCAAGCACATCCCCAAGCAATAGCAGAGTTTGGGAAAGGTTGCGCAGCTATGAAGTAACACAACTGACACTCACCCTTCATTTCAGCAAGGGTTGACTAGATACCATTGACACAAAAGTGTTTTTCTGTAATAAAAACCTCTTTAAAATAGAAGCTAATTGTTTTGTGCCGGTTCTAAGTAGTGTTATAAGGATGCTAACAATTTAACCGTCTCTGACGCCAAGACATCTTATTGTCTCAACATTCAGGCTTACATCTACCTCAAAATTTGTGGCTCCTCTAGGCCGTACTGCTGCTGGAGCACTGCCCAATCTTTCCACAGCAAGATGAAGTCTGGTACAAGCCAGTTTGTGGCCCTATTTGAGGCTCAGCAGCCTCATGTCAGATACCTCAGGACACCAGCCTTTGAAAGAACCCCACAAGGCAGTCCCCTAGCAAAGATGAGTATATACATGGGGTGGGAAAGAGGGACACTGTTTGCTACTCTGGGCAGACCCCCTCCTCTGGAAAGACTCTGCTTTCCCACTCAAAGCCCCTTAGCCAGACATTGGTAAACCTGAGCCCGATGATCTTCACAAACTTCAAAAATCACAGAGTTTGTACCACATTGGTCAATTTTTCCCCAAGTCTGTGCAATTACATCTCAGCCCCACAGAAGTAAAACACTATTTGTCTTTCCTTCAAGGACAACAAGCATGACTTTCCACAAAATAAAATTCTCTTTAAGCTCTTAAGGGGAAGGAAGGAGCAGGGAAAAAGTCATCAAGCC
>JAOXNO010000013.1:107565359-107601024 GCA_028565335.1 Limnodromus scolopaceus | reverse complement strand
ATGAGTATATACATGGGGTGGGAAAGAGGGACACTGTTTGCTACTCTGGGCAGACCCCCTCCTCTGGAAAGACTCTGTTTTCCCACTCAAAGCCCCTTAGCCAGACATTGGTAAACCTGAGCCCGATGATCTCCACAAACTTCAAAAATCACAGAGTTTGTACCACATTGGTCAATTTTTCCCCAAGTCTGTGCAATTACGTCTCAGCCCCACAGAAGTAAAACACTATTTGTCTTTCCTTCAAGGACAACCAGCATGACTTTCCACAAAATAAAATTCTCTTTAAGCTCTTAAGGGGAAGGAAGGAGCAGGGAAAAAGTCATCAAGCCACCTGGCAGATGTTAGTAATGTGCTCTGCTGTATCAGCAACTGGTGCTTTGTTGCCAGCTACACGGCAGACTGAGGCAGCTTCAGCAGATTAGGGCCCACCAGTTCATACAGTGCTAACCCCCACCCCTGCCTTTGGCTGGCCCCTGCATATTCCTCAGCAGCGTGGAGAATATGGACCTTTTAGTCACCAGTATCCTTCTGCATCGTAATTTCAGTTTTTAGGCAAGTGATACCCAGGAGACAGTTGCAAATCATTTTTTAACAAGAATACAAGAACAAGGAATAGTCTCTAGCAATTTGGATAGCTCTGCCTGCTAACTCACAGTGGCTATAAGTTGCACACTTCTGTAGCTTCCCAAGAAACATTTCCAGCCATTTTGCAACTGTCACTGAAAAACACACAGAGCAAACAGTTCTTGCCTGTCTTTAGTTCTCATGGAATATAAAATTTCCCACTTTCCTAAACCAGGAGGGATTTCTATTTAATGATTATTGTTATTAAAGATTTGGTGTGAGTTAGCTAAATTGGAAGTCAAATAAAACTTTTACTTATTTGCTCAGTTGCTTTTTATCACCTCAGAAACTGGCCCAGAATCTAGATAAAGTTTCAGTTTAATCTTTTTTACTGCTGTAACCGGTAATGTGATGTTAGTGTCTCATCACAGGATGGTTTCATTTGGTGCATCTTTCTTCCATCCTCAAAGGGTTCTTACTGAGAATTGTCCCACTTGCTTGCTATGAACCGGGTCCTTTCATTATTCCTTTAGTGGTTTTTGAATGGCCACAGCCCGGTTCCCTGAGTGGTCTTGACCTGGTCAGGAGTTTTAATTCTGCTTTTCTCCCTTTCCTGCAGTCACGGGGGCTTTTGCACCACTGCACAATCTCTTCAGAGTAACCCCTATTGAAACACTGTGGCTGACTGTGAATACGGTCAATTGGAAGTATTAGGTCAAAGATTAGAACAAACAGAGAATTTCAAACTCTGCTGTTGACCTTGGAAATTAGAAACTGCCTCTCTCAGACCATAAGAGGGTCACTGCCGATAGCTGCAATGGCCACATCTCCCTGCTGCTTTGAGGGGAAGAACAGAGAGGTGACACTCTTACCATACAAGTGCTCATTTGTTACGCTCACTCTTCTCTGACTGACCAACAATCTCCCAGTCAGATCCCTGCTAACAATAACAGATAAATATTCAGTAAACTGCAAATGGGAGATGTTTAAAGTCCTGAAAATAGCACATCAGCCAAAATAATTCACCTCTAACTACACTTTCTCTTTCAGATACTGATCTCTGTTGGAAAAAGACTTCTGTCTTGCAATAGCTTGTGAGAATTCCTGACACACTTCAATTCATTTACTTTAATCCTTATCCACGGAAGACTTCTTGTACAAGTCCTTCAACCCACAACATAAGAAGGAATAATTAAGACTTATAATCCAAGTTCTTTCCTGTAGTGATCTGAGTTAGCAAGGTGAAGAGGAGAAACAAAACCCACTTGATCAGATAATTTCCACTAGACTAAATCACAATAACTCACTGTGGGTAGTCCTGTCCAGAAAATGCTGCCTTCCCTTATGAATTTCTAGATTCAAATGCTTGAGCCATCAGTAGTTGTTGGTGCGATCAAAATATTTTTTTAATCACAAATCCAGGTTCTCTGCTGGTACATATGCTCATTTAGCAAAGGAAGTCAGTCTATACCACTTGTAAATGTGTTTCTTAGCTTTCCTCCATCTTATAAATAACATCAGCTGATGGAGAATCCTCAAAAATCTTTCCTTCAAATTCAGATTCCATAATTTATGTTCTACTTATTGGTTTCTATGAAGAAAATAGACTAATTAAAACCTGGACTAATAGCAGTTTGTATTTATCTCTATACCAAACACTTACAACACATGTATTAAACAATCAGAATATTGCAGAATTAGAGATTGGATATTCTTGATTTATCAAACAAATACCTAAGAGATTCAAGTATTCAGCAGGTCTGGGCCCAGAACCTGACGTTATTATTCTTTTAGTTTATGCCAAAGCAGCCATACCTTCTCTACACAAATATGTTTCCTGTAAACCAGTAACAGGACACAGCCAACAGAACCAGCTAGAGACTCGGCATCACCAGATGAGGTTGATAATAGCATGTTATTTGCTTGAAAGGTTAACAAAGGAAGTCTCCAGGTCCAATGTGAGGAAGTCCAACTGTGTTTGCAGTCACAGGGATTAGTTAGTTCTTGATTAGAGTCCAGCTGGAAAAACCTGCAAGGCCTGTGAGGAGGTGATCTGAACTCTATTTCTGACTAGATCTTCATACACATTAATTCCCTTGGCAAGTTCTTCTAAGTATCTGCCTGCTGTTGGATTTGCAACACCATCTTCAGTGCCCTTACCTTTCTCTAGGTGCACAGTTGCTAGTCCCTGTACAGTTTGTTCTTCTCCACACTCCCCACTCTTTGTCCTACCTACTCACTACTTAAACCTGAAATGGGAAATGTGCGTCACCATTTTATTCCCTCTCAAACTCCTTAACCTTCATGTGTGAAACATTCTGCCTCAGGTTTCTCCTCTTCCTCCTTTCTTGCCTTCTACCAACTCCTGATGCTCCTTCTTTCTGCTCGCTTCAGTTTTCCACCAATTATTGCACTTCAGCTCTGCTTCTTACTGATCACACCCGACTGCAACCTGCTGGATTTCAGCAACTCCATCCCAGCTGGGCATTAGCTAAACACAGCAGGGCAGGGGGAATCCAAAAAAAACAAATCATAAAACAGTCTCTGCTCTGTAGCCTCTATCACAACAGCTCCTCAAACACAGGGTTCTCCCTCCACCCTAAAGATGCACACAGTCACATAAAAGATCAGTGAACGTGTAAGGACTGGAAGGAGAGGGACAGAAACCACTGCTGCCTGCAGATGGAACGTTCTGAGAATTCAGAATATCTTCATAAATGAACACGTATTGGAGAATATATAAACTGATTTTTTTTCCTCAGGTGTTTAACAAATCTAGGCAAAAGTAAAATCCTTGGCTCTCTTTCAAAGGCCACCTTTTGCCAGATTTCAAATCCCTGCACCAAGCCAGAAGCACAGAAACATCTTGAAGAAACTGAATCCATCCATTAAAAAAAAAAAGAAACACACAAAAAAACCCCAAAACCACACATAACAAAACACACCAAAAAACACCCCCAAATCCCACAACACGCACCAAAAAACCCACACGCAAACAAAAAACCCTTCCCACACATTTTCCCCCTGGCTTTGTCTTCAGATAACATGATTCTGCCATGTTTCATATTAACCAAAGTCGTTGCGAGAGTAGGACATCTGGGAAGGAAGATCTTACCTGGAATAATTAAGTAGGAAAATGGTAAGAACAACTAAGAACAATATCTTGTAATGAAAAGCACTATGTAGCCCTCTCTGCAAGTGCAGTGTCTGAGTATAATTCCACTTTGCATCGCCTCAGCAAACTTCCATTGTAGCTAAAACCAAGGGATACAGTGAGGCAAAGAGGAAGGTTAACACAACATTAATTCTTATTCAGCATTAATTCTTAGTGTGTATCCTGCTGTGGAAGTCCTTTAACATAGAAGGTGAACGTCTCTGTGGTTTTCTCCTCCTGCACTTGTGAACCAGAAAGTAGGATTTATTCTCCTACCAGAGAACACAATTGCCTACATCAGTCTCAGGTGCATTAGCTGGGAAAACAAATGCTTTCAAACAGGGAAAAAAAACCCAATGACATAAATATAAATAAATCGGTAAAACTGCATAATCAGATGCATTTGTGCCCTTTTTTATAATTACAGACAGTGCCCTGGAGGGCAGTAACAGAGAAATAAATACTTTTTTGTATGTCGTATGGGTTATATATTGCTAGCTGGAGTGAGAGTAGCAGTCTAAGATGAAAGTCAATATAGAACAACTTAAGCTTTTTAAGCTCCTCTTTCATGTATACTTGAGCTGTATATAATCAGGGACATCCATCTTAGAAAAACATTCTTCCAACACACTGAGATTACTGCTGCCTGGGAATTTTTTCAATCCCATTTCACTTACAGCTTCTGACAATGTTAGTGACAGCCATGTCACAGAGCGTTAGGTAAAATTGTGAGAATTAATTACATGCTATTTGTTTAACTTCTCTTGTCATCTGTCTCTGCTCCTTCTGTTCGAAAATTCATTGGCTCACCTAAATCATCTTCCCCTCCCTCACAGTATATGTTACCCAGACCCACATTTGCATTAAGCAATTATCTCCTTTTCTTCAGGAAAGGAACAAATTTAAACAAATGGAAAACCCTTAAAGTGTTTATGCTCCATTAAAACCAAATTCTGCTTTTAATCCCAGACCAGAGTGTTGATAGATTCATTTATATTAAATAGAACTTGAGTCTCTGTAGTCCCTTTCTCTCTAATGAGGCTAATAGAGAAAGAGGATGCTATTCATTGTAAGCAAAGGTATCACTTTTTGGTCCCACTATTTAATTCTGCTTTACTACTGGTGTTCCAAACTGTACTTTATCCTATAGCTCCCTTTTCAACTTTCATCAGCTTCATTGTCACAGTTCACAACTAGTATAGAACAGAGCAATAACTACAAGGGACACAGTTATTTCAGAGGGAAGAGGCAGATGAGAAATGCTCTTCTTCCTGATTGTTAGAACATAGCTGTTCAGCTCAAAAATTCCTTCTGCCATGCCAGGCTACTTCTAGACCCTACATGCAGGTCCAAAAGTCACCTTAAGACAAGCTGCAACACTGGCACAGCTCGGCAATGTTTGTTAGTGTCATTTGCTACTGATATGATCCCTCATTGAAACAGTCAATCCACCAAGCATTTGTTACAAAAAAAAATCCCACCCAAGCATCTATCAGCACACCTCAGCCCCACTAGTTCTGGTTTCTACCTCTCAAGAAGAAATCCAGTTCCAATAAGACCAGAGAAGTAACACATATTCAGCCAAATCCCATCATTTTCAGAATTAAATGTAGCATTTAATGCCTTCGTGCAGCAAGCTGTCTTTTTAAATTGCTTCAGTTCTTTGTTTGAAGGCGAGACATTACTTCGCAAAAAGCCTTGTTCTCTCTAAAGCCCTGCAGTGCCAAGCTCTTCCCTTTGCACTTGTTAGTCATGGAAAGGACTCACCAGGAACTGAGTCCTTCCCCTGTTACATCAAAGCCATACTCAAAGCAACCCCACATTTGACAACACCCACTTTCTGGGCTCAGCTCTGCAGGGTATTTGCTCTGGGGTCACCAGTGAGCACGGCCCCACTGCTGTCTCGGGGGCAGGCAGCGACACAGCCCAGGACACCGCCAGCCAAGCAGTGTCCTCTTCCCGCTGTTTGCTGCCATTCAGCTATAAAAGAGGTTGTTTCCCTTGTTGACGACACTACAATGATGACAACGAGGACAGAATCTCGCCTGCGAGCCAGGCAGCTGCTCCCACTCCTGCAGGAGCTGAACATCAGCAGAGCCTGTCTGTCCCTGCCAACCCCAGTGCCACGCTGCCCACCACCAGCATGGGCAGTGATACCAAGCTCCCGCAAAGACCCTCTTGGCTTTCTGCACCTCTTCGGGGGTTGATTTCTGCATCTTTGTCACCCCTGTGCTTGCACCAGCCCTCTGACAGCTGCTTTTCTGTATTTCCTCCTGCAATAAGTTTCCCCAGAGGGGTATGTGCCAGGACAGATCAGGCTGTGTATTCTGCCGGGGACAAAAGGGATATGGGATAGCCAGACCTTGATTGCCACACAGCTTTTCTTTCAATAAAGCTTTTCCAGGAAAAGCACGAGGTGTTTTCAGCAGAGCAGCTCAGTCTAGCAGAGGTCTGATTAAGCCAGCAACCCTTGTGATGGTGCGAGTTTCTGCTACGCTGCCCCACAACATCTAACTTACTGGGCAGGATTTTGCTGTGCTTTGCTGCCCAGCAGATAAGTGTGAGAAACAGGTACTTCAACTGTCCCAGGAGGGTAAACCCTGCTAGCAGACTGGAGCTTTTACGGCTTCTTTGAAATATTTAGGGAAGAAAGTGTTCTCCTGAACATGGAAACACAAATTGCTGCTTTCCCTTCAGACAGGAGGGAAAAAAAGTGAGGGGAAAGGAAGATGAAAAAAGGAAAACTGATGATTAACTGTGGTCTAGCCAGTGGAAAGATACCTGGATTTAAGACCTATCACTGATACCTATTCTGTAATTTGCAAGTTTACAACTGTCCCTATCTGATGCTAGTAGAAGTAGCAACATGCCTGAATGCAGGAAAGAGCCTGGAGGTCTAGGCTGTGTTCCCTTGGAAGCTGTGTTCCCTTGGAAGCTAACTGTAGGGACTGCTGATACGATAACACGTGAGCAAGCACAAATGAGTCTATAAACAGACACTTTAGGCATACCCACAAAGGCATTAAGATCCAGGTCCACAACCCTCACCACTACAACATTTAGATTGCGTAGTCCCACTGACTATTGCGGCAACATCCACAAAATTGTTTGCTTTTCCATGTAAGTAAATAGTTATGACCGAGCCCATAATTCTTTACTGCCCTCCACTGCAACCTCCTAGAGAGCTAAAAAGGTCGGTAAGGTGTGTTCAGAAGTACTGTAACATGCAAAAGGAAAGCCAGCTGTGCTGCCATAGGCTGTGGACCACATGACCTGTAACTCCTGAGTCACAGGTAACAACTAAAACAAGTGTAGAAGCATCTAAGGCAACTCAGAAACCTGTTAAAAAATAAGAGTCCCACAATAATACACAATAGAAGAAATGGATTGTCTGTTTTGGATCAGGATAATTTAATTAATAATTACATTTTGAGCAAAGTCTGCAAAGTGATAAATGCAAAGTATAAATCACAACCGACTGAACTTGTTCAGCAGCAGTAGGAAACTTGCCTCTTGAAGAAGGAAGAGAAGAGGAAACATCCTTCTCTAATAGAGACAAATTGGAAATCTTTATTGTAGTCTGGTCAAAATGCTATCCTTCTTGAAAACAGCATTTAACAAGCGTTCTGTAAACACGTTTTCTTTTGAATTCATCTATCTTCATAGAAGCTCCCTTTCTCTATGTTGCCCCCAAGTGAAACCTCCACTTCCTTCCACTCCATTTTCTACAAACACGTGCAGCCAGTGTTACCCCAGACACCAAGCAGCTCCCTACCTTTACTTGCTGTCAGCATCCATCAGGACAAGGAAGACGGGGATGTGAATGAATATCCACCGAGCTGCAGCCAGCAATGCAGGGGAGGTGACTGCTCTCTGGCCAGTTTGCAGGCAGAGTCCCCACACTGTTCCTCCTTCCCCTCGCTAGGCTGTTGGAGACACACTTAAGTGTGCGTCTTGATATTTCCTTAGGCAGCACGAAGTTGGTCACGGCAAGCCTGTACTCTGAATTATATGGTATTAACTTTGCTTTGCAAAGCAGAGGTCATTCAGTCACATCTCTAGTAAGAAAGTGGGGGGGCGAGGAAAAGGTAGTGTTCCTCCTCTCAAAGGGTCAGTCTGTGAATTACCAGGTACCTTTCAATGGCTTGAACACTAATCCAGAAATGTTTACAGGGAGGAGAGTTGCTGCATCTGCATACAGAAAAGCTGAAGAGATTTCACTGTAATGTATACTTTCCTTTTGGTTACCTTAGATATTGAACCCTTTATCTGAACATAAACTCAACAGACAATCCACAGACAAATCCCTAGTGTGATATTTAAAGGCAGTCAGTGTAAATAATGCATAAGAATAACAGATGGAGCCTCTGGCCAGAACAGGGTGATTCAAGTTACACATTCTCAGACTCCACTCTCAACTTGGTGTGCAGAATCCAATTGCAATTTCTGCACTGAAATATTTGTGACACTTCACTGCCACCAAGAGCTTCAAAAGCCATATTGTGACATTTATTTTTTGAAACAGGCCTTTCTCCTGACTTCAGGGGAGAAGACACTGAAAAACAATAAAGAGCAAATGCTATTTTGGTTGGAGCCATTCTTTTTCTTTGCCACTGCAAGTTTTCCCTCTCCCAGCCTGTTATAACATTTAATTACACAGGGAAGCAAGTGTTTCTCTTTTAGGGCTTCCTCTGCTTCTGTTTAATGTCAGTGACTCTTATTTCTGGTGCAGAGATTGTTATGTTTAAAGTGGATTAAAACTTCAAGAAACAGGCAGCAAGAACATACGATGTTATTTGTTCAGGAGCAGAGGTATCATTACCAAGAATTGATTGTAGTAATAAAAGTCAGAAAATAAAGGTGAAGGTTTGCTCTAAGGTATATAAAGACATTTGGCAGCAAGTCCTACACAAAGTCAATAGGCGCTTTATGAAAAGAATGCATGGACCTTTATGATTTTCAGTACGAAGAACTCTTGTCCTAAATACACATCCAACAGGTTTTGCAAGACACTGTCATCTTTTACCCACAGCCATAGCAGGCTACAACGGCAGGAGTTTGTGCTCTTACGTTCCCATACATAGCTCAGGTCTGTCCTTTCTCCTCATTCACGTATGTGAGATGAGGGAGCTGAAGTTGCCTCAATAGGTCTGGTCTGGTCCACCACCCTACCACTAGTATTACCTCCAAGTCATTACACAGACACCTTAAAAGGCAAACAAGTGACAAAGCACTGTAGATCTCTAAAATCCAAACCTTTCACAGCAGCTGATTTCAAGTTTTAATTTCCAAAGAGCGAGTATTCAGTATTTGAGAAAGTGTGAAGAGAAAATCTTGGAGGAAGTGTCAGTTGTCACTGTGATGCTCTCTGGGTTCTTTTCAACATTTAAGAAAAAAAAAAAAAAAAAAAAGGAAAAAGTAACCACAATCAAAAACCACAATACAACCCTTCTGTTTCTAATCCTTCACTTGAATATATGACCAGTGATATCAAATAGAAGTTTTACTAGAAAGCATTGTGTTCTCTGGAATCTTCACATTTGTTTCTATCATCACCAGGAACAAGAAACACTAAAATAAGAAAATTCTGTTCTCTGGTATGTACCATTGTTTCCTGTGAGGATTTCCACTGTGCTTTTGAAACCTTATTGTACAGGACACAATAAATCACTTAACTGTAGACCCTAATTACGCATTTCCAGAACAAGTAACAATCATTTAGATGACAATTTCCTCCTATGATTTTTTTCCTTATTCAATTAATTCATAATAATTGAATCTGAGGATTTGTTCCTTGAAATGGGCCCCATTTCCGCAGTCTAAGGTTTGGAATGATTCAGATGATTGCCTATTTCTGTTGTTTTACAAACACAACATGAAACAAAACTTTGCATATTACTTAATTAACCACAGGTCAAGCAGTTATTCATTGCAGAACAGACAGCAGTAATAAGTCCCAAAGTACATAAAATAACATCATCAATAACATCATCATCATTTGTACACGTTAGAACAGTGCCCAAGGACAGGCATCTAATAGAAAGCCACTGTTCTGGCAACAGACAAACAACTCAGCCTTTATCCTTAAGGAGCTGTTAGGCATGAAAAAAGCAGAGGAAGAGGGTAAAAAAGTAGGACAGAACCAAAAGAAACAGAGCTATGACACTCAAGTATCAGATTACTTCTTTTTTTTCTCTTTAAATCTTTGGTTCAGGACTTAATTAGAAAAGCAGTATCTAAAGAAGGGAGAAAGCCTAATCAAGAGCAGGAAAGTAATGAGAGCAAGTAGGAGGAGAGGGACATCAACCCAAGTCACAGGAAGAGAGAAGTGCCCCTCAAAAAGCAACCCAATCCCACAAAGCAGAACAGCCCCCATAACCACAGATAATCTGAACCTGCTACCAGCAACAACAGTACCTTTTCCTGGTAATTTCTGCTTCCCAGTCCTCAGGGTGTAGCTTCTCCCTGGATCACCCCCAAACTTTGAAAACCAACGCAGTTGAGATAGAAAGGATGACTGCCAAGTCTCTCAACGGGGGTGTGCTCTGCTCCCTTGTTGCTGGGGGAGGTGGTGAGATCAGTGGTCCCAGCTGGAGCTCATTGCCTCACCAAAGGTACTTGTAAGTCTGCACACCTGCTTTCCTATCTTTCACAGGTGAGTATAGGGCTCGTCATGCTTATTAAGGAAAACACCCTGAGTAACTAGGTATAGACTTATTATAGAAATATTACAACAATGAATTCAAGTGATTAAGCTATTCTTAATTAGTGTAAATGCATAGAACATCCTTGTGATGCTTCATGTCTTTTTTGTCTTAGCTTTGCTGGTTATTAAGCTGGTGGAACATGTGAATGTACCAGGGGCTACTAGGTGGTGCAAAAAGGGGCTAATGAGAGTAGGCATGTACACGCATGGGGAGAGGGATAGCACAGTAAACGCAGCAACAGCTAGATTGCAGTGTTGAAAACACTGTGGGGAAAACAAATGTGAGCCCTGAGCTCTGAAGTGTGATTCTCTCACTTTCCAGTTAGCAACAGAAAGCAATTTGGCGAGATTTGCTGCTCTAATAAAAAAGAGGTTGTGTAAGAAAGCTGTGGCTGCAGCATGCTTAGCCTTTTAGCTTACAGGTAAGGTAGCGCTAAAATTTCTCAGCTCAGGTACCATCGGGCTGTAAAACAGCATGAAGTCTCCTCGTTGCCTCAGCACCCAAGAACCTTATTATTGTGGTGTGCCTGCACCTGTGACTTTAGCTGGTGCCTAGAACATTGTCACCCAAGGAACACCTCAGCATACTGCTTTTGGACGTCAGACGGTCTCTCCCAAAGCGGTGGGGATAGTCTGTGACGGAAAACACATTGGGCAGTACTGCATGGCATTGCAGCCACAACTGGAAAAAGCAATAATGGAGGCATGAGAGGAAAAATCAGAGTCAGAGCTGGGAGGAAAAGTGCATAAGGTGGCAGCAGTGACAGCTCAGGCAGAGCTATGGGTCTGGGAGGCAGCTACAATATAATATACATTATGTGAGACAAAAATTAGGCTTCATGTGGCCATCACTCTCCTAAGGAAGCTCTAATTGTCACATAAACCACTTGGGCTTTCCTCCAGCTGAAATTACAACCACAGAACACAGTTACTCGCTGATAATGGGCTGTATCTTCAGCCACTGTAAATCTGCATGACTCCACAAATGCCAGAGAGGTTGTGCTGATTTAAATCAGCTAAGTAACCGATGCTGAACACTGCACAAACACTGACCAGAGGCACCCCCTGCCTGCTGGATTGACAGGCATGCTCCGTTAGCGTGGATGGGCTCGTCCTTAACAACGCACCCCTTTGTGTGGTTCTGTTGTTTCAAGTCTGAAGCCAGCTCAGCCATGCCTGTGCTATACAACTCGTGTGCTTAGCCCATGCTCGCCCACGTGCCATGCGGGAAGGAAGGGATGCCTCATCCTGGTGGACCATTGGGATACAGCTGAGGCAGCTGCTTGGTCCAGGGCCTGGGACGTGCCCTTGCTCCCTCCATGACACTGCTCTCCCCAGACAGAGGAGCTTCCCTGCCCAGCCCAGGTTTCATGGGTGCTGCAGCGGGCAGCAAAAGGGCTCACAGATCTTCTGTGCCGCGCTCCATGATAAGTGCATTCCATCCCAGTCTGGCCATTAGCAAGTATAAGAGAAGGCACTAGATGCTGCCTGATAAATTACAGTTTCCCTGGCTTTTTTTGTCTCAGGGTCCTCTGCATAAAGCCCATTTGGCACTGTGTGCCTACGATGTCTATTTACAAAATGAAGAGTGGCTTCTGCTCTAACCCATAACCCAGGCTTTTTTCGTGGCTGAAGGAGGTTGAAACATGCACATAGCTTTTGAAATCTGTCTCTAAACATTTCTTTTAGCAGCAACTGCAGATCACACCTCATAAACAGCCACATTTTTCAATACGAGTTTCACATTTGTTAGTTCTAATCTAATTATTTATAGAAATGTCCTTTTCCTGTGATCCATAATCTTCTCAAACTTTATTTGTTTCTTGCTGTGAAAAATGATTCATGCTGGGCTGAACGTATCATGGTAGCTGCATATCTGCTTGTTGCCATGCATTTCCTGACCAGAAAATGGTTCCCAGTGAACAGATCTTATGAAAAGCACTGCCAGAGGGCTAATTCAGTCCCCAAATGTTCAAGATGCTCCTGAAATTAGCTGCAAGTGCATGCAGAAGTGTAAGTAAATGTCCTTGCACATCTTCTAGCAAGTATTTATAGCATCTATTTTCTTCTCATTGATAGATTTTGCAACAGATGTTTTAAGGCATTTACCTTCATGGAAGATTAGCTCTTTTAATTTACAAAGTTAATTCTAGTGGCTGGATGGACCCACACAGGTTTAAGTTGGCAGTCAAAATGAGAACTGGAAAGTTCAAATGTTTATGTGAACATCTACCAAACCTCTCTGGTCCTTGAAACCAGCTGCAAATCAGGTTGCCTGTGGGACCGGGGCTGTAGTCCTTTCAAGACAGGGTGTAAGTGCAAAGGAAAATAAGTTCTTGGGAAGGGAACAGATCCCAATTTTGGTGACCTTAAAGAGCTTCATTCAAATGTGATTTACTGCAGGACTACACCAGTCTGTAGATCGTCAGAAAAACATGCGTTTCATTCAGACTTCCCTTTTCCCCATTTCACATGCATTTCTTTGGGGACCACAATGCAGGTGCCCTTCTCAGGGGCCAAAGAAATGCAGGCGCACGGTCAGCGTCGGGGCTGCGTGCTCCCAGGGCCCTGCTCTCACCGACCGACCTCTCGGCAAGCACATTCCTCTCCCGTAGCTGCAGAGCGAAAAGCTCACTCTCAGTGGTGCTGAGGTTGCTCATTGCTCCCGCGGACCTCAGGGAGGCTGCAAACAGCAGAGAGCTCAGTACGACTCAGTGCCAAGGGCAGCTTCGCTCCCTCCCTTTACGCACACCCCCCACTCTCCTCTGAAATTCTCTATAGCGTATTTTTAATAATCCAATTCAAGGTGAAAGCTTCCATCCAGTGGTTTTTTTCCCTTTAGTATACATTTTTATCCTAGAGTGGAGAAAAAGGTATGTTTTTTCACCACTGAGAAACACCCCACCCATATATTTCAAAGGATGGAATTATTTGTTATACGAAATTACTTGTTATTACTCCATATTAACATGTTAATCATGATTCAACAAGTTTTCCACAGAAGCCTAAAATGAATGTTAATTTATTTGGGTAAGTTTTGTTAAGAATTATTGTATCACGGCAAATGGAGAACAGATCGTTGCCAAAAGGGTTTGCTTTGTCAAGGGTAATCCTGACTGGCCAAGAATGCAGCCACAAAGGGAACGTTAGACGTGTTGGACTGGGAGTAGGGGAAGGTTTCTCCCTCTGTGATTGAGCTGGGTTATACGATCCCATTCTCCTGCAAACTAAAAAAAAAAAAAAACAAAAAAAACCCCAACCCCAAAACCCCAGCATTGTAAGCCAGTTGTGTTTCTATCGATAATTGAACTCATTAGCGTCACATGGTGACTTGGCCTCCTGTTTACCTCAGTAGACATGGAGTACTGAATTTGTGTCGTTTCTGATTTCTCCCTTCCACTTCACAGCTGCTCAGAGTAGATACTTTTTCACAGGCAATTAAAGGACCTAGGACAGGAGCAGGAGTGAGAGGGAAGACACTGTGTGTTAATTAGATTTTTTGCAAGTAATTGACCCCGTCATGAAAGGGGAATATCTGAGATTTGTTCTTGCTGTCGTACTCACAGATCTGAAGTAGTTCTGTATTGAATTAACTTCAAACCTGTACCAGACATGCAGAGTTTCAATAATGAAAGGTTTTGTTCTTTGGGGTTTTTGGGGTGGAAAAAAGGACCCAATTCTCAACCATATCTGAAATAGCTAAAAAATTCTACACCAAAACAATATTAACGTTGCTTTCTAGAATGAGAAATATGAACCTACGTATAAATATAAAAGCTATTTTCACAGTGAATCAAACAGATTTAAAATTCTGGTATTTTTACCCCAATAATAAATTTGTAAACAAAATTTTTAAAAAAGAATGTGAACAGAAAAATTCTCTCACTTGGAATATGAAACATTATCCTTACATCTGTTTATAAATTTCATGTGGAATAATAATAACAGATATTTTATTAAATGAAACTGGATTTGTACTATCAAACCATGTGTCTGTCTGTTGCACTCCTTCTCCCACAGCCTTGGAATGCTGCTGGACAGCTTCAAGGAGGCAGCTGGCGGAGGTGCACGGCTGATGCTCTGAAACAGGGAGCAAGATGCCTGACAGAAGAGGAATTTTGTTAATGTGTTCACTGAGTAAGTTCATAAAAGAAACCACATAGGAATAAAAAAAACTGCACAAAACCAGATTGCCTCACTTCTGCATACAGCAGGAGGTACTGTGCTTATGTTGGTAGGCTCTCTGTTTCAGAGCTGAGTAGCTCCATTCTATTGGTGAACTCAGAAATATATATGGTATTATATATGGTATCAGAAACAATCACAGAAGAGATACTGAAACATGTCTAAATAAAAAGGAAAATTAAAAAAAAAAAAAAAGAAAAGCAAGAAAATTATGACATTTGTGTTGTGTTTCATTTCCTCAATTTAATCTCCTAGGTAGGACTTCGTTGGCTAAGTGTTGTTCCCTACCCAATCTCTCATGGTTTGCAGGGCACTGCATGTTTAAACATGCTAGAAACCTGGACTTGGATGCATATGGTCTTCTTGAACACACGTACAGGATTTATCTCAACAGCAGAACATCTATCTTTTGTTTAGGTACCGTGCTGATGCACCTCTTCCATGTCATGCCTCTAAGTCCCACCTCTATTATCTGGAAGGCCGCTAATTCTCACCATGGCCAGGAACGTGTGACTTCTGCCCTGGCAGTAAGTCTTTTTCATCAGCAGAAAGGGGACAGCTTTGTGTTAGCAGCCAGCGCAAGCAGAGAGGCTGGAGAATTAACAAACAGAATTAGCAGGTTTGCCAGCAGCTATTTAGATTAGATTAGAAAAGGTGTTAGGAGGTATTAGCTGAGGATGGGCTCGGAGATAGTGATAGGGGTCAGTAGGGACATTAGAGGGCACTCAGGGACGAGACTTTCTGCACCACAGCATTCCCTAGGCTCAGGGGAAAGGTTTGGGTCAAGTATCGCTCAGTATCTGGGAGGGTGAGGTGGGTGGACACAGAACAAAGTGACCATGTCCCATGGGCTCTGGGTGAACATTACTACTGCACTCCTGTCCCAAAATGTAAATGGCTCATCCATCCCTAGAAATCAGGTGGTCTGATGCCTTCAGGATCAATTCATAGCAGGGCTATGAATACAATGTTGAATGTGAATGTGTGTACAATGTGAATACAAGAATATAGACAATGTTGAGAATTTCCCTGGTGGACCTGGGTTCCTCAGGCCTGATCATGAGTTGATTTTACAGAGCAGGCAGCTTTCTGAGGACAATGTAGTTTCTGACAGCATTTGTGTGAACAGGTGGTCCCTACCTCCCAAGTGGCACTGCCTTCATCAGACAACAGATAGTCTTCACTATGAACATTGCCTGGCACATCATCCTCTCCTTCTTTAGCGCCTACCCCATGTTTCTGGGGGTCTGTCCATGCTTCCATGCCCTGATTGCAATCCTGCCACATCTCAAACTTCATCTGGAAATGACTGTCTTTTTCTTTCCTCTGCTGCTCTTCCATCTCTCATCTGGAGGCAATGGAAATGACTCTGGAGGGAACTCGTGTGGCTTGCTTTTCTTGGTCCTTGTAGGTAGCTTACTGATTAAAAGTGTCCTCCACTTTTTCTTTTTTCCAGAAGATGATATGCTTATACTTCTTGCCCCTGAATCCTCCCTCCCTCTCCATCTCCCCCCTTCCAACTTCACAGCACCCCCAAAAATTACAGTAACCAGATCCACGACAGGATGAGACAGAAACTTTGAGAGCTTATAGTTTCCCTGTTGACACCTGTAGTGTTTCAAGATGCCTTCTGTAGACTTGGGAAGGGTGAATGATCAATTTGGCATCATCCTTGCTCTGCATAATATACCCCTGTCTCAAAATCCACCATTTCTCTAATAATGTGGAGGAGGTGAACATCAGCAAAGGTGTGGTTGACTATGTGGTCAGGATGGTCCTCAAATCCTGTGGCAGGAGGAATATGGCAGGTGGATAAAGGGCACCCTGCGTGGAGGGGAAGCCCCCACATCTGTGATTTGCATAGTTTGAACAAAGAAGACCCACAATAGGCTACTATGGGAAGTAAGGCTCAACAGACTGGAAAGCAAAATGTTTTTACAAATTTAAAAAAGAAAGGAAAATGGAGAGAGTAATTATTAACAGGCTTGGCTCTGCCCTGGGCATATATTGAGTATAAATTCCAAGGGGACAAAGGTGATAAACTGAACAGGGAATATCAAGGATGCGCCATTAACCGCATTTGCTCTTTCAAAAAAAGCAGACTCTGCAGTGAGCATCCACAGGGCTGTTGAGTCACTTTGTTCAAGCGTTTTCCCAAAACAAAGGGGTACCCAGAGGACAGCAGCTCTGGAGCATCATCAGCTCTGGAGGGAATGCAACACCGCTGCAGTGGCACAGTAGCTCCATTACTGCACATCAGAATCCTGGACAGAAATTAATTTCATAGTGCTAAAAAAAAAAAAAACCGAAAAACCAAACATACAGCTATATAAAACAACCTTTTCCCGCTGGATGGCTGCTCTGCTTACACCAAAACAATAACAGCACTAACAAGGAGAGCAAACAAGGCTAGCAGGATGGGTGGGAAAACTGAGTATTTAGGAAAGTGAAAGTTAAAGTTTCAAAGAAACAGAATAATAACAAAAATTGAAACCAAAGTATCTTTTGTGGATGATTTGTATGTTTTTGTTAAGCCGTTGTTTTACCACTGTAAATAAATAATTATCATTTCATTAACATCAAATGAGCTATAGGGCTTGCTTTGACCCCCTTCATGCTTTACTCCCGTTTTTTATATCGCTGCTGCCGACAGTGCCTGAGTCACGAAGCCCCTCTTAGCAAAGCCAGCAGCCTCTGGCCTGAGCGGAGGAGAGGGGCTTCCCCCGGAGGAGGGCGCGGAGCTGCCGCGGCCGCGGAGAGGCGCGGAGCCTGCCCAGCGGCAGTGGCGGCGGCGCACCGCCAGGTGGCGCTACCGCACCGCCGGCCGCCCCTTCGTCCCCGCTCCCCAGCCCCCGCAACACCTACGCGTTTCCCTTCATATACTTAATATAAACACAATTTATTAAATGCATACATCGCCTCGCATTTTTAACCCGGTTAATTATTCGGGATGAGCACTTTATTAGGCCGTTTTTCTTCGCTCCTTCCCCTTTGGGCTGGGTGTCTCGTATTTATCACCAGAGGGATGCAGCAGGGCTGAAGCTCAGTGGGCTTCAGCTCTCTTCGTTTCAGCCGACCTTTCTATACCTTGAGAGGCATGTCAGGAGAAATAAAAAAGAAATAAAGTAGTGAAGCAGGAATTAAAATGTATCCAACAGTTGACATATCATGATGGATTCCCTGCCAATTTGGTTCCTGTGCAAGTTAGGTATGGGTGGGTTTTTTTCAACAGCTTTATGAAACACAAGTTACTTAAAGCCACTTGACCCCAGCCCTTCTCCTTAAGAGAAAAGTTTCTGAAATGCCTCTCAGGGTCACTGTGGGAAATTGCTCTTCAACAGAGGTTTGTGAGGATTTCCGTGCTAGAGCAGGAGCATCCTACAGCTTCTTGTTCATACAAATGCTAGATGATTTCCAAACTAAGTCTTCCAACTTCAACTATTCTGAGATTTTAAGTAGCTTCTACTCTCCTAACTGGCTGACCCCTTCCCATTGCTTTATTCTGCTGCTTCTGGGAGTTGTCACTTATTCTCAGTGCCTACTCAAGTTTGTGGGACTTGAATCATTCAGCACTGTCGTTTCCCAGACTGAGTCCAAACAAACTAGTTAAGCAAGTCTTGGAGTGTTATCTCCCAGGAATGGTGTTGAAAACCTCAGTCCTCTCAACACCTCTCATACAGGCACAGCAATGACCCTTCTCGTCTGGGCTGTCCCAAAATACCTCCTGCTGTTTCTGTACTCAGTCTCTTTGACTCGCTGCGGGGGGCTGCACCCTGACACCTCACCAAGGAAGGGCAACGCAAAGCAGAAAACTCCAAACACCAAAGCTGAGTTTCCAAATAAAGTGATTTGGCCAGCTTTGTGTTTATTAAGCAGTAAATGACTAGTGTCGGCCTTGCTTATGCAACATACCTCTCCTTAATGAAGGTTAAATGTGCTCGCTAGCTTGCTACAGAGACATCACCAAAGATTTATTCTTTCTTTTAAACACACAGTTGAATGGCCTTGGTATTTATATAATCAGTAACCCATAAAAGCTTAAGGGGAATTTTTATCCCAGAGACTCATTTCTGTCCCCACTGATTTAGCAGTAAAACTGTGATTGGTCTTGGGACACATGGGATTATGAAGAAAGATACTAGACATTTTTAACCAGACACAGTCTCTTAAAATGTTTGGAGAAAGAAATACTGGAGTCCTTTGAAGCTACTTTCAATTAAGCTTTTAAATTAATTAGGATGTTATTTCTTTGTAACAGCTAGACCATAAATTTGGATTCTAACTAAATACTGGGTGAAAACTTTATGTCACATGTCACTGCTTGCAAATTCACTGTCAGATTTGACCAAAGTAACTTGGAGAGATGCTCTTTTCTCCTTCTCCATGAGCATAGCAACTTCCCTCTGGGAAAACAAAGCAAAGCTGAAGAATTTGCCATTATGTTGTTATATGAAAAAAATACCAGTTTAATTACTATAATCACACAAGTCACAGATTTCTTCTGCAGCTCTGGTCAAGATTTCACTGGAATTTCTCTGTCACAGTCCTCCAAAGACTGTCTCTTGTCTCTGGAGGAAGCTGCCAGTGCCTGGTGCCACATTAATCCTTAAAGTGTTAATGAAATACACTTTTACTGGACCATTTTCAGTCATATCATATTTTAAGACAAATATGAGCAGCTTTCACTATCTTGGCACAAAAGTTAAGGAGCAGATAATGCTAACTGCTACTGGCAGCATTATGGGGCAATGAATTTTTAATAACTACGAAGTATTACAGGTATAGCTATTTCTCTGAATGTTAGGTCAGAAGAGTTCTTTTGTCTCTGTCCCTTATTACCCTTTATTCCTCCATCTCTATAATCTTCCATTTCTTCAGCTAATTTAAAGGAAAATCCTACTATATTTCTGGCTGCAAAATTAACCCTACCCTTTCCCTTTTGTTTTCTCCTCTTTGATCCCCCATGACATCAATTCAAAATAAAAAGTTGTTGTACACCTGAACTTTTTTTCCAAGTTAGCCTTTAAGGATTTCCAGCATTTGGTGATGAACAGTTACATGAGTAAGGTTAATAGTTTACTAGGACAAAAAGAACATGAATTTCTTTCAGTCTACATTATTTGGTGATAGTACTCATCAGGGAATCACCTGAGGCTGGTTTCTGAGCTGCTTAGTTAAAAAATGTGTCTCTGCCGTCAGCCAAACTGTTGCGGTTTTTTCCCCTGGGCCACCTGGTAAAGGCTGACAACTGTCTGGTCAACAGAGTGAGTGCAATGTGAGCAGCAGCATGGTCGGGGGGACGACAGACAATATAATGCCTGACCCTGTCTCTTGCAGCTCCCTACTCAAATGCAAATCACCACCTTAAGACGGCATTGCAGAATGACTTGACCTGAAATCCCAGCCTGCAGCCTTCACCAAAGGTAACTTGATGATACATTGCTAAGAAAGGCACGGAAATGTTGGTAGCACACATTATTTCCCCTGTGCTGAGCAACGCCCAAATGTTCTATGAACTCTACCCCGTGTTTCTGTCTGAAATGTTTGTGCCACCCCAAGCCTGCAGGGTCTGGGACACCAAATATACAGTCATGGGTTTATGCTGCTGAACACTACATTGTCTAGATGCTCTGCCCTGACCATTCAGAAGAGCTTTGCATAACATTTCACAATTTTTAACCTAAATCTTCTCATGAATCTGTGATTTAGGGTTTCCCCACCTTAACCATGTATAAAGAATTTCAGCAGTCACTGTCCTTCATTCTTGAAGCCAAGGAATAAAACTGTTCTTTTGTTGTTTTGACCTGAACGCAGTAGAGCACAGATGGTTGTTAATATTTAACTGTATCCTAATCTTCTTTTTCATGAGTAATATTTACCCATACTATGTGAGGCTGAGAGATGCCTGAGACAATCAGGACTTGGAAATCGTCATGTGCTCTTGTGTTTAAGCAACTCAGCTTGAAAGAGAAGTCTTCTCAGTTCCTACCATGCAATGTAGCCTAATGTTTTAAAATTGGAAGTGTGTAGCAGATGCTGGTCTGGATATTCAAGCACCTAGAAACAGATTTGTTTCTTGGAGGTGTTGTAGGCAATCATTGTCTCCAGAAAAACATCAGTTGGAGTCTGTCCATGCTTAGAACATGCTGTACGATACCCCCAAAAAGTCTACATGTGGGTTGGACCTGATGGTAACTACTACAGTCTAAATCCTGCCACGCTTACACATAACTATTTTTCCTACCCAACAGACTTTACCATTTCCCTGCCCCCCCTCCCTTTTTTTATTCTAATAAGAACATAGATCAAGATTTTTTAAATGATGACTGATTCTGAGTGTTTGATTTGCCATCTCTCCAAGGCCCTGATTTTCAGAGGATGCTTGGCCAAAATTTTGTGACCCACAGACCATATTAAAATGTTATAAGTTAGACAAAATATGGCATTACCAGCAGAGCCATAAGTGAGATGAATAAATTCTCTTACCAGAAAATATCAGTTGCATTAACATAAATGAACAAATTAAAGCTTTTCTAAATACATGACTTGAGAGCTTTCAAATCAACAGAAATGGGAAGATTAAGTCTGCTGAGACTCTTGTCTGTTTTCATACAGGTTTGAAAAAGACCTAGCGATCTGAGAAATTAAGGTCTTGCAAAGTTTGTGAAAATAGCTGGCTGCATAGACCATTCAGGTAGAGTCTGTGACTGGAGCTCGTACATTACCAGAAACTGGAGAATCCACTTGAGAGAGATTTGTCCAGATGCCATCATTCAAGAAAAATACTTTTTTGGGACATCAACCATAAGATTCCAACTCTGAAGCCAGTTCCCACTAGCATTGAGCTTTCAGAACAACTTTTACTTTCTGGTTTTACAGTACCTCATTACTTCAGAATTTTTCCCTCCAACAATAAGTCCTTAGATAACTTCTGAGAAGTCCTGCTGGGGGCCAACATTTTGGGGGATTTTTGTTTTTACTTTTCAGGATAACGTAGCGACTGTGTTGGCACCCTGTAAAAGTCACAGAAATGCAGGCTCCCGCTCTTCAAAATATGCTATATAGATGAAACTACTGCTCAAATGTCTCTCTTGCCACTTCTGGAGGGACTCAACTTCTACTAGAAATAATGCAAGTTCATTGATCTGTTTGTTGACTACACTCCTGCCAACTTTGTGCCTGAGAGCAATTTTTTCCTGTCATGATATTTACCACTCACTTGGGCACGTAATTCTCACAAACCGCAGGGCATGTTCCTTCATCCTTATCACAGAAGGCCCTCTTCTCTCTTCCCACATGCTTTTACCAATCCAGCTTCTCAGGTTTACAAGAAGAAGAAGAAGAACAACAACAACAACAAAAACAACAACAACAAAAACAAGGACAAGAACAAGAAAATCCTCTCTCTCCCCCATCCTCGGTGTGAGTCATAGATCAAGATTAAAAAAGAGGATCATTCAAAAGAGTTGGCCCAATGGTGTCAAAATCATCTAAATATTTTAATGTTCTGATTGGAAAACATTATCAGCTGGAAGAGTTATGATTTTTTTATTTACAGAAGACATTAAAAATAAATATTCAGAATTTTGATAAATATGCAAAAGGAAAATAATGATTCGAAGTATCCTATGATATTTCAATATGCAATGGCAAGCAGTGGAAAAGGTGTGTTGATGTGGAAAATTCTTAATTAACATTTGAGGAAGTATTCTCTGTCTGCCCCCTCCTCAGCTCATTGTACAAGATTTTAATATCCTTGTGTATTTTCTGTGCTATAAATCCTCACTTCTATGTCAGGGAGTGGCATGTATGATCAACAGTTTCTCATTAAAAATTGTGATGGGCACTATTGATCTACCTTCCAACAGGGTACTTACTTACAACTTCAAATGAATATTAATTAAGCTATTAGTCCTCCACACAAAAAAAAACCAACAAAGTGGTTTCTCAGTCTCAATAAATGAACACAGTAATTGTCATCAGTATCCCTAAATGTCAAGTTCATTATTTGGCCTCCAGAGCAGTTGCCCTAAAAGGCAATAGAACATAATTCTCAAACACTGAAATTATTTCATTTTATATTGAGAGAACTTGCAAGCATCTTCTCTGTTTGTCAAGTGATGCAGCAGTTCTTTTATTTTAACAGTGATGAAAAGGTGCACCAAACATCACTGAAAATCTGCATGTCTCCAATTGGTTTTCTGTGCTAGCAAGGATCCAACTTTTTTCTGATCTAAGATGACAACAGTAGATGAAGGAAAAAAGTGAGTTATATTCCTGCAGGGGTGAAATCTCATTCAGTTGCTGTTGGTTGATTTATTTTTTTTCCTGTGTAAAATAAATGAACCCTTGGCTGGTGATCAGGATTGCTACCAGTTCCTGGTTTCTGTTAAAAAGCCTTTTACTACCTCTCTTCCTGCTTTGCAGCCCACACTAAAGTTTGCATAAGAGGCAAATCCAGGTCCCAGAAACGTAGCCAAGGGAATGGGGAACACCCTGGGGCTGTCGGAGCAGGATGGCAAAGATGGGATGGAGATATATGGCGAGCTGGACTGCAGCTGTCAAAGAAGCCAGAGACAACTGTACCGCTCCTCTCCCTTCTGGGTCAGTTGAATACTCTTTGCAGGAATGAGAGACAATTGCTGTTATAAATAACTTCTTCTGGGAGGGTGGCTGAAGTGGTCTGAAGAAAGTGAAATAGCCTTGGAAAGGAAGGTAAAACTGATACTCAGAGAATCACAAGACATCTTCCTCTCATTTTGAATTAGATTCTCATGTAAACTGAGGAGAAGCTAAACTAAATGATGATTAAGTAGTGGAAACACAGTAGTCCCATGCTGTTTCTTTGTAATAATTAACAATGAAATTGGGGCATACCATTTAAACCTATTGGTATGTCCTTCTAAAATCACATTATTTCATCTTTGAGAAGTCCACACTTACTAATCCATGTAGCTATAAAATATTAAGTATTATAAACTTTGTTTAGATAATTCTATTAGACATAAACCATTGTCCATGTCTGAGACTAAGATTGGACCTGGCCACATCTAAGCTCCATCAGGACTTCAGAAAGCAAAGACATCTACTCTGAACCTCGTGGCTCAATGGGAGGGTTTTACTTACCCTTTTGTGTCTCCAGTCTCTTTTTGAATCATTCTAACTCAATTCTAACTCTATTTACCTTTACATGTTTCTTCCATGCAGTAATTAATAAGGTTAACCTTGCCATCAAACTTATTGAACCTTGGTAAACCGTTGTTAAACTTTGTTAAATTCCATTGAATTTATTCAACTCTGTCAAATTATTATTTTTACCTCAATAAAAAATATTACTACTTCTCTTTTGTGAGTGAGGTGCATTCCACTCTTTCGCAACAGCAAGGTGGCCCTTTGCTGCTGTCCCATGTCACCCACAGCCCCTGGGTCCCCCCAGCATGGGGTCTATGCATGTGAAACCCTCAGCTGCCCTATTACCCCTCTCCTACTCAGGTACCAGATAGGAAAAAATCGATAAAAGTGTCAAATAAAGATCTTTTCAGATAGTAATTTGCTTGTGGCTCCTGCCTAACCAGTACCAAATGGGGAGATGGATCCCCTTGTAAGCAATGGTTGCTTATGGTCAGTTGTCCTGTGTCAAAGACAGGGGTGTTCGTTTTGGAGGAAGTTCCAGAATACCACTTGCTTTGAAGTGCAATAAAGGAATAAAAAAATCAGTTGAGAGCCATTTTCTTTGCAGTGCACAGAATAATATGCTCGTTCAAGGAAAAAAATAGACAAAGCTCATCTGCATTGCCAATTTGGAGGGATGGCTTGTTCACCTCTCGCAGGCTGAAGAGAACCTCGGGGCAGTGCTGCTTGCACAGAGGCTGTCTTATCCGGCTACTGAAAGACAGGAAGCTCTGGGTTACCATGTGAGTGTTTGAGGATAACTAGACAGTATTACTGATCTAAAATGTTCAGAGCTTGCAAGGCCACGGATTGTGCTGTAAAAACACACACAGTCAGAATGAGTGGAGAAAAATGAAAACTTCATGTGCCCAAAGCTCAGGAGAATGCGTTCGCAACACAGTTAAAATCTAGGGGTCTAATTAAGGACCAGTTAACATGGGTGTTGGACTCAGAGAAGCCTCCCTTTCAAAACCTTAACTACTGCCTCGTACAGCACCAAAAATCATTCAAATTTTGAGAAAATAGTTAATTTTTAATATTTGGGCTGAAGGGAGGGCTGGTGAAAAGAACATATGAGCCACCTGAGATGACCAAGTTGTCAGATCAAGAAAGCACTTGATGTAGCATCGGTGATCTTGCACCCTTTTTTGTAGCCCCATTTTCATCTCAGGAAATGGTTCAGAAAATGCCGAGGCTGTGAGGGCAACCAAGGCCCAAGCAGAGAGCTTCAGAGATCCCCAAGGGGGCTGAAGAGCAAGAGCTCAGGTAGAACTGCTCCAATCAAGTGAGCCAACCAAACCAGGTGCTGCCGTTCCCCCCTTCATGGGAATGTCCATCCTGCACCCCTGGCTCCTTCTGGGCCAGATTGGGGTGCAGCAAACTCTGCAGCAGGCAGCAGCAGCCTTTCACAATCCATTTAATTGGTTCACTAATTATCCCATTTTAAACAGCTCTAAAATAAACCAGACTGCAGTCATGCTGAAAAAAAAATAAATATGGCTGTGTCTGAAACCTGACTACAATCCAATTTCTTTAAAGGTTGCCTGATACAGATATCACAAAAAACAGCTCTGCAGCAGCAGAGATTGATTCCACTTCCCCTCTTTTGCCAGGGAATAACCTTAGGAAAACTTTCAAATTGATGGTAATTCACTAGTTTCAAAGGGCAGAAAATATAAATCTTTAATAAAGAGGTTTGCCCCAAGAAAGAACTGCCAGTTTAAAGAGCTTAGAGCTCCAAATTGTTGGCCTGTGCTCTCTTTAATTTAATACAGGAGGACCTTGGCTAACTTCATTAAGAGGATGACAGTGAAATTGAGATAAATCAACCCATGGTGGGGGAGGGACCAATACAGAGAAAATGATAACCAGTAGGACAAATAGGTTATATTATCACACAAGCAATTAACTTTCATGTTAGTGTTAAAATGAGTTTCATTAACATAAACTATGTGTTTTACACCAGAGCCCATGCTATTGTGAAATTAAACACATTGTATGATTCATGTAAATGCATCTATAGTTCCTGGACCTTTCTTAGGTTTAGTTCTTGATTATTTTCAGCCCACTCATTAAGAGTGAATCTTGTTCTTTTTTGTAGTAACTTCTCAGTTAAAAAATTTGGTTTGAGTTTTATGTCTTCACTAACTAGTATCTCAGAAAAGTCTTTACTCACTTGTAACTCAAATAATCCCGGAGTTTTTATTTCTAGTGCTAGCTTGTAGTAAGTTTGCAAAAATATTTTTTACTCTATGAAAAGATTTCCATCCTCTGCCATCTTTTAACAGTCATGCTAAGCAAATATTTACTAAGACTTCACGCATGGCTCACAATGGCCAGAAAACAAAAAGTGTTAAGAAAGATAACCTCATTGTACAGGGCTTTAGTTCTGCCTTGTAACTGATTGTTTATTTTTTTTCCCTGCAGGGAATATCAACAACTTTTGTAAAGACTTTTCCTCCAGAAAGCTGAGTCACCAGTTTTATCAAACACATTCAGCATAAACTGCATATTTCAATAACATTTTTTCTTCATTTTCACAGAAATTGCACTGAATAACATTCAGTTCTTCCTACTTAGCAAGAATTTAAATTCAGAAACGTAATTTCAGGTCTTGTAATAGCAGCTTTTTAATGCCAGCCCTCTGTAGCACCCCTCTTGTTTGTGTCTATTCCTTTTCAGAGGCAGAGTGCTGGACACTGAGGGAAAGGCATCTCTCACTCAGCCCTTCTCTTATCTCATCTTTGGGCCATTAGTGGTGCACATCTACAGAACTGTTTTCATTTCGTGTTTTGGAGGTAGTGACCTGGGAAGGGTAGGGGTGGGTTGTGACTCTGGTTTTGGCTGAGCCCTGCTCTCTGCTCTCCTCTTCTCACCTCTGCACTCCCCATAGACCACTCGTCCCCTTAGGATGGAAGTCTCACTGGGATTACCATTTTTCACTTTAGATAAATGCTGAGCATCACGTGACAGTGTCCCATCAATCATTTCCAAGCACATCCTGCAGCTCCGTGTTTTACATGGCAGCTGCCAGGCATCCTGCACTTACAGACTACAGACATAACTTTAGCAAAGGAAGTATTTTAGTCAGTACAGCTAAGGAGGACACACACCAAAATGAGTTCTGTGCTATTTCTTGTTCAGGTCTACCTCTGGACTTTCTGATTTTGAATATATTAATTTCCTGAAAGAAAGTCCATACTTCAGCATAAAATACCGTGGTGTAAGACTGAATGAAATTCAAGAGCCTTGACTAGAACAGGAAATTTCTTTTTAATGTTTTTATCCCATTTACATTGAGTTAGAATACATTTCCTTAGAACAGGGTACAGGAAAATATTCTTCTTATAATTGATTGATTTAAAAGGGTTCTGCTCTACATCAGCAAACGGGAACAATACAGACTTGAGGCGGCAGACAACCTGATCTTGAAATAAGAGCACTAAACATTAACAACTGCAATAACTGACCCGTCATGTCATCTGCTTAAAAAAGACTTAAACGATGACTTATAAACTAAATTGCAGAATGGAGAATCACTAGATATGTCTGATTGATTCATTGCTGATGGATGCTTTATGTACAGTTTGGGCAGTCACACGGGCTGCACGTACACTTACCTGCTACCACCAGCCGTCACAGGTCTCCTCTGTCATGGGCATCTGTTGTGGCAGCCAAGGTCCTCCCTGGGTCTCAAGCTGGACTTTGCTTTCTATGGGCGGGGGGGGAGGTGGCTGGTCCTCCTTTGGTTCATGCATGGGGGGAGAGGCTGTGGTGAGAACTCCCCCTAGCCTAAGGTCCTGCCTTCATGCAAACCCCAAGGGAAGACTAGAAACCAAACAAGCAAAGCTGAGCTTTTGAATATTCTCCAATTCTCTAACCAGTTTCAGCCCCAGTTTTCACAGGTTTCTAAGTATTTCTGTATTCGGTAACCTTCAATGGATTTCTTCTCCATGCCTGTCTTCCCCTTAAATCAATTAAATCTTTTATCCTGCAGCCTAAGGAAACTTTCAGTGTGCAGTAGGAGCTGAGCTCACACTGAGGTCTCTCATGGAGTGAGGTTATCACAAGGGTCTCTTTAACAGTCTTCTTCCTGTTGTAATATATCTCTTATTCCAGGGACAGTCCTTTATTTCTATAACTCTTTATTTTGTTCGCATCTCATATGAATGAATCAATGAAATTTCACAGGATCACAGAACTGATGAGGTTGGAAGAGACATCTGGAGGTCAACTGCTTCATCTCCCCTGCTCAAGCAGAGCCACTCAGAGCCAGTTGCCCAGAACTATGTCCAGATGGCTTTTGAATATCTCCAAGGATGGAAACTCCACAACCTCTCTGGGCAACTTGTGCCCGCGCTTGGTCACCCTCAGAGTATAATGTATACAACAACACTAAACAGACACAGAATCATAAGAAAAAATGACTGAAGGTTTGCTGGGATTGTTTCTAACTCATTCATGATCTTGGGACAGGAGCAGTTGCACATAATTGTTTTTGACAGACATATCTTTCATCTGATCTTCAGGAATGGAGACTTCACAATCCCTCCCAGCAGCCTCTTCCATTCTAACTTGGAAGACCTGCAGTTTCTCTAATTTTTAAAGTTTTTTTTTCTTTTCCTTGCAGTTTTAATCCATCCATTGTTTCTTCTCTTAGAAAGAATTGTTCTTCCCCTTTCTCTTGTAAAAGCCTTTTATTGTATTTGAGGTAAGTGTTCATTAAACCTTACATTCAGTGTAGAAAAAAAGCCTGAGAATCAAATCCTCTAAGAAAACCTATAATAAAGTTCAAATTTCTCAGTTTGTATTGACTGAATTAAAAATACTCAAACAAAATGGTCCTTGTTTGTTGTGTGGGTGTCTGTTTTTGTCAGTTAGGTTGACGGTTGGACAAGATGATCTTTAAGGTCCCTTCCAACCTAGAAGATTCTGTGATTCTGTGAAAATAATTAACACAATCCCATAAGAAGTTGCCTGTTGCATTGTATTTCCCAGGCACTGTTTTAGCAGTTACAGTTCTGGTTAGAAATAATACATGAAGAAGTAAACGTCTCAGAAGTTGCCTTTGAAAACAAGTCTTTGTCTTCCACTGAGTTCAGTATGTCTTATGGCAAATGTTCAGTGAAGAAGTAAATATCCTCTGGAGAAGTCTAGCTGTTTCTAGGGGGAGCAGTACCACCAGAGCTCCTTGAAGTTCTGGTGCAGAGCTACCAGCTGTACAAAGATACATGAGCCTGCTGAGAGGGGTTTCTGCGATGTGGCATGGCACAGCAGAGTGCAGTGCTGCCTGCATGGCTGAGGAAGCTGCAGGGCTCTGTGATGGAAATGGAAAGGTGCTGCTTTTGAGGTTAAAGCAATGTTTTAAAGGACAACTAAATGGAAAACCTTGCAAAAATCCTCTGAGATATTGACCTTTTTTGGAATGCTTGACTGCAACCACTGATGAAACAGCCTTGTTTTCTAGTGCACGCACACAACCAGAGCTATACAACCTGGTAAAATAAAACTTCTTGTATTGCTGACATCTCTATGTAGAAAGGAATCAAAGATTTCTTTAAAAAAGACATGTTTTTCCTCTGATGCCACAATTCACAGAAATGTCAAGTACTTCTAGGAGTTGTTCAAATATTCCTATGAGTTACTGCTCATTAGTAGGATATAATTCTCCTTTGTCTGAATATTTTCAGACTTCAGTGAAGGGGAATTAGGATTATTTACAAATGGAGAGATTGACTACAGCGACATAACTTCGGCAAAATCCATATTAGTGGCTAATAATGCAGGAAAGTATTATCATGGGGAAATATGCTGTCATCATTTGAATTTTCAATCATTTTTCAAGTGTTTCAGACTGCAGGGGATATGACACTTCAATGTTCAGAAATGCTGAGACATATCTTCACCAAGTGGTTAATCTTGTATTTACAGTTGAAAGGATCTTAACATGTTTTCTATGTTCTGGGGATTTCTATATGTGCATCAGGTGAAGACTGCATAGCTGCAACTTGTATTTTATACATTAAAAGGACTGAGAGAAACCTCCAGTGAATAAATATATAATACTAATACTTCTTTTATAAAATGAGGAGTTTCTTATGTTACGGTTTGAATGTTAAGAGCAATCAGATCTCGTATATGCTGCAGCTTATAATGAATTATTTGAAGAGGAAGCTGCAAAAAATAATAAATGACAAGTTCTTTGATCATAAATGTATTTTTTAGCTAAAAAAAACCCCCATAATGGCAAAGGAGAAGGAAAGGAAGGAAATCTCATTTGTTTGTGTATCTTAGTATTAAAGGACCTGTATTCAGAGTTTGATTCCAGCTACTTTTTCTGATTTGCGTGTTGGTGTCTTACAAAGCTTTAAGCTTTATTTCAGGTATGAAACTTCACAAAAGTTGAGTATATCATGTTCATACGAAGGATATTGCATGAAGTGAATGAATTCCCATGTTTTAGGAACTCTTTGTTCTCTTCTTTTTTTAAAATGTGTGAATTTTGTTATTTCCAGTCCTTTGCCAAATGCACCCATGGAGAGAGCATTTTCCTTTTGGCTTAGGTAGCGTAAATCTGCCAAATATTGCTATTTGGGTCTCATAAAGAGTGCTCCTATAATTTATGTAAAGAATTAAAAACCTTAAAAATCCCACCTAAAAATCCAAAACCCCAGCTTAAAATGAAGCAAGGGCTATTACAAATACTAACATAAACCCTAGAGTAATCAAGTTATATATATCTGAGACTAAAGAATGTGCAGCTCAGACATGCTCAGGGGAAATGTTTTTTATTTAAAGCATCCCTCAAAATCAAGCCTTACCCATTATTTTTCCTGTGATGCTCGATCTCCATACAGGGAATGGTTGTCACATCCCGAGACCTTTCTGTCAGGTTTTGTTCCATGGGCCAACAGATAGAAAAGCTGTCAGAAGGCACAAGCACAGACAGCTAATGTGAGTGTGTAAACCTCGCTTTCTTAGGAAGTCAGGCAATGAAAACTCCATCACTGACTTCAGACGTTCACAAAAATAGGTAACTCGGGTTGGGCTGAGCTCATTGCATATTGTTACACATGGTTTGTTGCCAAGACATGGACTGCAAGTTGTATAATGTGTGAGCAGCAGCAGCAGCTTTGGAACCAGTGTTAGAAGTGTAATTGGGTGAAATCCAGGATCCTTTTAAGATGGTGAGAATTCTGCCAGGAACTTTTTGGAGCTCGGACTCATTAACTGCAACTGGGTTCAGAAATAAAGGCAAACATGACTAAAATTTTCTCAGCTCCTAGGGAAAAAATTTCTACACCTCAAAATATGGATTTATTTACATAATCTTCCCAAATAATAATACTTTTGAAAATGGGCGTACTACAGATTTCATAATGGGAATGAGATAGAACCAGCCAGGCGCTGTTCTTACAGAAACATCCTGTGCCTTTAACACAATTAGAACCTAAGCACATACAATTTCTAAACCTCAGCTGGGGCCAGCAGCTTTTCTTCTTGATTTTCTGTGATGGGTACAGAGTGATGCATAATGGCTCACTTGGCAGGCTGCCTTTGGAGAGGGACAGGTAGAGCTAATCTCTAAAAATCTGTGAAAAGAGGTGACATAAGAATGCCTTGCCCCACTTGCTAGAAAATAATGACTCCCTATCGTTGATTTATGTCCAGGAGGTGCACTTGAGAATATATGTAAAATCAGGAGCTGCTCACTTGAGGTTTTAGGACCGTCGTGGATGAAAATAAGATTGTAAGAAATTGACTTATAGGTACAGGGGAAAGGTATTTGTTGCAAGTAAAGCCTGCTGGATACTTATTAGCTACTCCTGCTCTAACACAGTCCAGAAAACACCCTCGGAAATCTTTGTTTTCTGAAGCTACAAACGGTTTCTGAATCCATTATTGTACCAAACGCGGACACAAAGTGCAGTTACTCCCTCATCCCTTGATTTCCTTCAGCTGCAGCCAGAACAAGCTTTCTTTGTTTCCGGTAAGTTAATGGTTTACCATTAACAGCAAGAGAAAGACTTTTTAAAAAGACAAAGCGTGGTATCAACCTGTCTCTCTCTTACACATATACACACAAAAGCCTAATCAGCAAACCAGAAACAACCAGGAATAGTGTGCAAGACTTTTAGTATAGAATTATACTGGACTATGAAAGCAGTGCAAACAGTCTGACATACATGTTACCGTGGGCTTCATATCACATAATATCACAGGCTTTCTGTTATCATGCACAGGTACTTGATTTCCTTTATCACAGAGAGTTCACACTAAAATTAGTGATATTTTGTTTGTTTTTTAATGCAGGCTTCAAAGAAGGCAAAAAAGACTGAACAGTGAGGATCCACTCTGGGCTGGGCAAGTTTCTTTTGGTAAGTAATTTATTTCCCCAAAAGAGATTGCTGCTTCATTTCACCCAAAGTGACGTTCTTTGCAAAAACATACTGCAAGCGATTTACATCATAAGATATAAAGATCTATAGGAAAAAATCTGTAGGAAAATTGTTTCCTCTGACAAACCCTGTAGCTCTAGCATCATCTCAGAGTTTGGACTGATGTTTTCAAGGGTCTTCAGTGCCCACTTATGGCCTTTTTCCCTGTTCCTGCCTGTGTCGGTGGTCCGTTGGGGTCCCCCTATACTTTGATTTGGAAGGTCATGTAACAGAAGATGCTGTGGTCCCCAGACCCCATCACTTCAGTTGACCCTCCATTAGTACATGCCAGAAGGCAGGGATTAGGGGTTTTAGCTATGCTCTTGCACTGCTAGGGCAAACCCATGGCTTGTTCATGTCCCTTTATACCACCTGTTCTCCTTGTGTCTACACTGTTGGAGTTTCAGTCCAAAATGGAGGCAAAATGACAGCAGAAAAGACATAGTACAGTCTAATACCCAAAGTGACAGTTGCAAAACAAAGGGGAGCTGTGTCTCTCCCGTAGGTGTCTGCAAACATACACTGAATCCTTAGGCTGATGCATTGTTCCTCTAGAGAGACATACTGAAAGAAATAGGGTTTCTTTGCCCTTCTGCAGAGCATTTGGCATCTCCCTGAGTGATGACACATTTGTTGTCACCATCAACGCAAAAATTCATACTTGGAAGCATTTTTTGATTCTGTAGATATGGGCACTTGGGTGAAATGAATGGATCACAAAATAATAAGGAATGGGGCAATTACCAGAACTCATTTTTTATCTGCTGTCGAGCCTCAGCAGCGGAGGGAACACAGTCATCTGTGTGTCCTAATGAAATGTGACAGGCGTTTAGAGACCGAAGGCTGACATTTCCTGACAGCATCACCATCTGCACACTAAAAGCTGCTAGTATCCGGACATCATAATCTGCTAAGGACTGTTTATTATTGTACCTCCAAATCGCAGGTCACACAGATCCTGGAGTTATATGTCATCAGCTTTGTATGCAGTCCCCTTACCTTAGCGAGGATCCTAATTCTCAGTTTCTCACTGTGTTCCCTAGTTGAACGTTTAACTTTCCAAATAATCAAGCCAATAGCCTAAGATATAGATATTTAAAAGAGGGGGGAAAAAAATCCCTCTAGCCTGCCAACAGAAAAAATAGATGTTAACCTAATTCTTACCAGGGCAGACGGAGTTATATAATCTGATTTCTAAGAGTAAGGGATTTTTCAAAGAAGTAAGGATTTAGTATATATCATATACAGCAGTTTTTGCAGCTTCAGAATCACAACATGGCAGTAGTTTCCACAAGCCTACTTCTACACACAGGGAAAACTGTTAAAAGAATGAAGGATGCAATAATAACAGGGGCTTTTACCTAAATCAAGGAGAAACACGTTACCTCAGATATGCTGGAACACAGAGACTAAAACAGGGACTACAGGACCGATCCAGTATTTTTTTCTGAAGCATTTTTTTCAGAGCAAGGAAAACGGTGACCTTGAGAGACAACACTACAGGTAAGTGGAGTAGAAAAAAGCAGGCAAAAAAACCCCGCAAACAGACAGTGGAGATTAACTTTATCTTGTAGACTTTGGTGTTTCCTTGCATTATACAGAAAAGGAGAAAAGGCTGAAGGCACAAGTCAAGTTACAGAAGCAGATGTGCCAATTTGGCCTTGAAGAAAATGTTTTTTCTAAGGTCAGGTATCCTGAAGAGTGGTCTTGAATTCCAAAAGCGTTTGCTAGAGCACTGTATTTGCTTTCCTGCATGGTAGCAAACACGAAGCACCCAAGGGTTTTGTTGAAACAAACAAAGCACCAACACAACCACACACAAGGAGGGACTTGTTTAGCAGCTCCACCCAGTGGAGCACCATTCCTGGTCAGGTAGAAGCCCAGTGCCTTCTACAGTTCCACTTCTTGGAGCTTGACTTGAGACATGTCTGTTCTCATCCTTCCAAGCTCCTCTGAGCAGTGATGAGCAACCTGTCACCTGACTCAGGCACTCATCTTTGCAGCCAGCCTTAGCAAATGGAAGGAAGTGTTTGTGTGCCTCCTAAGCTGAAACAGAGCTCTTTGACTTGGTCGCATCCCAATGCCTCAAGTGCTGAGGAAATAGGAAAATATGCAGCCTCATGTCCTTTCACCCAGTCACCAGAGGGAAGCATGGCATGAGGCTGATTTTTTTAAACTTTAAACTTAAATTTTGTTAAACTTAAACTTTTTTAAACTTGATTTTAAAAACTATGAGGACATACTTAGTCCTCATACCTCTAGTATCTCAGTTATTTCTGTTTTGAGGATGTCTCCATTTGAATGCTGTCTGGAAGTGAATACACAAAAATAAAGAAACTTTTGAGGTTAAGAGAAAAGTCGCAAAGGCAGCTCAGCACTGAGAGTGTCATTTTCCAAACAGTGCAGCTTCTGTTGTTCTCTGCAGGTTTCAGTGATCTAAATGGAAGGGGACAACAAGACTTCCTCTTCCTACCTATAGATCTAGGAAGCTTAATGCTTAGTGAAACAAAGTGGCTGTATAAAAGTATCTATAATTCTGGGAAATACGATGGGAGGAGTTACAAGATCTGACAACTTGTTTTACTTAGGGTTGCTGGACTGCACACATATGAACTTCTTCGGCTGGTGAAATAAAAAGCAAACTGTTAGATCATCACCACTGTAGATATTCTGATATGAAAGTCTTCTCTTCTACTATAGTGGGGTAGAAAAAAACCACAACAAACCAGGTCTATGGTCTATGGGAAATCTGAAGTCAGCTGGACCTAGTAAACTATCACAAGTCAGGGCAAACTGTATCCTAGGAACTTTTTGCCTTGGAAGGGAATATTAAAGAACAGTGGTTTATGTCTACTCCCTCAGCAAGAGAGGGCAAGAAAGGAGTAACACAGTTGTCCTCCTTCGAAACAAACACATACTGTGGGAAACAGTCAATGCCCCAGCAATGAGGCAAAGAAGATTTACTATATTCACTTTCCCTCTTCTGGAAGCAGACGGCTTTCATAGCTCATCTTGTAGTTCAGGATTTTCAGAATGAGTTGTCTCATGTGAAAGAAATGAGGGGAAACGGCATTAGTAGGAGGTATGTTTACTAAGGAAATACATGGCAAGTGCACCTATTGTAGCAGTTGGAGACACGGGCTTAATCTTCTGGGATGCATGTACACACATGAATGCATGTGTGCAAAGAATAGCAGCTATTCACTCCCTAGGGCAGTAGCAAAGACACCCCCCTGCCAAATTCAAAGTCTTCTGTAGACACAAGGAGATAGCATTTAAGCCTTCAGAACAATGCAGAAATGTTCATCTTCCACCTTGTTAAAGGACTTTAAACTAGGCTCGAAGGGGGAGGGGCTTAAACACAGGTCCAGCAAAAATAAGCCTAAGGAGAGCCTTCAGCCTGCTACCTCACTTGAAATGGGAGATGATAACAGTGTCAGAAGGGTC
>JAOXNO010000013.1:107538191-107565259 GCA_028565335.1 Limnodromus scolopaceus | reverse complement strand
ATGAGGGTGGTGGAGCACTGGAACAAGTTGCCCAGGGAGGTGGTTGAGGCCCCTTCCCTGGAGACATTCAAGGTGAGGCTTGACGGGACCCTGGGCAATCTGGTCTAGTTGGGGATGTCCCTGCTGACTGCAGGGAGGTCAGACTAGATGACCTTTGAAGGTCCCTTCTGGCCCAGATGATTCTATTACAAAGCAAACAACTACAGTCTTCACTAGCTGGAGTTTCTAAATGGGTTTCAACTCTGAAAGGACACATAGAACATTTTCCTTAAAGCTGCCAGGATTATCTTACTTCAATGTTTTATAATCAGCCTAGGTGGGTTCAGTTTCCAGCTTGCATAAGAGTTCATTTTCTCTCTTTCTGTATATTTTCTACACCCAGCTACTGTCACAACACGTGTGAATGATTCATGATGATCTGCCCCATGTGACCTCCTGCTATAGGCAGCTGAGGGGGAAAAACACACCCACAACACAAAATACCATCACAACAAAACCACCCCCACCCCTTCCTTTTCTTTAGAACATTACTTATTGTTGCTGCTCACCTTTAGTGAAAGAAAAGACAAAAGCCACACCATAATGGAACGTGTAATTCCACAGGGGTTCTAATCAAACCCAAGCTAAACATGAACTATTGTTGTTTTTGTGTTACAGCTAGCAAGCTCATATAACAAAATCCAAGTAGCAGGTCACTGGAGGAAAAGTTATTAAAAAAGAAAAGCTGCTTATGTTAATTAAACAAAGAAAATCTGCCTGGCAGACAAGAACAGCTTTGAAGCAAATGCATTTAAAATATGTATCTATTTCTTGGTTTTCACCAGAGCTCTCAAACACAGCTAGTATGTGTACTCATCCATTCAGTTTAAGGATTAGAGAAATTGTTGGGCATGTTGACTAAATCCAGTGAAGATACGGTGGTCTTTAGAAGCAAAAGCCCATGCTCACCCACCAGATTTTGTGAATGAAGCTCTGGAAGTATTAAAAAAAGACCCTCATTCTGCTCCATTTGAAAGGCAGGATACAGCATAAATTAAAAACTTATCAGATTTCAGAGAATCCTTGTGTTCTGGACAACCCACAATAGGGAAAAAGATTCTGCCAGGGTTTAACATGAGGCACCAAAAGCCAATGGCAAGAAAACCCATCCCTTAGAAACCAGGCCCCATCAGTACTGCTGCTCACTCCTTACTGAGTGTCAGGCAAGGAAGACATTATCAACAGCTCTTTTTTCTCCCCATCACTCACACAAACTCTTTTAACAAGTTGATCCCTTTGTCGCAGGAACTGATTGAGAGAAATTAGGCTATGGTAATATTCAGGGTTTCATTAACGTAATTTCTTCTCAGACCTAAGTGGGTAACCAAGAGACTTACAGTGAATGCCACATCCTTTCAAGAATTTATTCTACTTCCTCTTATCTTTTCCCCTAATTTAGATTAAAATTTTTTAGAAATGCCTTCAGTAATGACACACTAACCCTTATATTTAACATTAGCACACATTTAAAGAACAACTGCAGCATATTTCATGGTAGTCATATTGAGAATAGTTACACAGCTGTTTTTATATACCTGCCATTGTAGACATAGTACATTCCAGGGTACTTAAAAAACGTCACCAGAAATAAAAATAGACACAACTAAGTAGAGATTGCAAGATTTTTGGTGCATTGTTTGCGATTGAATATTCAAGAATGTTTAATTCTTAACTACAATACTACCGCAGAATGCTTTAATGTCATGTTGGTTTTTTTGGTGGTGGTTTTTTTTTTATTTATTTTAGAGCAGGGATTTCTAATGTAACCACACAGAACCAAAAACTTTACGAACAGTGGTATTCAGCAATCTCTTAACAACATCCTGCTCTGTCTACGTGAATTTCCATTTAGGTGCTGCTGCTTGATTGCACCACAAAGAATAGCACACGTATGGTAATAAAATTGCCATAATCAACCTGAATGAAACCATAGCGAGTACAGTGCAGGACAGCCACAGACACCTGATTCTTCTTCATGAAAGGAGTTGTGATAAATATATTTTCACATGTTTATGCATCCTTCTATTTACTACCGATCAGCGCTAAAAGGTGGTGAGTTTGTTTTAAATACATATAGATATCATTTTGATTGTCTTGCACTTTGAAGATACAAATTATTGTGCTGAATAATGCATTCACCACTACAAACTTCATGAGCACATTGCCTGCTTCATAAGATTGTCTAGTGAATCTGAAATTTTTTTCCCTTCTTTTGACAAGAGAAACCAGAGACATGTAAGGCATAAAGACTTTCTTTAAGAGTTTCTTTATTTGTAATCAGACCTGCATCACATCTGTAATAGTTTCTATAGCCTGTATTTTTTCCAGAAAATATAATCTATCAGTGAAGATACCAAAAATACCCGCTTTCATCATGTAGTAAGCATATAACAAGCCAAGGGTAGTTTTCTTTTATACAGTTCTCTCACATGCGGTACAGATCTCAACTACATATCCTGTATGCAAGTGGTGTGCAGAACACCCCTTGTCAATAGGAGATACTAAATGCATGCCTTAATTTAGGGATATATACTATAGATAGGAGACACATTATTTGGCTTTCAGGGAAAACTACGATATTTACGCTACAGTATTTGTTTTTCCTCAATACAAGACCATAGAAGACTTCCTCAAGGCTCTGTTAGGCCTCCTACAATTTTTATCTTTCCAAGACATTAGACTTCTGACAGCACCAAAAATGATGGGCATGATTTAATGGTTGAGTAACAGTGTGTCTAAAAGGCCTAGGACAGTAAAGGGATACTGTAGAAGAGCACAGTGGGAGGAGTGGAACAGGCTCATATGAAGCAGTGGCAAACACCTGGATCCACTGGCTTTTGAAGTTTCTCTTTTTTTAACACTATAATTTTTAAAAATATTGGACATACAAACAAGTCTCCAAATTACATGAAGATTATTAAAATAATTACCAGGAAAGTGGAAAGAAAAGTAAAAAGTAAAAGTAAAAAAAAAGTAGAATAATCCCAAAGAAATAGGGATTTTGCTGTCCTATAGCTCTCCTTCCTACAGCACTGTAGGTGAGTTAATGGCAAACAACATTTTGCACCACAGAGTCTCTCCCACAGGCTTCCTCTCCCTCAACCACTAGATTTGCCTGCCCATCAGCCTCAGAATTGAACTTTTACTCGTGATTAGTTTTCTTAGGCTCTCAGAAAGCAAAGATGCAAAGAGTGCTTAGAAAAGAGCTACCTCCCAACCAAAGGTCAATTGGTGAAAAAACTAATAGTAAAAAATTTACTGTTATGATAAACATGCACCTGTCTCAGACTCAACTGCTTCCAGCTTTCAAAATTTGCTTGGCTGGGAAAATCTACCCAGTGTCTATAGAAGTGAACCAACTGTGTACTTGCAGTCCAAGTCACTTTTCATTATTACAGGATTTAGAACAACTTTAATCGTGTCAAATTCTTCTTTGCATTTTTAAGTGAAAGAAGATTGAGCTAAATCATTATCTGGTATGGGTCAGTGCTGTTAAATTAAAAAAAAAAAAAAAGAAACCAAGCAGATTTCAAAGGCTTAATATTACAGTATGTGGCTATTCATGACTAAGCCTCCGGCCATGAGAAAGAATCCTGAAATTGTTCAACACAAGCAGTAGGACACAGTAAGTAATAACCAATTACTTAAACCAAAAAGTCTCTTTCAGAATCATCTAGCTGAGTAGAAAAGCAATTACGAAAGTTTGTCTCCTTTTTTGCAGATCCTGTGCATCTGCTTCTCTGTATTTTTAGGTGTATTACTACAACAATTCAGCTGAAGCAGAGCTACAAGCCATTTCCAGAATTAAATACACTGTTATTCATTTCAGATGTATAATAGTGCAATCGTTATTACAGTAAGGGAGCATAAAAGTGAAAGCTACGTTTATTTAATTTGTATTTTCAGAAACATCATGGATTTCTTCAGTTATATAGAGCAGTTGAAGGATAAGTTCTGTATTACCAGCTTAAAGCAGTGCTACTTAAGGTGAATCTATGCAACAACTGCAAATACCTAAAGTCACTTTATGCCCAGCAGGTGAGAAATATCTACCATGACAGCATTCAAACACAGTGTATTTCCATCCTTCAAGATATTAATAAATTCGAACACTTTCTTTTTAAGACACTCCAGTCTTTCTTTAAATCAATCCCCAGCAAACTTACAAAACTGAAGGAAAAGCTGGTGAACTCCATATCAGCACATCAGTTGCTCTTCTTTCAGTATCAAGAAAACTAAAAGGAATAGTCGAGGCACAAGTGATTCTTATGCAGAAGTATAGAAGTATTTCAAATAAGTAGACTAAAACTTCAGTACTTCTTTTAACTTCTTTAAAAAAGACATAGAACATAGGTCTATGATCCCAGTCATAGATCCCAGTCACTGCAGTCTTATGGGATTGCTTTTTTTTTATTCCAAGATTGGTTCATGGAACTTACCATATCCACTTTATCCCACCATTTCACATTGTCCTTGTTTAATCAAAGCAAAGTACAAATTCTTGCTTCAAGGCAGCCTGAAAGTATTCTGCTACACTCAACAGTAAACTATTTCTTCGGTGAAGACAGCTTCAGTGAACCCACTAACTCAGAGAAGAGTCTGTCCAGCTGAACTGACATAAACGTTGCACGCAGAACTTACATGAAAGTGCACTGACAACAAGCTTTTGAGAACAAGTCCATACCGTAAGAGCTTGTGCTTGGAACTACTTTTATAGCTATGGTTATTGTTTCTGTTAAGAGGCACTGCATAAACATGGAGTTAGTCATCTAATGCACTTAATATTTCTCAGCTGAGGACTATCGCCGCTTTACCCTATGTCTAGGTGTGGTTATACTTTGGTTTGCTTTTCAACAGTAACATTGCACTAGCAATTACAGCTGATACTAAAGAGAAGGCTGAGAACACCGCAGACTGGAGGACTGAAAAAAACAATCCACTCCTTTACTTCTTTTCATGCTTCTTGGTTAATTTTCCTCTTTCTAGCTGGAGGCTCGTACTGCTGTTTGTTCGCTTCTCCTTTTGCTGGCTCTCCTGGGAAACTTGCTGCACTGCTCGGAGGATGGCAGTCTGCACAATCTGCTTGCTGGCATTCTGCAGCTTAACTTCGTCTTGCTCCGCCCCTGGCTTCTCACCTGTCGGAACCAAACAACAGAAAAAAAGGGAACTAAACATTTGTGGCTACTCTGTGAACACCTGAAGGATGAAAAAGAGGAGGGGAAAAAAAACCCACAGAGGCATTTAGGAAAACGTAGGCTCAGTTTCTAATTGAAATGCTTAGCCTAGGTTTTTATTTACATCACTAGATTGGATTTTAAAGGTTTTTAAGATACTCATCTCAGTTCATTCCTAATTGACTGTTGTGCTCAAGAATTTGTATCTTACTGTCTGGTTTGAAGTCATGTATTAAGAATTATGTCCTGAGAGAAATAAACCAGAGTTAATTGAAAGTGAACTGTTTTTATAAGAGGTCTACATCTGGAAATATGAAAAATTCCTAATGTTCTTTAAGAACATTAAATTTTTGCAAGGAAATTTAAGATAGAGACAAAAAGTAGAATCACCCATTTACCTTAAGAAAGACACTACAAAATTGTGATATACTAGAGGGAAAAGATAAGGCCCTGCAGCTGGGTCGAGGCAATTCCCAATATCAGTGCAGACTGGGTGGTGAACATATTGAGAACAGCTCTGTGGAGAAGGATTTGGGGATACTGGCAGATGAAAAATTGGATATGAGCCAGCAATATGCACTCACAACCCAGAAAGCCAACCACATCTTGAGCAGCATCAAAAGGTGGGGCAAGAGGGGCAGCAGGTGATTCTGCCCCTCTACTCCGCTCTGATGAGACCCCACCTGGAGTACTGTGTCCAGCTTTGGAGTCCTCAACACAGGAAGGGCATGGATCTGTTGGAATGGGTCCAGAGGAGGGCCATGAAAATGATCAGAGGGCTGGAGCACTCCTCCTATGAGGACAGGCTGGGAGAGTTGGGATTGTTCAGCCTGGAGAAGAGAAGGCTCCAGGGAGACCTTACTGTGACCTTTCAGTACTTAAAGGGGGCCTACAGGAAAGATGGGGACAAATGTTTTAGCAGGGACAAAAGGTAATGGTTTTAAACTAAAAGAGGGTAGACTTAGACTAGATATAAGGAATAATTTTTTCACAGTGAGGGCGTTGAAACACTGGAAAAGGTTGCCCAGAGAGGTGGCAGATGCACCACCCCTGGAAACATTTAAGATCAGGTTGGACAGGGCTTTGAGCAACCTGGTCTAGCAAAAGATGCCCCTGCCCATGGCAGGGGGGTTGGACTAGATGATCTGTAAAGCTCCTTTCCAACCCTAACCATTCTATGGTTCTGTGATTCTATGATCTGTAAGTCCAAACCAACCACCAGCAAAATGGTTGGTCAAACCTTACTCTGTGAGAAAGAAGCTAGTTATTATATCTAATTTTTCTTTGAAAGGACTTAAAAGTACATTTATTTCTATAATGTTCATAATATACATGTTCTAGCTAAAAGTAAAATAAAAATGTGGTTTAACTCTACTGAAATTGAAAAAATCCAAAAAACCCCAAACCTGCAACTCTACTGAGATGACAGTTTGTCTACAACTAAGAAGTTAAAACCATGAAAACTTAGAAAACATATTTTATGATGGAAAAGCTGACTGAATAGAAACACTTGAATTCTTGGCACAGTCAGCTTCCCTGATTCAGTTTGTTCTACTCCTCAGCACTTGAAACAGTGTTTTTTGGATAAAATTCAATGTTACTTAACAGTAAAATACAGATATTTCTCTGTTACTCAAATATGAACTCACTTTGTATCACACCATGAATTAGTCTTCCTGCTGGGCTGAAAAAGATCAGCCAACTCAGCTGGTGTTCAGAAGAGAGCATGTTAATAAACGTATGGGTAAACATGGAATTGTAAATACAAGTTAGTATGTTGGAATAGGTATGAGGTTATATGAAATGTGAAAAATTTTCCAACCCCTATAGGCATAGCTTCCCCCCGCAATTTATCATTAAAAACATACTGTCATTAAGCATGTTGCTGTTGAAAATTACTCCGTTTTCTTTCCTTAGGAATGCTTCATTATTTATTTTCTTCTTGCCACTTAATCTATAAAATCTGAACTTTAAATGTTTTTGCATTGGCGGGGGTCATCTACAGCAACATCCAGTTGAATAAAAGGACAGTTTTCCAGTTAATTTCTACTGGAGTTTTTCAGTTGTTTATCACAGAGCAAAGCCCGCCCGAAAGCACCACTCGGGTAAGTAAAACCTAGATTACCTCTGTCCAAGTCTAACTCATTACATGATTTTTTTTTTTTTTTTGCTGGGAAAACAAACTGAGAACAGAGAACCCCAAACTTCTGCCCTGGCCGTGATGGCTTAGGTATAGTGAAAATTCAGTGAAAATTCAGTTACGCACAGAAAGGAATTAAGGCAGTTCAAATAAACTCTTATCAATTTTACATCTGTACAACGCAGTTAGAGTGACAGTAACCCAGGTAACAACAGCTAATTGGCTTTGGACACAGAGAGAATCAAGACCTTGGCCTTGGGTGATGTGGCCAATGAGACCATTGGCAGTTTATGCTGACCATCTAACCTAGAAAGCAACAGTGAAAACAACAGCCCTTTTTGAGGGAGATATCTGACACTGCATAGAGGTCTGAGCTTGCACTGGGACCGTTACTTGTACAAGCTAGACAGCCAGCTAGGATCCAGACACATCAACTAACCTGACACAAATGTCCGGTTCCCCTGGATGCGTGCTGCCCCACCTGGACAAGATCCAGGGCAAATGGTTCTAGGTGACCCTGCTTGAGCGCTGATTTGGACAAGATGATCTCCAGAGGCCCCTTCCAACCCCAAGCCTTCTGTGATCCTATGATAATAGCTGGTGAAGATGCCATAAACCTCAACTTTTCCTCTTCCAGAACGAATAAACAGCAGTGTCTGGAAGAGTATCCTCACTACACAATTTTCTTCCAATTATTCATTTTGAGGAAATCAGCTAGCACAAAGCTGGCTTCTGAGAAGCTCATTTATTTATTGATATGCTGGGCCTACTCCAAGCAAAAAGAGAGGGATTGACTAAGGAAAGCAGACATGATTCATGCAAGGATCCCAAAGGTGCCAGGCTGAAACATATCTATGAAATTGCTCCACCCTGATGAAACACAGACTGCTGTGGACGTAAACAAAGGCAGAAATTTGAGTGCCTATAGAATTAATCAGTCATTTTAAGAACTGTCTATTTTCAATTAGGTAAAACAGAGACATCGCTCCTGTTGTCTAAGCATTTGCTGTTTGGCTAATCAAAATAAGAGTTACTAGGGTGATAAGGTACAATTAATATTTATCTATGAATTTTTTAAGACTTGAAAAATAACTAGTTTAACTAAAATTCCATGACAAAAGGTCACTTGAAATAATTGCTGGGAAAAGCTTACAGGATATCAGAAACAACATTCTGCCTACTAGTTATTCTTGTCTAATGACTACTTTTTTTCTCTTGATGTCAGAAAATCTTTTCTACCTATTCTCTATCTTTAAATGCTCATCTGACTTATGCAGGAACCCAGCACCCTAATTCTGTAGATAGAGAACTGAAAAATCCAGGTTAATTGATGTTAAATACAAGCAATTTTATCATTAAGACATGACAAAGTCTCTTTAGCATGTTTTTATTACTTTATCTTTCACTTGGTAACATAGCAGATTAAAAGTAATTTGCAAACTCCAGCCTGGTTCTCCAATCTAAAGTATAGTTTGAGAAATAGAAGCTCAAAATCTTGGACTGACTGCAGGAATCAGTCACATATTCCACTTTCATGTAAATCTAGTGCCATATATCAGTACCTCAAAATTCTCTTGGCTCACTTGAAGATTTTCCCCATGAAGGACAACATGCTAGCAGTTTGGAAAAAGACTAAAAGCATTTGAAATAGATTCCAAGTATTCATTACAACTACTATAACTAATACTAGTTTAAGTCCAACAACATCTTGTGTGGGAGACATTTTCTGTGATATTTCTGAACTATGGAATACGCCTAAAAATTATACATGGAAAACGATGGCTACAAGAGAAAGAGCATTTAGCACAGATTAAATCTTGAAGAACTTCACTCTGGTTGCACATGGACCTTTTCTCATTTACATACTTCACTTCCAGCATGCAATAAAAGTAGTCCCTTGCACTTTCTGTTGATATTCCCTGTGCCTTTTCCCTTTAAGCTTGCTACAAGTCAAATTTAATATGCTTTATAAACACTCCTACTAAGTAACACTCAACAACAGTTCATTTGTTTGAATCAGCAGTTAAGTTCTCTACCACATCTTTTCATAGGATTGCTGGGAATACAATTATGAAGCTAAACTATCTCGCTCTTGCAAAGATGCAAGACCACCCCAGATCTACTCATACTGGCAATGAACTGTGGGGCAATGAGACACCTCTCAGTGGGTGCAGAATCAGTGATTTGGAAGGTAACAGAAGCAACATTTCTCACATGGAAAGAGAGCAGGGTCTAAATAGTGAATAAGCTGTGATAGGAAGGAATTTTGGACTCTTGAAGATCATGGGCTAGAATTTATCCCATACTTTTTTGTGAGGACATGTTATGCGTGAGTTATGCATGAGTGTGCATGACCATGAATGTACATCCAACCTCAGGAAACCTCTGCTGTCCTTCAATTATCCCTTTCGCTTCTTTACGTGTATGAAGTTATTGCTTTTCCCAGGAGAAAAATAATGCCTTTAATTTTAATTCATCTTTCCTCAAAGCACGTGACATTTATGCAGCTCATCATGTCTTCCTGCAGGTTAGGTCTCATTCTGTCTTGAGGCACAATACAAACATTGCATTTTAAAAGAATGGCTTGGCTTTTATGACAGGTTCCATGAATCCCAAGGGCCACGCATCAGAGGTCAAAAGTTTATGTTCTGCTTCACAGGAGTAACACATACAGTTTAATTCCAGCAAATGAATACCGCTAAAACTGTTCTTCTGGAAAAAAGAAATTTTTGTTTGCATAAACAGCTTTGAGCTTAACCATATCTAAAACTAACAATAAAAATCACATTCCTCTAAGCAAACTTCTGAGCAATTTAGAATTCACAAGTACCCAAAATGTATTCTCCTCTTAGCTACAATTTTAAATTATGCAAAATTTCTGAAGCAAATATTCTTTTCTAATTCTTTTCTATTCTTTTTCTAATACTTCACCACAAGGTCCAGTATGGATGCATGGGACCTGTATTTATGGAAAAAAGTTGCAGGTTATTACCTAAATTGTGTTCATAAGCTGTAGATCTTTTGAAAAACTAAAGAACCCAGCAAGTTTGTAATGACATAATGTACGTGCATACATTATAGTAATTAACAGTAAAGTTCTTCCTATCAATATTCAGAGTCTTCTACTGCAATAAATGAAGTTCAGTTCTTTAACCTCCCATTGGCATTAGGCAGTGACATCTCTCTCCATCTCGCCGGCCACAGCATGGAAGTTCCAGGTGAGTGGCTTCTGCCAAGTATTTTGTAACCTGTGAATTGCAATGGTTTAAAAACCTCCTTCTTTGGTTTGCCTCATAGGTTGGTGCTAGGAAGCCTGATTCGAAGAAGAGATACAAAATTTGAGGCTGCACAGCATCCATAACCAGGAAGTAGTAATGAGTCATGTTAATTACATACAGAATGAATGAACACGGCAGTCAGCCAGGGCTGAAGGCTTTCCAACACATGTGCACAAACCCAACTTTATGCATGAGTGTTAAGCTATTTACAAGATTAGAGACCCAATTTGTCTCAATGTCAGTAATGATGCCAGCTTAGGGAACTCATGAAAAGGTCCTACAGTGGAGTTGTAAATTTAATCTTAAATAAATAAGAAATGTATTCTTAATTGTATAGAATTGTATAGAATTAATTGTATCCAGTACTGTTTCTTATGCTCTAAAATGGCGCTATCTTCACTGATAACTGTCAAATATCAGAGGGCAATACTCAGTTGCCTTGATTCTTTGACAAAGGGAGGACAACGAACAGATCAGAAACGCTAATAATACTTCCATATAAGATTGTGTTTTTCCAGTTCCCTGACTTGTGGTGTGCAGGGTATTTTAAGGCTCACTTTCACTAGAAAAGTAACATCTCAGTTCAGTTATATTTTCTGCCCTAACCTCACTCCTTAGCTTCTGCCACACAGCAAGCATGGAAGAGGAGCTGTGTCAGAAAGGGGACCAGCACAGACTACTTTGCTCTTCAAAATGAATTATAAGAATGAAGCAGGAACAACCTGGCTCTGAACACAAATCCAGGAGGAATGGAAGGGTGAAGAAAAAGAGCAGAAATGCAGAAAACTGTCTCAAAGTATGAAATATCATCTCCAGGCTAATAATTCATTGTATCTTTTTTATCTAGACATTAGGTATATCTGAACTGAGTTTTCATATTTTTTTTTCCACTAAGTTTTGCTCTTTCTTAAAAAAAAAGAATATCTGTAAGTCTCTTTGATTTGTTTGCTACATAAAAGTTATCTTTTTAAAGACTCCAGTGAATTATTTCATACTATTTGAAAGATTCCAGCCAAAATGAAGCTTCCAAAGTTTTTTTAGATTAAGAGGTTATTGGCATCTACAGATACATTATCTATTCTTAAGCATTTTTTCAACATATTTTAGTAAGATTTCTTACCATACTTTAATATTATTAACTAAAAAATTATACACTTCAATCTATATATTTTCTAGGTATTTGCACAAATAGGAATAAATTCACTCCTTAAGGACTATGTCTTTTCAGCTTTGAAGACTGGATGTAGTTCAAAGCAGTAGTCACTGAAAATTCTGCCACAACCAAGCCCATAAGTGTGATACTCAGATTTTGGTGCCAGAATGAAAGTTTCTGGATCTAATACTGCAAACTAACATTAACTAACTTTTAACTCCTAGGCTAGAGTTCAGTGTATTAAAAAATCAGATACTTCCTGAAGAGCATCTGGGACCAGCTGCTCCAAAGTTAATGAAAATCTTAAATTCCCTTCATCTGTAAAATGTTGCTATTTCTTCGAGGGAACACACTTCAAATACTGAAATAGGAAATCTCTCTGCATCAAGTGCTGTGCTTCTCCCATGGAGGGAGAGGTCCAGTGGCATAGACACAGGTGACAGGCGTCATCTAACTCCCTCTGCTTTCTATTTTCTTCTAGATTCCTAGGCAAAAAGAAAACATTATGCACAGAAAGCTAGATAATATTTAAGCCTTCTGAATTTGTACCAAAAAGCTCATTGGTAGACTTGCACAAATCCCCACTGAAATACCTAGCTTTGCTAGGCGTTAGAAGACTTTTGGTATCCACTACTATATAGCATAAGTGAAAGGAAAGTTTTCAACGGAGGCATGTTCCACTTCTTAAGTTTTATTTTGCTAGCTGTTGTGTTTATGTTTCTGCAATGCTTGTGGTTTTTGGTCTTGAAGAACTATGCACAGATTAATTAAAATTTGCAGTATCTGAGCCTGATTATTTTTTTTTTTTTTTAAAGTGAACAAAACAGGGAAGAGGTTACATAACCTGTCAAAAGCCAGGAAATCAGTGAAAACATCCTGTTACATTTCAATGTATACCAGATTATTTAGAGTCTAATTTCAGAAGTTGCCTAGTTAAACCTCAGCTGAAGCAGAGCCCTTCCTTATCACTAAAAAAAAAAGAAAAAACCCCACAAAAACCTGAATTTGCACATACACAAAATGGCATAGAAAAACTTTTCTTCTTACTTTATAATGTGAGCAGAGTTTGAAAGCTGTGCATAAGGCTATTAGTAATTGAGGCTGAGATTTTTTTTATATATATATATATATATGTACATACATATTCATATACACAAACTCACAAGAGAAAGTGAATCAAAGATTATATAAATTTAAAGTGTACCTTGAAAGAATAAAACCCAGAGTTTTTTCATAGATGTAATCTTCACAGCACCCCTGTTTGCATCAGGATCCCATGCTGTTTTCCCTTCTTGGAGCTAATTCTCTAACTTTTTGCAGAGAAATATTTTCAGGTCTATTAAGAAAACTTACTTCAAGACAAAATGTAATGTCTATCTGCGAGTATTTAACAGAAACAGTAATGGACACGCAACCCCTCCTCACTGACAAATGATGAGTGCATTCACTGATCAAAGTAAGAAAATACAGTGTCTTTATATCAAATATGCATACTACAAAGTGAAGCAAATGTAAGTAATCCACCAGAGATTATATTTGCCTTACCATTAGAGAAATATCTGAGTAGAATATGGCCCACTTTACTTCTTCAGGCTGAAAATTTCAGACTCTCTTGACGAAGAAAGACATTGTCTTCTGATAACATGACTACAGGCATTTGCAGGGTCAGAAGACAGCAGCACAGAGCTTACCTGCCTTGACTTCCCTGGCAAGGCATTCTAAAGGATCCTGAAGCATTTTATGTCTAGTCAGGTCAGCTTTTCATTTCTGCTAACATCAGTAAAGATTCTGCTCCAATTGCAATCCTTTAAAAATAATAAATCTCGTTCCATAGGAGCTTGCAAATTATTATGGAAAGAAGACACTATAAATGGCTAAACAGCACTCAAGATAATTTTAGAAAGCCTATAAAGAAATTATTAATACATTGCTCCCAAAGAATTTTTGCTTAACTTAGTATTTGTAAACTTAATACAACAAATTGTGTTCTCAATAAAATCCTTAATAGACAAGATTGAAGGTATAGGAATAAATCCCCCTCTCACTGTGTTTTACAGTGAGTGCATTTAATTTCCATTATCATGATAAAGCTTACAAGGTTGGAATCACATTATTTATGTCTGTAACAAGTACAACAGAGCAATTCATCTAGAAGAATAATGATTTTGAGGGACAAACTTTAGAGGTCAGTGTAACTCATTCCTTTTGTACATTCACAGTTTGACTTTCCTGCTCAATACATGGAGCCCATACACAGTGCCAGTAAGGATGTTAATAATGACTGTATCACTTATTACCACCATCCCCCAACTATGAACAACTCCTTCAATATAGGCCACTACACAGCCACTGTGAAGACAGAATTCTTTTCACTTCTAACCTGAATAGGATTCAACCCAGTGATATGGAATTGAAAGGTGTCAGCCTCACTTGTTTAAGCTTTTGGTTCTGTTAAAAATAATTTGAAAAAGTAGATTCTGTGCCAGTTTTTAACACTGTGTTGATTCATACTTCAAAGAAATATTGCACCTAGGATTGTTGACTACTTATTAAGCTTGCTAATTGCATCACATTTCTGAATATCTATGAACTAAATTTCTTCACCTCACTAATGAGATCTACTAGTGGAGATTCACAGCAGGGGAAAGATCAATGCGTCATTGGGGAGAGGTCAGTACAGGAAACAATTATTCCTCAGCAAAAAAGAACAAGAAATTTCCTCCTATATGATTTCTTCCTACCAGATGACAAACACTTTGAAGCATTATTGAGATCTCTCAGCTGCAAATACATTCAGACACTTTTGGGTGGCAACTGTCTTGCATACTCACACCAGCCATCAAAAATTCTGGACAAGAAAACCATTACAACAGATTGCATGAGTTCTACAGAACAGCCTTGCCTGTAGCCTCTGAATTATGTCCATGACATGGTCTTTGTCAACACTAAGCTCATGAGAAAGAATCCTACTTGTATATACTATATACTTCTTGCAGGGGGAAGAGAGGGAGGAAGGGGGCTGGCTGGTATCGCAGAACTTAGAGCATCAGCAGAATGTAGCACAGCAGTTAACAGGGACAAGGACTGTGCCCTGCCTTACTAGAATTGTTCTCGTGGGTGAAGGAAAAGCACTTCATAATTGAGAGTCCCAGAGTACCACAACACTCAGTGCAAACACTGGAGATATCCCACAAGAGGTTATCTTCAAAAAGTAAAGTTATTGGTAGCAATTTTTCCATTCATTAACAGGTCCCTCCATAGTGTCTTGGTCTGTGCATTGCAGACAGGGTTCTCCACAGTAACTGTAACTTTATAATCAAAAAAGAAAAAAGCTATTGAGAAAATTCATGTCTTCACACCCTGCAGCACAACAGGTTTGTTGCTTTCCCAGTTTTTCCACTAGATAAGATCAAGACCATTCAGACAAGTAAGCACATCTGTTTCAGTGTGCAGCTGCTATGTCTTCAATTGCAGTCTAATGAGATTCCTAAAATGTTTGGTACAGGATGTGCTTCTGATCTTCAGTGTCATTATGCAAGTCTCTTATACTGCTCCTAGCTTAAAAATGTTAAGAACAGCTGTGCTGCTGAAAAGCTAGTTGAAAAGCTATTGGCGTTGCTCTTGTAAGAAAAAGGTGCTGAGCAGTGGATATTCTGACCTCTCTAATGTCTATCTTTACGCGTGTTCACACACTAGGGTTTTTTTTCCATAAAAATATTGATGCAAAAAATTAGTCTACCTCCTCCTCTTTCTTTGGTGATTGCAGGGACATGAGTAAATTCCGTGTGTTCCTAGTTATGAAGAAAATGTCACGTAAGAAGGAATTCTTCAAATTACACTGAAAAATAACAAAATTCACCTGAAAGATGACACACAATTCAAAGTAGATACAAGCTTAAAGGATAGGAGTGTTCAGACAATGAAAAAAAGCTGCTAAGGTAAATGTTGTGGTCTTTCTTGACGTATTCGGATCAAAACTGATTCATTTCTGAAAGATATTATTTAGCTCAAAATACAAATTCCCATTCAAGCAAACATGGCTCTGCACAGTACTGACTGGGTGAAAGAGTGATGGCCTGCAATGGAATTTGGCAATTTTTTTAAGGTCTTACATTACAAAGTAACATTTTCAAAATATACTAAAATAATCACTGGAATGATAAATCTAGCAAGAATTGCTTAGAAAATCCATTAGATAGCTCAAACATCCTTAACTTTTTTCTAACTTTATTGACAAGCTAGCTTTAAAAATGCAGGCCATTTTTGTGCTATATTAGTACACACACATAAGGGGAAAGGTCTAAGACATAAGCCAGGCATAAGCATTGGTGTGATTTGTGCAAATATGTGCAAAATAGCATCAGAAAAAAAATCCTTGGAGTATGAAAAACAGGTTTGTATCCTGCTTGTTCAGGCAAACCAGAAATAAACAGTATTATTTAAAATTTTATCTTACCTTTCCACTTGAGATTTAGGGCTGAAAACAAGCATGGAATATGCCCACGCTCATTTTTGAAAGCAATTTGCAAAGACATAGTATGATATTGATTAGCAACATTTAAAATTATTGTTAAATATTACAGGTTCATTTAAAAACAAAATAATATTATTATTGATCAGATAGCCTGATATTGGAAGTGATCACTCCTTTGTAAACTAATAATGTGATAACAGAAGGGTTGCTGCATTCTACAGTTTTTGCTGATGCTTTAGAACAAATAACATTTTAATAATGACTCGTTCCTTATCTTACAAGGGCAATTATTTAATCTGTGGAATTATTTATAGTTATCAATATTTTATAAATTAGTTTGGCAGTGATATATTTTTTTTTAAATTCTGGAATACACTATCTTCTCAAGTCTTCTAAGAAAACTGCCAGTTCAAAAATGATGAATTCTCTTTGCTGTTTGACCTAATCTAAAACGTTGACATTTCATGCTTCTTTACCGCAGTCCTGTGCATACCTCCATCCTTACATCCAACAATCAGTGGGACTTTTTTGTCTACTTGTCAGGCAACCTAAAGCAGTTCAATTCAGGAAAAGTAAAGAAGCTAAACTTTGCAATGTGTACTTTGTCTGCATTTTCATGACATGGTTCATCCCCTGTTGTAAGGGCAGCACGTCACATGGGAATCCTCCAGGTGTAATGAACTCACAGACATCTCATAGAGATCACATTGCATTTCCTATGCACCAACCTATCATCAGTCAACCAGCACAACAAAGTGCAATGAAGCCCCGGTCAGATTAAACCAAGTAAGGAAAAATGTACTTTTCTCAGTTCCTTTTGCTGGAACAAAGTAATTAAGACTGGGTATGAAGAAAGATCACATGTGAATAGTAGCTTTTTGCTTACCTGTAAATAGCAACATACTGTCTACAATGAACCACAAAGTCCAATTTTGAATATGAAATAGAAGTCTTTTTGTAAAAATTGTGACATATCTATCTCAGTAATATCCAGGCCTGTTCTGGAGGTGTGAGGGGTGTTTGTTTGTTGGTTTGTTTGTTTTGTGGGCTTCTGGTGGGAGGTGTTGGGGTTGTTTTTTTACATAGTAGCTGGTTGAAAGATTTAGGGAAAAGAGCTGAAGCTTAAAAGAAAAGTATCTATTCAGTCAACAGTCAGCTGGTTTCACGTTTTAAAAAATATATTTAAACTTGGTAAGCTTCCTCTACTTAACAGTTTATAAACATAGCATGTTAATTCAGAGCTCTGCAATGATGTATTCACTACCTTAAAGAAGTGAGCATCATCTTATTCATATGCAAAATCTTATCTTTGTCTTCAGATAAAGAAGTTCCATTATTTCTTCTGGAAGAGTGTTTCCTTTTGGTTGTTGTTGATGTCTTTTTTCCACGGCCCTCCTGGAAGGATGTTTACCATTCTGAGCCTCACCATTTATAGTTAGACACATCTTTTTCTTCCTCCTGCCTCCCCCCACAACAAATAAACAGAAAATAAGGTCGTTCTTCACAGTGAGATAAAATCAGAAAGTTGACTCAAGAAATGAAACTCAATTTCTTAGTAAACTTAGAGAATTCCTATGTCATATAGCCTTAAGTACTATGAAGATGCTAAAGATGTACAAAACCCTGATTATTTTTTTTTTTAAATATCTGGAGAAGAGATAATACCAGGGCAGCAGTGATTTACAATGAAGAAAAGCAATAAAAAAATGCAATCTACTCAAGCTTGCTCACTCTGAATACAAGAGATTGTCAAGCCCCTCTGATTGCTTTATCATCTCTTCTGCCAATTCCTACTTAGTTACTCTATGTATATTATGACAACATTCGCAAGGAAACCATGGGCTTTTCTTTGTGTGAAAGCAGACTGAAGAAGAATGACTATACAAGACATATTTTTTTTCTTTATGGATTAGAGTTGTGAAAAGAACAATTCATGTAGTTCTTAATGAGATTTGGGGGTTATTCATTGTCAGCCTTTGGGGAAAATATGCATGATTTCATTATTTTAGAGGAAATCTCTTCATGCAGTATTCCAGTCCCATGGTGCATTTCAAAAATTAGTTCAGTTAATGGTGACATACTGTCAGATAAAAAGGAGTTCAGAAAAGAGACACATACCAAAAGGTGTACTACAAAAAAAACAGTGTCTGGTTCTATTAAGATAAATACCTTGTCCCAATTTCAGAACAGGCTGTATGACAAAATGAACTTGTGGTTGTTGAAAAAGGATATTAATTTCTCACAATATTTATTGAGTTAGCAAAGTTAACCTCAAGGTCATTTTTCTTAATCAAGGTATAAACCTTTTGGATTCTTATCCCTTCACAGACTGGATATAAAATTTCAAAGGAAGACAAAATTTCTGTTAGCTTTGCAAAACAAAGGTATTAATAGTTACTCGCTATGAAGCTGCAGACTTTACTTTCTCTTTTCTATTGATCTGCTATTTTTACTGACAATTATACATCTTTAAAGCAGTTAATTGCAAGTCATTTCACTACAGAAGATATTATGCATGACTTACATTCATATCCTGGAGCTACTAGGCCTCTCATCTCTTTCTGAACAACAAACTGCTTATTTCCAAGTGTACCAAGTCCAATTCAGATTCTCTACAGCTTCCCTTCGTCTATGGTGTAGCACACATACACTACACAGCAGAGATTCTGCACCCTTCTAGAGCGAGGTCCCACATTAGCCATGATCTCCTGCCTACTGAAGTCTTCAATTTTGTTCCAGTAAAAACCCGCCTGAACAAACTTTCTGTTTTCTTATATTCAAATATGTAGGGGAGGTTGGGTGTGTGTGTGTGTGTAAATTTGTAAAATATCTCTATGAGTTTCAGAGATTGTCTTATTGGCAGCTGCCAGTGTAGGTGCCAGGAGAGACTCATTCTCCAGTCACTACAAGGCCATGTCCCACTCCTGACCCTTTTATGCAGTCTGACAAACACAGAACCCCGCACACTTGTATAGGAGGCTCCTGTCCGTGATGGGAACCACAGGGGTGACCCTCATAACCTCCGGCTCCACAGCTAAACACAACCTAAACTAAGCCACCTCCTTTGAAACTGCCTGTCTCTGCTCGGCGGCAGCTCTGGTTCAGCTGTTGACCCCTCCCCCGCAGCCCCCGGAGTAGCTCACCGACACGGTCGGGGCCTTCCCGCTGGGCTCCCCCCGGCTGGGCGCGGGAAGCGGCTGCCCTTACCTGGAGCGAACACCATGGTGCCGCCCTGGCGCGGCGCAGCTCAGCACCTCGGACAGTTCCGTCTCTACGCGGCTCGGCACCCCGGCCAGCACCCCGGCCAGCTCCCCGGCCCCGCACGGGTCAGCACCTAGGACAGCTCCCCCGGCCCCGCACGACTCGGCACCTCGGACAGCTCTTCGGCCCCGCACGGCAGCGGAGGCGGCTGCGGGCCGCGGTCCCTCCCTCCACAATGCGGCGGGGCGGGGAGGGGGCCGGGGCGCCTCCACCGCCCGCACGGACACACATACACACACACACCACACACCGACACATACACACACGCTTCTCAGGGAATCGTCACCGCCACGATCCGTCACCCTCCCTGTAGCGGCAGCAGGAGGAAGGGCAAAGAGGAGAAAGGTAATAGCGATCTGCCCAGCAGGGAGACCGGCTAATTGCTCCCAATTACCTCTCGGCAACAGCCCCGCTGCCTGACATTTCGGGGTGCGCTGCTTTCACCACAAGCTAACAGCCCTGCTAATAGGCTCTGGCGACACCAGACTTTGTCACAGTATTGTAGTTTTCAAAGGTTCAAATGCTGAGGAATTTATACTCTGATTTCACAAGCCTGTTAACCTGGCTTTGCTGAACAGAAACACTTTGCTTTAAGGGGGAACATGAATGTTTCAGCATATAAAAGATGATATCAGGGCCAAAAGGTAAATAAATTAATGAATAAGTAGTAAAATAAAGAAGAAGAGGGTAAGCACAGAGAGGAGATAAAACTTAATTTTTTCCACCAACTTCTATATTTCACTTTTAATTTGCTTTTATTTCTGAAACCCATGCTCAGGGTGGCCCCTGAACTTCTGCAACAGAAGTGAGAAGCACAACAGCCAGATGGGACACAATTTTGAGAAATTACCTGTCCCATTTAAGCCTACACCTGCAAGAAGTATTTTGAAAAATATTCATTAGTCAGTGCAAATTAGAGAAAGTAGACTTAAAAAACCCTGCATTTTTAGCATGACTGTTTGCATGTAAATTTTTGCAATACATTTTCCAATCACATGTTCGTAACCAATGGATATTCCTATAAGCCTATTTCATTATTTTCATAGTCAAGCATTTTATACACACAGAATTCACCATTTAAATCTGGGATATTTGAAGTCTTCAAATAAGGCCTTATTCTGCAAGTACGGACACAGAAAAGCACTGACCTGCTTAAATAATTCTGCCTATATACTTCAGTAAGAGCTCAAGAATGGCACCACTGTCACAGTCAAACTAATCATCTAGTGACAGTTTTTTTCTTTTTTTGGAACACTATACAAAATAATTTCTCCTTGGGAATGCCTTCCAGATTTGTCATCACATACCATTTCTACTATCTGATTTCTGGATATACCTTTTATCACAAGATCTTCCCCTTAGCAATTTCAGCCTCCTTATTGCCATTTGTTTGTCTCTCTCTTACGTTTCAGAGATTCAATTTAACTTCTCTCAGATGACAACTGAATTAACTAACCTGAACATTATACCTCTGACTGCTCAGAAATTATAGTCCCTCTAAGAATGTTACTTCAAAAATCTTTAATCTATGCTTTTTTCATTTGTCATCATTCTCATCCACCTTATGACTGAGAACTAACAGGACACCTACAAACTGAATTAGAGTAATTTCTAGTACAAGTATCCCACAAAAAATGCAGAAAACATTAGTCAGCAACATTCAGCATTCTTAATAGATAGATCAAGGATACCCTATAATCTTTAGAAGATCATGACCAATACAGATTTTGGAAAGACTGTAGAAGAACTTGTACTGGTATTTTTTATGATGCATATGTTATGTGGCCCCTACATACTTGATTCATGTGTTCAATGGAGATTCAGCCATCATGAAAAAGAACTTAATCCACTTTTCTCAAAAAAATAAAAAAGGGATATATTTCTATTACATACATCCTCAAAAGAAATTAGATATATGTTTCTAAGGGAGTGGCTTTCGAGATGGTGGAGCAGCTTGTTAAAAGATTTTCTAAACAGTAAATAGGATTCAGTGATTTGAAGGTCTCTAAGTAACATGAAAAATTCTAGGTGGGTATCTTCAACTTGGTAACAACCTACACCATTCTGGTGAAAGAATACAAGACATTAAATATAACGTTCTACACACATCTTTCTTTAACTACTGTCTGTATTTAATCTAATAAATTACCCCAAACATGCACATTTATTTTTAGAGTCTTTCGTTTTCTTGCTCAAATAAAAAGCTACCAGCAATTAATGGTTTCTAACAAAGAAAAAATCTTTATCAAAAAGCATCTCAGGCTTTTCCACTTAATTTTTGAATTTCAGATTTGGTCACAAGATCAAATGTACAAAAAAATCACAGAAATAAATGCAAAGGACAGTTTTGTAGTGAATTGTCACCTCAAAAAAAAAGTGCAGTTAATGCAGTGCAACAACCAAAACAAACAGTGTGCTAATAGTTATTCTCATTCAACATCAGATCAGTGGAAAACATCAGTTATTCAGAGTTATCAATAAAAACCAAACCCTTGAGAATGAAGTACAGTGGTAAAAAGGAGGTTCTGTCATTGAAATACAATACATGGCCTTGTTCATTTAAAGATGTACCATCAACTTGCGTGAAATAGAAAATATGAAAGCACTAAAGCACTTAAAAAAACATCTGTATATATTTTTATCAGTAATGATACAGTCCCTGCCTTGTGTATCATTTAAGTTCTTACTGTTTGAGTAAGGAATTACTAGTTTCTGTATAAGATCAGGAGACTTAAAAATTCTTGAGTATATATCTCCAAAGATTTTTCTAAGAAGTCTTGCATTACTTAGAGGGTACTTTGTTAAGAACTTTACCATTTTAAACAGTTAACTTTAACATTCTTAGACAGTTACAAAAATCAAGTTGACTGATGTCACTTTAAATCATCTGTTGTTACTCATAATTCTGTGGTTTTACATCTGAAGTAAACCCTTTATTCTAATGGAGCTGAAAACAATTATTTGGTCACATAGATTCAGAAGCTTAGTAAACATATTTTAAGGAAGACGCCATTTTTACCTGAAGATGTTCAATGTTTTGATAACAAGAACGTACAACTAACATTTTACAGGTAGGCATCTGGGTGTTTCTGGAAGAATCATTTGGAAGTAATCACCTAAATATAAATGAAAATATTTTATAATAAAATAATATAAAGATAAAAAGAGATAATCAGGGAGATTTTGTTATGTGTCTATCAAATGCTAATCTTATACTTTATGAAAAATGCTTTCTCCCCAACTTTGAGAATAAACTAGCTCTAAGCCATTTTTTTTAATTTCCTCATACACATCAACATCAATAATCAAACCCAGCTCTTTGGGAGGGAAGATTAATATGGTCAGTAAACTGTCTGAACTACTTGATGTCTTTTGCTAAACAGGGTACTATCGTAATGGTCTTGAAAAAGCAATTACAGTCACTGACTATCTCATGATTAAGCTTAACAATAAAAATCTTTACTAGCCAAGGTGTAACACATTACATCAGAAACTGCAGGAGGAAATAATTGTGACTGAGTGTCAGCAAGAAATATCTAAAATTATTTAGACAAATATATGAAGTGTCAAATGGCAATCGGTATTGCAGGGATCATAATATTCAGTGTCCTAGATCTAGACTAGAACAATTAATGCCTCTGTGATTAATATACCTCTAACAGACAGATGTAGGGAATAAACACAGAAGGGAAAAGAGAAAAATCTAAACTGGTAGAAGTACCATTCTCCTGAAAAAGGGAAGTAAATGAAAAGCTAGTTACCTTTCCAAGAATATTCCAGAAGAATAGCAACACACAGATTTTCAGCAGCCAAAAACAAGAGACCTTGAAAGCCAGCAACAAGAACACACAACATTTCCAGAGACAGGAAAAAGTGAATACTATTAGATCAAAGATAAATGTGGCCATTAGAGTTCCAATATATTACCCTACTCATTTTTCTTAATTAACCTGATAAACTGCATAGTAGCCCAAGGATGCGATTTACAAATGTGGATAAATTTTAGATAGAGTCTAGTAGAAATAGCTGGTTTGGGGTTTTTGTTTTGTTTTTTAAATATCACAAAGATGAATCCACCCCAGGACTACTCACAGAATGTAGAGAGGTCCCAAAATCCCCACTTCCATCTAGGGAATCTCTCTAGCTGGTTACATCACTGCCCTCACAAGATCTGAATGCCTCACACTCATTAATGATTATCTTCCAACAGTCCCATAAAAAGTAAATTGGTATCTTTATGTTATAGATGGGAGTCAAAATTACAGAGAAGCTGAAGCAAAAAACAACCAAAGAGAAATAAAGACGTAGGTAAATTTAGGAGGTCTAAATATAAGACTGAATGGTTCACCTGAAACATTACTACATATACAATTGTGCAAAAACCAGTGCAGCCGAAGTAATTGCTGCTCCCACCTGCCACACCTCTATAGGCAGCCAGTCCCATCACAGAGACAGATGAATGAGTCACAGTCCAAATTTCAGAGCCTTTAGATCACACAGGAATTCTTTTATCCAGCAAGGAATTCAGTCCAGTGAATTCCTTGGCTAATGACTCTAGATCTAGCAGAGACACTGAGAAACACAGGAAAAGACTTTTACAGACTTAACACACCACCACTGACTCATAACATGGATAAGGCCATACCATTCTGCACCACGCTAAAGACTCTTAGAATACGTTGGGAATCTGCCACAAGTAAAATTCAAACCTTTCCTGTTCTACTAGCATGACAACACATTTGTTGGACTAAAAATTAATATTTTTGCATATGCCTTCCTCTTTTCTATAAAAAGTGTTTAAGACCCTCATCATACCACAGTTTATTAATGTGTGTAACTTGACACATCATAAAATTAGGCATATGCTTAAGTCTTGAAGGAACTTAAAAGGAGAGAAGCAAGAAGCATTTATGACTCATGTCAAAACTGCTAGCCAATGAGCAAAGGAGAAGAAAAGTCAGATTTCAAATTAATGAAATTACCAAACTTGCAAGAAAATACTATTTCATTAAAGTCTTCAATAAATTCAGATACAACATTTTGATAAATGTAAGCAACCTAAATATTAAACTACAAGCTTAATTTAATGCTCAAAGAAGAGAACAAAGATATGTAAAATGTAAATATCAAAATCATCCTTTTAACATGCTACTAAACAGCTTAGATTGTTCAAGAACTGAGAAAGGGAAACTATACTGAATTACACCAATATAAAATACACAATGTGGTTTCCTAACTTGTCCTATAGAGTCAAAAGGACAAGGATTTCACCATGCATGGCTAAAAATTAAACAATTTGGCCAAATAAGATAAATATATGAATTTTACTTTATGTTTGAAAACATCAACCTTGTTGCAAAAGAAAGGATTTAAAACAGTACAGTATCAAAACTTTAAATTAGGTTAGCAAGATTCACAGAGCATAATCCATGTCCAATTGAAAAGTATAATAGGACATCCCTACTCTAGCAGAATTTATCACATCCATCAAATCAGGGCTCCCCTCTGACTGCATTTAATCAGTCCTTGGAACAACAGGAGACCTACAAGGAAGTCATACAACTGGATAAAAGAAAAGTTAATTACTGAAGTGGAAAATTAAACTTAAGTTTCATATTGAAAACACTTACTAACTTCTTAAAAAGGGCAATTGTTAACTTTAATTAAAACATTTCTGTCTAAAATATCTCTGTCTATGATGGCAGTCATGACATTTAGAAGTAAGAGTTTCTGATGTATTTCAGAGTTTTTTTCAGACTGAACAGCAAAACTCTAGCATAAGCCAACTTGCCTGTCACACACTTTAAAAACTGATGGTTTTAACTGTCACTGGGTGTATAGCTGTACATAACTGTTATTCCAGGAAACAAGCCCAGTTATCTTCAGACCTCTAATTCATCTGAAATACAAAATGGTATAGCAGCTCCTTCCTTCTTGCCAAGTAGACTGCTGAACTCTTTTCCTTTATTTGATTTAAGATCAAGAATTCCAGAAAGAAAGTTAGAATATTTATTATATTTTTTAAAATCAAGTTTCTCCAATAGAAGCATTCAATGAGATCTTATGGCTTGTCAGGGGTATAAGGTCTCATGTGCAGTGCTGAAAAGTTAAAGTTCGAAACTTTACACCAGCATTACAAAGTTTATGCCTTCAAAATCACGGTTGAAGTTCTATTTTACACTTCAAGAACAAGAATATAGTGGTCATGATTGTTACAAATCTTACTGGAAAATATGAATGAATTAGTAAAATATTACTGGGTAAAATAACAAAATCAATAATAGCTCTAATATAAAATAAGGCATCTTATTTTAAAATAAAATATTCAAATGTTGTTACCTCAGATGGGAGGAAATAGTTTTGTAAAAAGTAAAGCACAGGAAACTATGAGAAATATCAGAGAATAGAACTAATTTCCCAGGAAGAACTTTTCACTGAAAGAAGGCACCTCTCGACAAAGAATGCCTTCCACAGCCTCAGCTACACAACCAGAGAACTACATGTAAAACTCCTTAATATGAAGTACCAAATGGAAATGTAAAAATACCTACGATTTTTATATTCAGGCCTTCAAATGGATTCCTATTTATACCTGGAAAGGAATCAAAATCAATCATTCTAAAAGCTTCAGATTTACCACAGAAGCCCAAACTAGAAAGACAGAAATTAAATAATCTTAGCATGAAATCAGTCTATTTGACATCACCTAATGAAATACAGAATCTACCGCTATACTTTGGATTTATATTATTTGCAATAACTAAAGGATTGTTTGATGGCTTTTACAAAATAAGTGATCCAAAATAGACCTAAATAAGTATGAAGTGAACATTGCCTACTTCTAACCCTTGTAAACATTAATCTATGTTGCAAAAATATAATTTTATATTTTTTGTGGACACGGTTTTGTCCTTCAGTGAATTAAATACCAATTGTTTTTTATAACTATTCTTTTATCTTTAACCTGAGCATAACAACTCAAGGCTTCACAGGATTGTTGGATGAGGCAAACAGGGTAAAATTAATTCAAATAATAAAAAAGAAAGAAAACAAAAACTCCTGCAACTTCAACCTCCACATTCTGTTCTCCTGAAAAAGCAGAGATGAAGCACACACATCTCCCTCTTCAAAATCTGGCAGGTCTACCACCAGTGGTTATTATCATAGAATCATAGAACGGTTTGGGTTGGAAGGGACCTTAGAGATCATTTAGTTCCAACCCCCCTGCCATGGGCAGGGACACCTCCCTCTAGAGCAGGTTGCTCAAAGCCCCATCCAGCCTGACCATGAACACCTCCAGGGATGGGGCACCCACAGCTTCTCTGGGCAACCTGTTCCAGTGTCTCACCACCCTCACTGTAAAGAATTTCTTTCTAGTATCTAAATTTCCCCTCTTCCAATTTAAAACCGTTGCCCCTTGTCCTTTCACTACACTTCCTGACAAAGAGTCCCTCACCGGCTCTCCTATAGGCTCCCTTCAGATATTGAAAGGCCACTATAAGGTCTCCCCAGAGCCTTCTCTTCTCCAGGCTGAACAACCCCAGCTCTC
>JAOXNO010000013.1:107526174-107538091 GCA_028565335.1 Limnodromus scolopaceus | reverse complement strand
CTGGTCCCAGTACGGACCCCTGAGGAACACCACTCATCACTGGCCACCAATTGGACATTGAGCCCTTGACCACAACCCGTTGAGTGCGGCCATCCAGCCAGCTCCTTATCTACCGCGTGGTCCATCCATCGAATCCATGACTTTCCAATTTTGAGACCAGGATGTCGTGCAGGACAGTGTCAAACACTTTGCACAAAAGAGTTATCTCTGGTCCTTTCTGTTGCCTGGCTGCTTCTCACAAACACTTTGCAACAAGTGCTACGTTTCATCACCTTGCATTTAATGTGATGCCAAAGTTGGGCAAGTCCTCCTCCATTCGTTCCCCTAACTCTAGCTATGTGCTCCTCCCACTTACCTTGGATCAAATCTAACGAATTGCTTCATCAACAAAGGTCAGCCTAAAACTAACCCACTGAAGCACTGACTTGCTTTGTTATAGAAACTCACTGGACGGGCTTATCCTAAAGCCACAAGAGCCATTAAATCTGAGGCAAGCAAGACCGAGGAAACAGGTGCAGAAGGTAACAGCAAGAGAGAAAGGAGAGAGTGGGATTACCCCTTTTAGCGGCAATTTGCAGTTTTACTATGGCATACAAAACAGAAAGATGCTGTCTTAGAAGGCACTTCTGCAATAGCCAAAGTCAATCTAAACTGGGGTTGCTCTTCTGCTGACCCTAGCACTTGTGTTGACCCTAGCCCCTAACATGTGGGGCTGCTAAGAAGGTTAAGAAAAAAAAAAATACCTCAAAACAGTTATTAGTTTTCAGGTGCTTCAGCTCTCCATGAAGTGCTTCACTGAGACATTGCCTGTATGCTACTGCAGGCAAAAGAATGGCAATAAATTGCAGCAACCACAACTTTGGTTGGCTTAAATCACCATGGATCTGGTGCCTTGACCTTGTTTAGCTTTTCCCTTAACTTGCAAACAGGGAAACACCTCATGATTTAGCTGTCTTTGGACATGAAGCCTATTGCCTTGGTGCATTGCTTCTCTCTTTTTGTTATAAAATAGGATAGACAAATAGGTTTTAGTTAAAAAGAGCACTAAGCCTGTTCCTGTTTTCTAAGAACAGGTCATCTTTGGATCAAAGCCGCCAGCCATTAGCTTGTTAACAAAACAGCACATACTATCCAGCATATTAACTAGTAATCAGAATATTAGCTCTACCATAGTTCTATGCATTCTACCTGGAGAAACAGCTGAAATTCTTTTCAGCTTCCCTTGAACCTCTCCACCCTGAAAAGTCTTCTAAAAGAAAGAATTTAACAAGAATAAAAGAACATAACTTAGGAATGAGATTTGTCCAGACAAGACAAATTTTAAGGGAGTGATTATATAAGACAGAGCAAGCTGGCACCCATTTCACTACAGCTGAGATAAGAAAGTCCTTCTTCTTCCCTGTTTACCATCATCCCTGCTCCTGCCTAAAGACCTTCATCACTTACCTTGCATTGGCACAGAAGTTCACCAGACACCTTTATGAGCAGGAAAGGAGGGCAGAAGGAACAAGACTCACCCTTTCAGGAGCATTAAGCTTTACCATACAAAGTCTACTTTGCTATGCCTTTAGAAGACTGTATTCTCAAAAAAAGCAGCTTTTTAGCAGAACAGAAACAAATAAAAAACATAAAAAAGTTTTGACATAAATAGAGAAATATTCCATTGTAAACTGTTTTTGCATACAAAGGAAGCCACTTCCTATTCACTTTACATCTTTGCAAAGTAATCAGATCAAATCCTATTGCCATCTGAGAAAAAATTCCTCAATGTCCCAAGCACATCGCATGAAAACTTCTGTTATTTTGTAACAGGAAATGGGGGAATGATAATGGAATTATTTGGAAGACAAAGAAGATGGAACCCCTAGTGTAAAGAAAAAAGGGTTAAATGCTGCTTAGATATAGCCAGTCGGTATAACTAGATATTTCTAGTGTAATAGAGCTGTATGAACAGATACTTCATGGCTTTCATACCCAGGAAAAATAAATCTATACACTGATTCTAAACGTTGCAGGGTAAGATAATGAAAACAAATTAACAAATTATCATCTGAAGCTACTGACTTTTTAAGCAAGTGAAAACTTGTTCTTAAATATAATGTACCCTCAATACCTTACATAAAAATTTGCATTAGAGTTTAATAAATGCAACATTTAGAACATTTTTCACAGCATATTCTTGCTTTTACTCCAACTCTTCTCCCAAACTTTGCCCATGCAACCTTAAACACAACAGAAACATGTAAACAAGCTTTAACAGTATGCAAAATAGAACCAACTAATATCTTTAAAGACATAGTCCTGAAAACTCTACTCTGTAAATCCCAGTTATGTTGATGACGAGTACAAGCCAGACACAAATCATCCACGGTAACTTAACGTCCCTTGAAGAGGAACTCCTGCCTGAACTCAGGCAGGATCTCGTGTCAGAGCAGAAGTGAGTTTTTGATCTCAGAGTAGAGTTCTACCATACTACATCCTCTTGTCTGAGCCATCTGTAATGCCACTACAAGGGTTTGTTCCTATAAGCACTGCTTGTGGTACCCTTGACCCTGAAAAATCGGATCTCTATTAGTGAAGAATGAAAACTTGAAGTATTTTCTTTTACTTCTGCATTAAAATACAGCTTTAAATCTACTTATATGCATAATATGCAATATGTAGTTATTGTCTTAATTACTTATTCAAAATGGCTCAGTATTATTAAAAAGAAAATACATTTGGAATTTCCATTCAGTAAGAATTTCAATTTCTTGTTAGTACCACTCATTTCACAAACTTGTGTTCTTTCAAGAACTACAGACTTTAAAAAAATAAATATATATATGTATATCCTGGAAAGAATCTGGCATACAGGCATCCAGAAGTTCTGCTCTGGCCATTCTTTTTGATACCCATATACTGAACAGGTCAGACCTGGTACAACTTTATTCATATGGTCCACATGTTTTTCAAGTTTATCTATAAAAAAGTGGATGCTTAGCTACAGATTATTAAAAAAACAGTTAAGACTTTAAAAGTCTATTTCTATTTTAAAAAGCTCTAGTGCTTTTCATATTAGAACCGCTGAAGTTAAAGTTTCAGAGTTCTAGATATACCTAAAGGAGCGGGGCCTGCAAATAAAAGCATATAAAATAACAGTGGAGAAAAACATATTGAAAAAATATATCAATATTGTATAAATCACTATTTTTAGCTATTCTATTACTTCAGATTTCTTGTATAACATCTAAAAATCATTCCTGAGAAGAGATGTCTCGACTCTTATGACATGTATTTAACAAAATCTATTCATGGAAATCCTCCATCTGTTCTGAAATGAGTAAGAATGTTATTATAATTGGTTTAGATCTATATGGAGACAAATGACAGACCAACTGCTGTAATGGAATTTTTAATGAAATGTGCACATTTCTCTGATTTGGCACACTACTGTGATCTATGGACTGATTGTTTGAAAAAGATGAAAATTCCTTAGATCTGTCTTAACCTTCTAGCTAACGTTATCCTATTCTGTACTGATCTGTAAATGTTTACATTCAGAAAATTTGTATGTTGTTAGCAGTAGATGTGCTTTATTTCAGAAATGCTTTGTCTCTTCTGTAAGACAGAGAGGTGTCTACATTGATAAAAGTCTTAATAATAGATAATCCATCCCTAAAAATATACTCTAAGATTAGGGTAGATGTTCTGATACAGAATAAAATATCAGAAGGTATCTCACCCAACTCTATTAATTTAAATACCATTATTCACTGGAATCATGAAGAATACCTCTAGATCAGAAAACTGGGGCCTGATCTTCAGAAGAACTCCAGTTTGGGCAACTAAATGGCAAGATTTGGGGAGTATTTAGTATTCTGTAGATTACATGAACAAACAGAAGCTGAACTCTTCAAACTTTTGCTACTGAAGTCAGCATGAGGCATTTTCTTTCACACAACCTTTACAGCTCCAGGTCTGAACCTTTTGAAAAGATAAAAACAGAAAAATGAAACCCACAAGTACTCAACTGTGAATTGCCTCATTTTCTAATGTTTGTTCAAATATTGATAGGAAGGGTGTGTAGAAGAGGGGGTGGGGAGTTAAGAAGGGCTGCAAGATATTCTTTCCTGAACTTTTACAGTTTCCAAACTGAGCTGTGCCAAATAACCAGCAGCATATCCATGGCTAACACAATTTGGATTAGAAATGAATCAGATACCAGAGTTCAAAACATGTCCTCTTTGTTCCTTTTTCTCTTTACAAAAAAATCACACTATTTTTAAGAACACACAGTTAAGATCACAGAATAGCAAAGCTCTTATTTCAAATATTTCTCTTCACTCAGAGTTATTTAGTCTTCGAAAGCACAAAGCCTTTTAACTAAACGGCTATATTTCCTTAGTATTTAGATCTTTTTGCAACTGAGAAGACTTTGATTTGGTATCTCAACTGGTGTTGACCTTATAGACCCATTTGGATCACCAGAAGAACCTCATTTCACATTGGCTGACATTTTGCTGCGTTATATACATGTAAGCCCTGGTCATGCAAACACCTATTCATGTATTTAACTCCAATACACAGAGAGTTCCATTGAAGCCACTTGGTCACCTGACATTATAATATAGACAGATGTTCAGTATAAGCCAAAAAAGCAACGGAGTTTTTGTTGTCCTATGTATACTAAAGACATAACTGACTGATTTCACAAAGCACAGATGGAGAAGTGTATGTTTAATACCAATTCCCTGCATGATAATTTTGCTACTTAATTCTGAGAAAATTCATATCTAGTATTATTTGAGCTATCTATGTTTCTATAGCATACTGTCATTCCTGCACACACACCAATTAGCTAATTTGCCTGCTGTTGGAAACCTTGTTAGTCTGGCCCCAATAAAGTCAACAGCAAAGTTCCCATTAATTGGACAGAATGTCATCCACTGTCTCATAAGCTCCTTGTAAAAGCAAAAATAAAAATTTGCCTATTACTCCATCAACAGCTCATAGCTTACAGTTTATCATGCTGGAAAACTTCTGTAGCTTGGACCTGACATCTGCTGCACCTCCTTCTGTACATGGCTTCTTCTGGCACACACAGGAGAGAGCTGGGAGCAGTAGGATCTTAAGTTGCATAGATTTACCTGAACTTTACAGACAGACCTGCATAACATATAAGCTAACACCCCTTCAGAATGTACACAATAAATAGGATTAATTTAGAACATATTAACAATAATGTACAGCTAAGGTTACCTCCACACTTCTTTTCTGAAACCTTTTCCAAAACTTTAAGCTTAAGTATTCTAGGCATTCACCCTGTCTTGAATAAAAAGAATTGGGAAGGGAAGAAAAAGTTATCTAGTGGCTTTCAAAAGAAAAAATAAATTCCCATCCTTCAAACACATAGCAGTAATAGAAATCACCAATGAAATTCTCAGCTTCACAGAAATAACTGACCCTTTCCCTTCCTGATGATTATTGTCATTGTTGGTCTCAGGAACATAGAGCAGTCTTACGACTAAGAAGCTAAAAACCAGTAAGAGGTCAGGGCCTCTTTCAAAACCTTTGACATGGCAGTAATTCCACTCATTTCACTGATTTTTTTCCTGTGACAGACTGTTAAGACCAAGTTTCATGTAAGGTGTTTATGCCTATCCAAGGAATATGAGACAGTAACATTTGTTCCTGCCTCTGCACACTTTTGTATTAGACCATGTGTAATATCAATCTGTCAGTTTTAAAAAGCTACAAATACCATGCAACCCTTATAGCTGTAACCTCATATAACTCTTAGAGCTGTAAGCTTTAACAATAGAAAAATTTACTCTGATGTAAAACACAATGTTATCACACTTTCAGTTGCGTGGTTTTTAATGCAAGCCTGCTTTTTTATAACAATGTCAAATTCACAGCCTGCCTGCCTGTGCTCAAAAGTCAGAGGGCAATTTTCTTTAACTGTAAGCTTTGAGATCTGTCATACCATTCAAGCATCTGCTGCCCCAGTGAGCTCCATTTTCATTTATTACTTTCCAAAAAAACCAATGAGATTCTTCTTGAGAGGTTATTTAGCTTATCCCTTCAGCTTCAAGGCAGAACTAACTATATTTAAACCATTCCTAACAGATGTTTGTCTAACCCATTCTTGAATACCACCACTAGTGGAGATTGCAGTGTCTCCCCAGGCATTTTGTTCTAATAATTCATTATTCAACCCTTTAAAAGTTTTTCCTAATGTCTAACGTAAAATGTTCACTGCTGTAATTTAAGCTCATTACTTCTTGCACTCTTCATAGAAGACCTAGAGCAAATTTACTTTCTTCATCTTTTACGCTTTTGAACTCTTATCACAACAGATCTGTTTTGTACAGACTTATCAACCCCAATTTTATAATCTAAGAAAAAGCAAACACAATTTTAGATAAGAAAACATAGCAAGGCTAATATATTTAGAAAAAACAAGTAGACCCCATTTTGGGCCTACTATCTTTATATCTATGATCATATACAGTAAAACATTTTAACAATGGTCATTTATCATGTTCCTCAAGAGAACCAATAAAATGCAATGAATACACATCCTCTGATGTTGCACAGATACAAAATGTATAGTTTGTTTACAAACTAATATTACTGAATGTAAAATGAAGCAACATTTTAAAAAAATATATTGGTAAAGGTCCAAAGTTTACATTTTCTAAAATATTAAGTTCATGTTTTATTTACAGACCAGCTTTCAAACAATTATTGGCATTTTAAGATAACTGCTTAACCTGATGAGTACACGAATAAAATGAAGCTGTAAAAAAACCCAATCAAACAAAAAAACAATAATCAAAGTTCCATATAACAGTTCCAAAAATGCTATTTTCAATTTCTATTTAGAAAAGCAAGATGTGATCTACCACACAGTAACTTACCAGAAACTGGTCTAACACTTTCATACGCTATAGGTATCGCAAGTGACCAATGTTATCCAACCACATGCGCAAGAGTGCATTTTTTTTTCCCATTCCAACTTCAAATGAAGTTTTGACAACAGTTGTAGTATTTACAGATTTAAAATAAAGGCTCGATATCCCTTTGGATTACATTACCACTGTTACTGTGTCTTCTCTCGTTGACTACATGTAGCAGACTGCAATCCAAAGACCACATATTTTGTTGACTCTGAGTTAACAGTTAAATTAGCAGCATCTACCCCAGCTTGTCTGAAAAAAAAACAGGCAACTCTAAGTAACAGACTATTAGCGAACACTGATTCTGGATCAATTATGACGGAAATTACACACTGAAGTCTCCCTCTTGCTGAGAGGTGTTGTGCCAGAAGGCAGAAGCTTTTAAACTTGAACAGAACCTATTAGCTGGTGTGAGCAGCCACGACACAAACGCCACCCTGAACACTGTGGGCAGGTATGTGACAGCCCATGGCTGTGCTCTGCAGCTGCAGAGGTCTGGCAGTGACACCTGGTCACTTGCCAGTGCAGCTAATCCTCCTGTGCTGCCAGAAACACTCCTTTGCCTCAGCTTTGCTAAGTTAGGTGAACTGAAAACTGCACAATAAAAACTACAGCCCCAGGCTGTATTAACCTTAACTACTTTCTGCTGGGTCCAAGTAAGGAAAATATCTCCTTCTCCATGCTGCACCCTTCTTCCTTTGTGGCTCTGTCCCATCTCCGGGGGCCTGCGTAAGAGTGAACATAGAAACAAATGAGGCAGACTCTTTTCCCCACAGACAGGATTGGTGAATGCCACGACCCTTCTGCTTTGCCAACCAGGACCACTGTGAATAGTGCAGTTTTTTCAGGAAAGCAAGTATTTCATTGAACTTGCCACCTTGATTAAAATAAAAGTATGTCTGAGGGAATGGAATTAGAAGCAATTTCATTTTGATCACCGTCCTCCCTTACACTCTGTTGTACCAACCTCTAGCACCCACAGGTGAAAAAAGGAAAAAATAAAAAGCTTAGGGAATCAATGTCTGTTTCTCAAAAATTGCAGGTATAACACTTTCAAAATTATGAAAAACAAGTATTTCCTTCCCATGGTTGTTATTTTCTGAGATCCCAGCGTTTTTAAACGTAACTCACTGATTTCGAAGTCTAAATCGTATGCAGTGTTCCATACTGGATGAAACAAAACATCAGCCGGTGATGATCCCCATTTTATAGAGAACTCAACCATGTTCTCAAATTAAATCTGTTATTAGTGCATTAGACTGCTAAGGACAACAAAAGGATTTCATATTCTAAGAATATCCATCTCTGAAATGTTTTAAAATACCAAACCAAGCAATGCTATGTGCTCCTATGTAGCATTCAAATCCTCTAAAAATACGTTTTCTTGAAAAGATAATTCTCAGTCTAGACATATACCAACAATAGATTTTGTTCAATTTAATTTCTTATATTATTTCTGATAAAGTTTCTGCTTTAGTTTTTAACTACAAGCTATAGTTTCTAATTGCTGCTCTGCTTCAGCAGCCATAGCTGCTGCCTGTAACTGTTCTGTTTCACTCTGGATGGAATTGGCTGTAGTAACTTGTTTTCTTTCACTGTGCATATTGTTCTCATGCCTTTTTAGATCAGATGCTTTAGCAAATGCTTTAGTGCAGGAACTGCAGACAAAAGGTTTCTCTCCTCGGTGTCTTCTTTCATGGTCTTTGAGGTGGGACTTGTGCTTGAAAGCTTTATCACACATATGGCATGCAAATGGCCTCTCATTACTGTGAACTCTTTCATGCTTTTTTAGATCTGGTGCACGAATGAAAGACTTTCCACATACCTCGCAACTGTAAGGCTTGTAACCTGTGTGTATTTTCAGGTGCTCTTTCAAATGAGCTTGCGTGGTGAAGCCCTTTGTACACATTTCACAAACAAATGGTCTATCAGCAGTGTGCAGCTTTTCATGTTTCCTCAGTCGTGCTTCATCAGAAAAGGTCTTACCACAAGCTTGACATACAATGTGTTCCCTGTGACCGTAAAGCAAATACTCAAACTTCATATCCCCAGCCGCCGTGGTCCAGCCTGGTGTTTGTTCGTCTTTCACTTCACTTATGCCATCATTAAATGTCAAAGCCTGAGGTGTCTGAGATCCTAAGTCTTTTGATTCGGTTGTTTCCATAGGCTCTACTTCTTGGCCATAGCAGTTTACTTTTCGAACCTCTTCACTTCCCAACTCTTTCAGAATCGCCTCTTGCACTCTCAGGGTAGTGGTGGGTGATTTTCCATCTTCCTGACTTGGGGGAGTCCCTTCCACTGTCACATCGGATGGACTATCATCATGATCTCCAATTTCTTCCACTTCATCGTCTTGGGTATCATTAGGTTCCCCCATAGGACGGTTTATTTTTAGACAGTACTTGCTTTTGGACTGTGTGTTTTCTTCAGGACTAGAGACATCACGTTTCTGAGAGCAGAGTTTATCCAGAAATCGAATACCAAGAATCTGGCCTGAAGACATCATCAAATTTACATCCTCTTTCTTAACAGAAATCTTTGCAGTATACATGTAATTGAGAACTTCTTCAAAAATATCAGAACGAAGAAAATCTATTTCTATTACTGATGAACTATCAACTTCCAGTTTTTTGAAAAGCTTTTTGAAGTAGGTACTGCAGGCAGCAAGGACGCATCTATGTGCTCTGAATTTAACATCTTCAACCACGATAGCTATGTCACAAAATTCCCCTTCCAAACGTTGTTCATTTAATGTTTTCAGGAACACAGTTTTGTGATCGTCGTCATTATATTTAATGGTTTCAGACATACTGATGAAAAACTCCTGTAAAATAACAAGGGAAAGTTTTGTAATTTTTAGTATAAAGTAGTCTAAGTCATAAAATCCCAAGAGCTGATGTCATTTACACACTAAAAGAATTGCCAAATAATTTTCTTTTGCTCAATATGACCAAAAAAAGCCTTTCAGATTATAAAAGCAATACTCTTAAAATTCTTTTTATGTGAATACATAAAGGTCTTTCCCTGAGTTATACACTTTGCATAGTGATTTATAAAGGATAATTTTTTGCATCAATATGTTAATTTATTCAAATATTTATTGATTCGGTTATCCAAAACAGAAACTTTCTCTGTGAAGTTGCAATTCCCAGTAAATGTATGATCCAACTGCAGAAGTCGCTCATAGCTAAAGAAAATGTTAATACTAAAAATGTATAAGAAATGCTCTAAATGTGTCAGCATAACAAACTAAATGTGAAATATCAAATATAAGCCTTACCATGAACAATGCAGGAAATTTTCTGTACAAATGATTATTAAATATTTGACAGATGATTAACCCTTACAATGGGCCACCTTCAGCCTGAAAGACAGGAAGACAATAACATTTTAAGAAATTATAAAATCTATTCCAAAAATCGTTCTGCATTTGTGAAACACAGTATTTTCAATTATTTAAAATCACACAAAACGCACTGTTAAAATACCCGGTTATTTTCACTGGTTCTACAGATGACTGCATAAATTGATCTGATAATGCTGTTGCCATAAACCATGTGTTTACTTTCCTCTGGCTACTTCACTTCCCTGACTCCGCTTTCCTGCTTCTTCATCTAGAAGTCCGAAAAACCTCTACAGGAATCACCAGCTTAAATGCAGTAACCAACCCATCAAAGAGGTGATTAGTCTTCTACTGAATTAGTGAGCTGAGCAAGCCTAGCAGAGGGTCCAGCAAGCAGAGCAAGCATCCCAAAGGACAGAAGACTGGGCTGTGGATGGATGCTCATCCAGGACCAAGGAAAGAGACACCAAGGATACCAGATCTCCAAACAACAGAGACACTTGAACAGCAGAAGGATAATGCAAAACACCTATTTTAAATTATTCAACCTTCCATAGGCATCTAATTGTGACAGAAGCAGCAAAGGCAGCAGAGAGGAGGGAAATTCAGTATTTGCTTCAGACACCACTCTCCATCACCTGGCACAGAGCTACTGGGAACTCCTTTCCCAAATTCTAATTTATTCTTGACCATATATGAAACCGAAGCAGCTGACAGGTATGCAGCTTCCACTCTTGGTGCCGAGTTTTTAACATGGTACAGGGACACTTTGCTCCCTACAAATACCTTCGCATCTCAGCATATAGAGCCACTGGCTACAAAAGAACTGAGGAAAGCCAAAATTATTTTCTTAGTCCTCAATAATGAGATGTTAAGGTAACCAGATAGGAAGTGCATAAATATTTGAAATACACAAAAGAAATCAAACCCAAGAAACACTGTGCATGTTTTTCTGGGTGGTCAGGGTCTACCATCCCAGGAAAATGTATCAGTCCAGCACCAAAGAGGGCAGGGCAACAAACTATTTCAACAGGATCAGTTCAGAGTTCTTTGTAAGCTGGGAAAAAAGCTGCAAACAGCAAAACGTCACTGCTACTAACCTAGCAGCAATCCCACCCTGTTTTGTTAGACAATATGCAATTCCGCTGCAATTCTGTTGAGACTTGGTGAAGAAGCAGCAATTATAGGCGAAGCGACGGGCTGAAGACAGTGTTGCTGAGTACAGCGGGGTGTGCAATTGGTGAAAGAAACAGTTACTCCTCTGCCAGGGGAGCAGGGCAGGCACTTGACCAGAGTACCCGCCGCACTGAGCCAAGGCAAGGGGTAAACTCCCCTTGACGCTGGGCTACTTACTCCGCGGGGTCATTCCAATTATTCTTACACGTACACACACGTTTTCACACTACCGTTACCACCGCGGGAACGGGGGGGCGGGGTGGTGGAATATGTCTGGGGTTGTAACTCTTGGTGCAGCTCCCGCCGCCGCCGTCCCAGACACGTTCGGTGCCTCGCCACGGCTGAGGGCGCACCGGCTCGGCGCCGACCGCCGTGCCCGCCACCGCAGAAGCGGCCCAGGCGCACGCCTGCTCCACGCACCCGCCCGGCGGGGACGCGGCGCAGGCGGGTTCCC
>JAOXNO010000013.1:107448231-107524425 GCA_028565335.1 Limnodromus scolopaceus | reverse complement strand
CCCCTTCTCTGGAGATTTTCCAGACCCGCCTGGATGCAGTCCTGAGTAATGTGCTCTAGGCAATCCTGCTTTGGCAGGAGAGTTGGACTAGGTGATCTCTAGAGGTCCCTTCCAACTCTGACAATTCCGTGATTCCTCTGGGAGCAACATGGTGGTTTCCATGGTTTCCAACAGGTGGATAACTTCTGCCCCTTCCTGAGTCATCTCTGTGGTGTTTTTGTGTGAGGTACTCCTATATGTCGTGAATTGCTCTCCAACTGGATCACTCTGTCCTTCTAAATTATTAATTGAAAGATTTTCTTTTTTCCACCCACTTTTTAGGTAGAATGAAATGAAGTCTATGCTTTGCTTGAGTAGTCAAAACTGCCAGGCTTGTTTTTGTAGTAACATCAGTGATTTGCATTCAGAAGGCAGAATTAACGGTCTTAAATCTTTTAAGCATTTCTGGATCTTATACAAGAATTCCCTCCAGTGTGGACAGAGCTTCCCATTTGCAATTTCATGACATGCTGCTTCTTTCTTTGACAGTGCCTCAGACACTCCCTTGATAACCTTATTAGTCTTGCAAAACATGTAACTGCTGAGTTTCCCATCCTGAGCAGCAAATTGCGCTTTTTCCTTTTGTTGTGCTCCCTGTTGCTGCCCTATCTGTACAACGCCTGGCACAGTATGCGTGCACTTAATATCTAGACCCGGTTCTGCTCTAATGCAAGTAATCAGAAGTAAACTCCTGGTGGAAAAAAGCATGATACCACAGAATCACATGGGGTTGGAAGTGACCTCTGGAGATCATCTAGTCCAACCCCCCTGACAAAACAGGTCCACCTAGAGCAGGTTGCACAGGAACATGTCCAGGTAGGTTTTGAATGTCTCCAGAGACGGAGACTCCACAACCTCCCTGGGCAGCCTGTTCCAGTGCTCTGCCACCCTCAAAGTGAAGAAGTTCCTCCTCATGTTTAGGTGGAGGAGCTAACTTCTTATGTTCAAGTTTGTGCCCATTTCCTCTTGTCCTGTCACTGGGCACCACTGAGAAAAGACTGGCCCCATCCTCTTGACACTCTCCCTTTAAATATTTATAGGCATTGATCAGATCCATAGGAAAGGTATGATGCTCCATTTTTTCTCTCTGGTTTTCTGTGTCACAGGATACTTCTGCGCGTGTACGGCATGTTTGGAATTGTATTGTCAGTAGCTCTCACTGAGATACTAAAATCGAGGAAGCCTATGTTCAACATCCAGATGTGTTAACTATGAATTGTGGAGAATGAAAAATAAAGTATTGTTACTACCTAACTGTGTCATATTTTTCATTACATACGATGTCCCAGGTATTTGTGGTGCGGTCTGGATTTGGCAGTGCTCTTTGGTGAGCTTGAGGGAAAGACTTCCTCATTTCTGTGTGGAAGTGCTGGAGCACTGATGGATTGTAAACACTATAGATAATGCTGTAAAGCGCATAGAGTGAGCAGCAGGAGTAAAGGCTGCTAAAACCTAGCAGTACCAGGTAATAATAATAAAACTGCAGCTGCAGTTCAAGCAGCTGCTAGTGAGTGACGTATTTAAACCACTGCATGTGAGACAATTATGCGTGTCCCGGTGGCTTCTTCTGCTGAGTGATAGAAGTGGGCAAGAAATAGGAGACGGCATCATATGAGGATCCCAAGTTTCTGGTGAAACCTGCTTGTCTAAAGTGCACCTGTGAACTTCTACCCTGCACACCTCATGCACACCCTGGGCTGAAACGTAGCAAAGGAGCCTACAAGTCACCTCGAGTGCTGGTGTGTGGAAAACACGGGTAGAACAGCTGCATGTATAAAACTGAAACATGACAACAGGTCTGAATCTGAGCATGTTGCACTAGGGTTTGGAAAAAAAATAGGTAAAGGCCACAGAAATTTCCGCTCAGACCTGGAATTGATCTGCCTGGGATTGAAAATGCATATTATTGAAGGTGAAGCTAAGAAAACACATCTCCACTAGTCAGTGGGCTATATAGGTAGTCATGTGAGTTGCCAACAGCAAGATTTTTTTCAATCTACTGGAAAATACCCTTCTGAAGAAAGAGTGTAACCAGGAGGAAAAAATACCCTGATCGTGTATCTGACCGAAGCACTCTTCTTGTGGAATTACCCTGTGCCCAGCTAATGCAGATTAACATTTGGGCTTTGAAGCAGTTTTGCTGTTTTCCTATCTGGTGACCCAGACTGTAGGACTGTCGAACCAACTGGCTATTTCCAGACTGTTTGGATTGCGGGGGCATCTGGGGAGGGGGGGAAGAGCCCTTTGTAGGATGCGCTTGTTTCTTTAGAAAATTGTGTAACAAGAGTGAAGAATGACAAGCGCTGCTTTCTGCAACCATACGTGTGGCATGGGAGGTGGCACGCAGGAAAGGCTGAAGGTTTGCATCATCTATCTAGCATGTTCTAAGCGGTGACTGGTTTTAAAATGCATCAGTAGGTTCATGTGTTTTTGTCATGGTGCAGGTTACAAGTGATGATATGAACTTTGCAATATTATGTCCAGTTTTCATGTATTCAGATTGTGTCTTGGTCTTGCAGAAATGGTCATCATACAAGGACATAGATTTTTTGTGTTCACTGTTGATGGGTTGGATTCCTTATCAGGCCAGGTGGGCAAAAAAAAGGTGAAGACACAAAATACCCAATATTTGTGAAAGTGCATTGCAGAGCCTGTTAGCATATTCCCACGTGAGAGCAAGGACGGTCTATGGAAGCCTCCTGAGAGAGTAAGTGAATGCGCTAGGACAGAGGAGGACAGTCCGGGAGCAGATGCTTCTTGCAGTGTGTTTCCCATAGCAACCTGGCAAATTTCCCAGCAGAAATTTGTGTGCGAGTTAGTCATGTTTTTGCATCACTTACTCACTTCTGTGTTTTCAAGTATCCCCACAGAAGAGGGAATAGCAGAGACAAGTGAGGAGGAGCAGAGCACAGATGATGGAGGTTGGCGGCACAACCCTGTGAGAGGCCATCTCACCACCAGAATGGTTGAACAGCACTCATTGTTTGCACCTGTGCCAGGAGGGACGCGAGAGTACTCTCTAGAGACCCTGATTTCTCAAATCTTATTTACTAGTATTCTAAGTAGAAGAGCATCTTAATTACATACTTACCAATTAATTCTAGTACACCTTGTGATGTTTTTATCTACAGTCATGTGTAGTAATGCGTGATGATGCACGTCTGTCAAAACTTGTGGTAGGTAGATGTGTCCGTGTGAACACAGCAGTCCATGCTCAGTGCGTGCACAAGGCAGTCCATATTCTTCTTGTTTCTAAGCAATTTTACACACCTTATTACTGTCCCTGTTGGACTGTCTCTCTGTCTCTATCTTCTCCCCCCTCCTCCCTTTCCTTTTTGTGATATATTTCTTTATGTCTTGGGGTTTGCACTCCCATTTCTTTACAAATTTTCTCTATTTCTTCCCTGTATCCCCACCATCCTCTCATTTTTCCTTTTCTTTCTTCTCTTTCACTGCCAATTTCCTTACTCTAGACCCAGTTCTTGACTTTGTCTGACATCTCTATTTGATTGGAACCATGTGGACAGTGAGTGAAGAGGGGTGGATCAAGTGCCAGAGGAACATCATGAAACTTCACTTTGTTTTCCTCTCCCACAGTGTTGTCTCTGTGTCATCATCTTCCTGCCTTCCTTGTTTGTGATGCTGTACTCTGGTGCTGAAGTGCAAGCACTACAGGTAGAGGCTTTAGGGACCAGCAACGTCTACTGTCATCCACAGCATCTGATGGACAGAGGAGGCTGAGCAAAGGTGGGACATCCTAGGGGAGAAAGACAGATTGTTACATGTATTTTGGATCCTTCACCCTCGGTAAAGATGGTATCAAACAAACAAAAGCCTAAAATTACATATTCAATCTTAACCTGGATATTTCTTGGCTTCTACGTGTGCGATATATAGGAGGAGTAGAAGGCATTTTGGTGAACTAGTTAATATTCACTAGGCAAGAGCTGTTTCTGTGCTCAGTTCCTGTTTGTATTGCAGACCTGCCAACATTATGAACACATGCCTAAGAAACAACTGGTCCACAAGAGTATAACAGCTTCCTTGTGCCTGATCTGTCAAAAAAATAACAGATTTCTTATTCACAGGTGAAGTATATTTTTGATTTACAGCACACCTATACCATCTGATCCTGTAACACTAGCATGGTGATCTTGGTTTCAGCCATGTTTCATGTTCAAGACAGAGTCTTTCAGTATGGAATTAATAGAAGAGACTGCCATTCCGTGAATTATTTACATGATGGCCAGTTTACATAAACAGAACAAAGAAATTTTTTTGGATGATTGCTATGCTGGTGTGAGGATGGGCAGACAAGAACAATTTAACCCTTCTTTGGAGTGGAGTTGTGGTTACCAAGTTATTGTGGATCTTGTCATGGCCATGCGAAGCTAATTTGTATTCAAATGTGAATTTTTGCATGTGGTATTTTTTGAAAGAAGGCAAGCTAGCCAAATGTAAATAAGTACTGTTTACTATGATGTATTTGTTTTGTCAAAAAACCCAAGCCTTTTACTTGTGTTTATTTATTGGAAATTGTCCCTCACGATTACAGATAGTCTATAATTGAAAAATCAGTCATCTTACAGCTACAGTCCTCAGATCCCCTTTGTCCTCAGTCTTTGTCAACCTCATGTTTTGTTATCCCTGAAAGTTAGATGTTTGTTGTTTTCAGCAAGAATAACTCGTTAAATTCTCCGTTGCTATTTTTGTTATTTAATGCTCTATAAATAAACTAAGAGAAATATCTAATTCGATACTTTCACATCAGTCAGCTTACACAGGGTACAACAACAAAAGGAAATGGAGCCTTGTCCACTCTACAAAAAGTGCTTGAAATTCTGTAGCTGAGACTGAATGACCAGGATTCCTGCATTCATAAACCTGTCGCAAAATGCCATTAGTAGAGAAGGATCAAGCCCCGCTGGTAGACAGCTTGCCTGCTTCTAGCTGATATGGCTGCTCTCTTCACTAGTTGGTTGCAGACACTTATTTGTGGACGTTTTTCTAACCAGTTGAGCATATTTTGGCATTTGGCATATGCTTAAAGAGAGGTGGGGAGCTTCATACAACAAATAAGTTGTGCAGCTCTATGCGTGACATTTTATTTAAAGGTAATTGGGTTTTCCGCACATTTGCTAATAACCATGAACTTTCACTTTCTTAAAAGTGCAAGTTTTAGAACAGAGAGCTCTTTCACTGACTGTTCTAGTTTGCACATTTCAAGCCTTCATCATCAAGCACTTCATCAGCACATCCAAGGACATCAGAAAGATTTTAGCTTGTTAATACCTGCATTTTTGATCTCATTATTTAATATGAATATTTGTAAAAAGCATGGAAACAATTTTATGATAATGAAAGTAGAATTCAGAACTGATCTCATCTAACAGTGGAGTCATTAAAGATCGCTGGAAAACACATCACTGAAAAAAACATAACCACAGAAAAAACATTTGCACTGAGTTGGATTCAGACTAGAGGCAAAAAAAGTTCATTGCTCTGTCAGAACTGTTAAATATCATTGATTGTAACCTGCTCAGGAATAAGAAAGATTTAGATAACGGGAGAAGCATTTGATTCATTTTGAGGGAATAAATGGGCTTAGAAAGCTAAAAGAGTTATCCTGATGTCATACAACATTAAGGAGTTGAGATTTGGCTTCTTAGCTTTCTCAGTCCCATGGACAATCACACAACCTTAATAACCAGCCATTAAAAGTACAGAAAAAGAAGGAACAACCTCTGTATTCACTTCTTTTCCCTGAACTGACAGTATCTTTGGTTGCATTAAAGGGAGCATTAAGTGTCCTGGAGAAAAAATTCATTCTAATTGTCTGTAACATCAATTATTCAAACTAGCTTCCTTTTAATTGCCTTCTAAAGACAGGCATACATAAAATAATAGCGAACATAGAAATAGAAATTTAAGTTCTTCTGGTGCTTACTCTTGCTTGCAACCTTTCCCTTTTAGCAGAACAAACCTCACACGTTGCCTTCAGGCAACTCTGAGATGCAACTCATCTGCACCAGCAATAAACCTGTTTAAGATAACACTTTTTGCTGATGTTTTTGGGCACACAGTTAAAAGAACACTGCAGAAGATGGAGTCTTATCTGCCAGCTCCAATTGGTTCTCTGGCAGACAAGAAACAGGAAGAGAAATGAAAGGGAAAAAGCTAAGGTACAGAAGGAAAATAATACAGAAGTGGGAAGGTGAAACCTAAGGTAGGAGTGGCACAGGTCTGGTAAAGGCAGTGGTACCAGTGTAGTCCCCCCCAGCTTAGGCTGGTCAGAGCATCCTTGGGCAAGGACTAGCATTCCTACAATGGATCCTGGCCTTGGAGCAGTGGCAGGTGCCCTTACCATCTGCTTGTACTTCTGCTACTGGTGGCAGTAGGCCTTGTTGTTGGATGAGTTTGTTTTTATCTATTTAATGTTTTCCAGATAACATAATGTAAAACGAGTCTCATGTGATAGGTCTGTATCTGTTCCAAAGAGGCTGAATAATTTTTGCCCAAGAATACGTACATATATATATATATATATATATAAAAGCGTAAGCTGAGATAGGGAGGTGGTGTGCATTTTGGTTTTGGTTGGTGGACTGGTGATGGATATCAATCTCTCATTTTCTGTTGAAATACAGCATACAGTTCTGGTTCCTATGCTCTGAAAAGGATGCAAGGGGAAAAAAAAGGAGCAGAAAAGAGCTTCAAAATTATTTGGAGGGCTGCAGGAAGTGTTTTACAGTGAGAGACTTTAAAAGCACAAGATATTTAGCTTCCTCTATAAGAATGCATTACGATGATTTGATTACAGTGACTAAGACACTTACTTAACTTAATGGAGAGAAAATACCGAGTGAATAAAGGGATCTTTAGTCCAAAGACAAAAGGCCTGAATTGCCCATAGCTGGAAGCTGAGACCATGAAACCATTCAGATAGGCAATGAAGCATACATTTTTTAAACAGAGGGAGTGATTAACTGTTGGAACAAACCAGCAAGAAAACTAATGGATTCTCCACCTCTTGAAATCCTCAAGTGAAAAAATGAATGCCTTTGAAAGTTATGCTTAGTCACACTAGTTAATTGGCTCAAAGTAAAAGCAACAAGTGACATTATGTCCTGTTTTATATAGGAGGTCAAATTAGATGGTTATAGTAGTTCTCTTTGTCTTGCCAGTCTATGAAATACTGCATCTGCCAAATGCCTAGATTACAAGAAAGATAATGCTTTGAAGTTAAGCACTCCAAGGGTAAAGAAGGCAGAATAAAGGTTACTCTAGTAATCTTCGCTATGATCCTCTGTGCATTTGCACTATGATGCACTCTTAACTGCTCAGTCACTCAGATTTTCCTCTCAACATGGACTATTACCAAAGTTATAATCCTAAATCCTTAGAAATCAGAACCTTTTATTGCTTGGTCTAAAGAAATAGCTCCAACTTCTTTTCTTTTACGTGGGTCAACCCTTAGTGAGGAGTGTGATGAACCAATAATTGTATAAAGGACTGGCAGAATGAAAGGCATTTTGTATCGGTGTCAAGTTAGTGAAAGTATGGGAACTCTGGCTCTTCAAGGAGAGGATTCTGAAAGGCACCATGAGTATGGAGAGGGCATCATCGTGTCATATTAAGACCAAATATTCTGTTTGTAAATGGAGATACAGGACACTGTTCACAGCCCAGCTGGAGAATACAATGTATTTTTGCAGGGAGAATTTTTTCTGTCATATTTGTGTGTGTTACCTGAGAAGCAGACAAACATCGTGAGACTACCACATGCCTGTTAGGAAAAGGAATGAGATTAGGAAAATTTGCTGCCTAGAATTTTGCTTGAACCCCTTCTTCTTGCAGACAGTGGGAATGTTGCCACTCATAAGGGAAGTAGATGTTAATCCGTAATTTAGAATCCAGTGCATAGATAAAACTGGCTTATCAACTAACATGAATTTTTGAACACCTCACTTCATATTTAGAAAATAGTATCAAATTTTGATTGAGAAAAATGCATAGAGGTATGTAATTATCTTTTAAACCCATTATAAAGATATCCCATTCTATGGCTCTGTACATAACAGAATATTTAGGAAACAGATTTAGTAATTTAAAGTACAATAATGGCGTTAAGTACATGCTTAGGGTAGAGAGGAAAGAGGGTTTAAATTTATAATGTTGTCTGCATTGGTATCTATTCAGTCTCAGAAGAATATTAAAAAGTTGTGCATTAGAGTATGAAAGAAAAACCTAAACTTACATTTTGTTCATTTTGTTTATTTCTAGTGTGCCCCTCTATTTTTTAGCCCCCCCCAAATGTCATACTCTTTGGAGATCCCATCCAACATTCACTAAAACAACTAGAAAGGCTCCCACTGATTTCCATGGGAGACAGTGTCAAGCTGTGTTAATGATGGGATTGAGCATGTCCTAGCTCTCTTTGGATGTAGTAGAGTTTTATCCTGATAAATCTATAGCTATTACTGTAAATTATCAGTCTCATTCCTTATAAGATGAAAAAGGCTATGTCTCTGTTTAGTTTGATGAGAGTTTGGAAAAATAAAAATCTCCTATTAGAATCAATACAAGTATTATTACTGCCTTTTCCCGTTTGCTTTCTCAGGAGTGGACTTTGCAAAAACCTGTCTTGAATTAAGTGATTACTTTTATTAAATGTTGAAGCTACGTACATCCTTCTGTGTTACTCCATGTGAACAAAGTTTGCAGAACAATACAATGACTATGCTTAATCCTAGTAGATATGCTGTTTAAAACTGAAGCAATCCCCTGTGAACTAGTCTGGATCTCCTCCAGTGTTCCTTATTAGTATATGCTTCAGCCCTGTATCATATGGCTACTTGTCTTGCCCAAAAGAAACAATGCATTTATTGCTTGGTGGATAGGGCTCCATCCCTCTATTAAAGTTTACAGACCTCAGGAATTTCCAAATACTTCTATTTTTAAATCACTACCATGTCAGAATATTGGAGCTTACTTTTAATAGTGTAGGATTACATAGTTCATAGAATTTTATATTTCTTTGCTTCTCTAAAGAGAAATAAAAAATAGTAAGACCATTAGCTTCTTACATTAAATTAAAATAGTAAACTATTAATAGGCATTAAAGAGTAAAACAAAGGTGAAAATATTTGCTTTGATAATGGATTTGGAACTTGGCTGGGAATCAGAAAACTGCATTCTGTCCTTGATTCTTCTCTAAGAGGTCATGACCTTGTTCATTCACCTCTATTTCCTCCTCTTTCTTCCCTTAAACTGTGCCTATTTTGATACTTATGTTATAAAGGTTACTAGAAGAGGCATTGGCTCCCACTACATTGCCTTCCACATTGAAAAAATTATTCCTGTGGTCATTTTTTGACTTTGTCATGATATTTTAATATGAAGAGAGATTAACTGTTGGTTATGAAATTTGGTGAGTAAAAAGAAACCCTTACTGATGCCTAAGTATAAATACTGTAGGCAAAAATGATTTTCATCATCTCAGAAACATCCAAAAATGCTATACATAAGATCAGAATTTAATGTCATATTAAGGTAAGACTTTAGGTAGGATAGCTAGGGGAAAACAGTTGGCAATCACTTACTTCGTTTATATCAGCCATTCTCCCCTATAAATAGTTTGAATAATCTCTTGAATACATTCAAATTAATAGTTCTGACTTTTAATTCAAAAACATACCCAGAAAGAAAAGGGCTGTCTGATAGGGATAATAGATTTGAACCATGATCAATAATTCTTTTGTTGTGCGATCTTCTACAAATTGCTTTGCTGCAGTTTTCTAAATTGTTAAGCGATCCAAAGATAAGTATATCAAATGAAGATGTGCAGAAAATACTAATGTAAGATAACACACCTTAGGCAGCACTTCCCTTTTCTCCCCTTTCGGTTGTTTCTTGGCTGATCAGCATCTTCCAGAGGCTTGTTAAAGAGTCCTCAATATTTACTGGACTGAAAAATGCAATTATGAGCAAATGGTATGTAGTGGTCAAGAAAACACTTCCCTCCACTATCAGTGTGGGGACAGGTACTATGGTGGCCACAAGTGATTTCAAGGGATCGTATTATTCTATAGATTAAATTTTCCTCACTTTGTAATGATCTATTAATTTTGCCTTTATATGACCAGTTCTGGGCTCCCCAGTTCAAGAAGGACAGACAACTGTTGGAGAGGATAGAGCAGAGGGCTACAAAGATCATTAGGGGCCTGGAGCATCTCCCTTACAAGGAGAGGCTGAGGGACTTGGGTCTTTTTAGTCTGCAGAAGAGAAGACTGAGGGGGATCTGATCAATGCCTATAAATACTTGGTGGGTGGGTGGGTGTCAAGGGGATGGGGCCAGTCTTTTTTCAGTGGTGCCCAGTGGCAGGACAAGAAGTAACAAGCACAAATTTGAACATAAGAAGTTCCATTTAAACATGAGGAGGAACTTCTTCACTTTGAGGGTGGCAAAGCGCTGGAATAGGCTGCCCAGAGAGGTGGTGGAGTATCTGTCTCTGGAGACATTCAAAACTCGCCTGGACGTGTTCCTGTGCAACCTGCTCTGGGTGGACCTGCTTTAGCAGGAGGGTTGGACTAGATGATCTCCAGAGGTCCCTTCCAACCCCATATCATTCTGTGGTTCTGTGACTGCATTGTTTGTGCATTTGTGTCAATTCACTCAAGGAATTACCAGTGTAGAATATTCCTAGGGAAGTGACTAGGGTTTGGTGGGTCTTTTATTTTTGTTGTTTTTTGGGTTTTTTGCTGTGTTTTGCTAACCTGTTTTTACCAGAGCTAGATCCAGAGCATACACCACTAATTCCTTTTTTTTTTTCCAACTAGTTTCCTGTTAAGTCCAATGTCAAAAAAACCCACCCCAATACTGTGGCTTTCTGAAGCTCAGTTCTGCCTCTGTTTTGCTATTGGCTTAAAAAATAACATCCTGCAACAGTGTTTCAGGGCACCCCAATAGCTGTAGGTTGGCTTTTACACTGGGGAAGGTTGAAAATATCCCAATACATTGTAGCTGCTAATGTTTAACCTATGGCAAAATACTCTGACCTTGACCTCTGAAAGAACTATTTAGATGCATTTGACCGATGTACAAGGGTCCCCAGGGATAACATATGTCCTTACGTATACTGGTAAACTCAGTTACCAAAATTAGAAATGCAATGACTACAGCATAAAAACAGTATAGTGCGACAGGTACGGGAAACAGTTCAATTTGCAATTGGTCTGCTGCAGCAAGAAGTTACAGCACTGCTGAGTGAATTTTGCTGAGGCAGGAAACCTATGAATTTTACAAATTTGAAGAGCTTGCATAAAAGGGGAAGATTGGAACAGATCCATGGGGTGTAGCTGCTGTCCGCTAGCATGGTAATTGCCTGTGGTGTGCCACTTCTCCTACTGGGATGATGTTGCACAGTTGGACTTGGTCTGAGAATAGTGTTGGTTGTTTAGCCACAGGACTGTCAAAATTTCTGCCAAAACAGACTTTTCTTACCACCTTGTTTGACCAAAGTCCTTTCAGCTGCTTGTGTCCCCACTATAAGCGCATGTATTTTTCAAACTGATACAGGATGTGGAATGCATGTGGGCTTTGCAGTCACAGTCAGGTTGTGTGCTTTTGTACTCTACAAGTTACATGAAATACAGGAAACATAACTTGCAATAAATTATAGGTTTATGTGAATTATTAGTCCTATGGGAATAAGTAGAAGTTACATTTGCTTGGTTTGAACAATTTATGTTTTACAACCACAATCCGTTAGAGTCTTTTCCACAGAACACATACAGATATTGCCAGCAGCTGTGGCTGCCAAATTACTTGGAGCAAGTGAACATTGCTCAGTCTCTGTAAGTATAAAGAGACTTCATAACAATCATGCCTTATGGTCATCCCAAACAGTACTCATTCTCCTTTTCCTAATGCATACTTTGGATTTTAATGCCCACCAACATCTGAGCCAAAGCTATTAGTGATATAACTACAGCCTGTGACAGTAATATAACAAGCCTTTTTGCTTGATACATGCTACAGTTTCAAAATAAGGTAGAGTTCTATTAATGATTTATGGTACATCTGCAGCAGAATTTGTGAGCTTACAGATGGATTATTTTACGCATTGGCAACTAAACTAATATGTATTTACTGTTCAATCCCAATTTCTTATTCATGGAATTCAAGGTGGATGGCTAAGCATCGATCTCTGCTTTTTAACTTCTGCAGGTTTCCTTCCCATTTTATTTTGACATGAATGCAGAAAGAGATGGTCTCAGAAATGTGTGAAGAGAAACACATGCTAAAAAAAGAACCTCTTCTTGGAAAACCTTAGAGGAGCTTCACAACCAAGATACCAATCATCTGACTGTGATACTGGAAAAGATACAGCAGCTTCTCAAAGACCTTGCATAAATAGCACAATATACATACACAGTTCAGGAATGATTATGACAGCCCTTTTAAGTCCCAGTATCTGTATGTAACATAAGTCAAAGAAGGAAGGGACAGGGAGGATAAAGAAGAACAATTTTCATAGTATGAGCACAATAGCTCTGGCTACTGTCTGTCAAGTAGTGCAATTTACAGAAAATAATATTTCCAGTCTGGCTCATCCTTGGGTGATGGGTTTCATGCAAGAGAAATCAATGGAAAGTCTAGAGAGGTTCTGCCCCTTCACAGGCTTTTCCATCTCGATTATCATCTCTTCCTAAATCAAATGCGACTAGCCATTACTGATGTTCATACCCATTCGGTGGGGATGTGCACAAATAAAGCAGGTATGTGATACACTGCTATTGCATTTGGACTATCATTCTCTGAGCTCACCATCATCGAAACAGAGTTTTCCATATGCTGGCCAGTGCTGTCCATAATGGTGGCATTCACTGAAATGGTAATCAGGGTTATTTATGCACTTTTTTTAGTTAGAAGTATTTTCTGACCGCAGCAATTTCCAGATTTGCTCTCATATTAATAAAGTATATGGTTAGTAATGGAAGTAAGCCAAATTTCTTTGTGTCAGCTTTATGTTTGCACAACCACATGCTGTCATAGTTGATAAAATGACAAGCAAATTTCCATACACATTTAAACAAATCAAAATGCTAGGATAATTCTAGGATAATTGCCCCACTAGGGAATGTGGCTGTTGTATCTGTTAGACCATCCTGTTAATTTCTCCCATCAGTGCCTATTGGACTAGTCCTCGCATGTGCTAGAAGTGGTTTAGGCCATATGCTTGGTAAATTAACAGTAAAAGCCTGGATTTCAGAGAACTCTTTCAAACAGACTGTAACTTGGCAGAAGGAAGAATGAAAGGACAGCAGCTATAAACACTTCTTATATTGATATAGGTTCTGTAGATGTCACTCATTTCAGGAGGAGAAACCCCTCTGTTTAGGTATATAACGTCCACAAACCATTTCAGTAACATCATAATTTCATTTTTTTCCTGTGCAATGCCTCGCATTCTGTCATAGCCTTTGGCCCTTAGGAGGGCAAATGTGATAATGTGATGTACCGCATATAATCCACACTTAGTTATGTTTAACTCTCTCCAAAGTCAAATTTAGAGAAACTTAGCAGGGTTTTTTGTTTGTTTGTTTAAAATCACCAAATATAAGGGCGCATTCTCCAAGATCATCATTTGTTAACATAATTATCATGTTGTTTCTGGAGAACCTGAGATGGCCCTTATTGGACCGCTAGATTTAAAAGACCAGGTGCAGCTGTATTTGGGGGGGAGGAGGGGGAGGAAAAAAAGAAACACCTGTTAGAGCTTTGGATCAGTATGCTGTCTATTAGCCTACTACACTAAGTGTTAACGTTATTATATATGTTTGCATGTTTTGCTGTAACAGATACAAGATAACAGGATTATGTATGATCAAGTTAGAGGCTAAATTTATCACAACAGCCTTAGGCATTGCAGGCTGCTTTGATTCAGCGATATTCTTTTGCAGTCCTCTAACAGGCTATTAAAACTTTTTCTTGCTTGTTTTGCAAGAGCAATTTAACCATGAATTCTGCTCAGGCAATTATTTTGCTTTGCCTGAAACATACCATATGTAGCTCGCAGGAGTTCCACATAAGCAATAACTCAAGTAAGACTTCGGTGCCATTTCCCCCTCATAAGGTCACTGGTGCAGAACAGACCAGAGTGAGGATGTGACCTCTTTCCCTTTCCATTCTTCTTATTTTCAGGTAATCTCGCCTCCTCTGACTTTCAGAGCATTTGATCTCACCTGACTTTTCTCTTATTATCTCCTGGATACCTGGGCCACGTAGGCCACTGTCTCTACTTTTGACTTACAGTCCTCTGTTGAATGTCTTTCTGCTCTTCTCAAGGCACCTCATGCTCAGATATCAGTGACCTCCTTGTTGATGATGCAATTTAGCTTCCCGTTTCCTCATCCTCACCTCTGCTCGACTTCTAAGCTTAGCTCAAAACTCCCCATGAGGTTAATTACCCTATTTGGGTCTTCACTGAATAAAATCCTCTGTGATCTTTGGTTCCATTCTACCTTGGTTGCTGCATCATTGCTTTTGGCCTTCATCATCATATTCTGTCACTAGTCCAGCCATCAAAATCCATGTCTTAATTTCTCTTAGTTTACCTGATTTTTTTCTCCCAGGAAGTCCATTCTGGGACTATTTCAGATTTCTTTTGGGAATTCCCTATGAACATGCACAAAGTATTCCTTGAGCCCTGCTTAAAAATTCCCCTTTCAAAACTCCTGATAATAGATAAGCCATGTGTGTTGGGACCCTTTATTACAGACCATGCCTGGCTTGGTTTTAATTTGAAATCTGTGCTGTAATTATAAGGTTGCTCTGATCCTGTAGTTCTAGTGATTTATTTTGGGTTACTGCCAAATAGAGGGTGGAAAAATCCCTTTTAAAGGAATATTTGTCTTCCGAAGTAAAATTCTGAGACAAGGTCATATTTCAAAGAAATACTACACGGTTTCATGAGACATTCAGAGAACTATGGTTTTAAAGGGCAAGAAGACTGCAAAAGATTGAATTGTAGTTTCTAGTAACAGTGGAATGTATCCATTCTGTGTACAGTTTACCAAATACCCAAAACATTGTATCTAGAAATGGGAAGACCTGATAGAATTCTGCTTGCTGCCCAAACAAAACTTGCCACAGCAGAATTCCTTTCTTCTTTTTTCATTTGGTTTCAAGTCATGCTCCAAATATTTTTCGTTGATAACACAAGTAATGTCTCCTGCAAGTTCTGTTCACAAGTTTGGTTCTCACAGCACAAACCTATAGTAAAACTTCGGTTCCAAATTACTTTTTCTGCTTTCCATACAACCTGGTGTATCTGCTATACGTCTCCTGTAAGCTATAGCCTTCTTTTACAGTTAAATCCTTCAGATCTCTTTGTTTGGGCTATTTCAAATCCCAGACCTCAGAGTCTACAGACTTTCTTTTCAAAATTAAACCTCTTTTTAGAGACAAATATTTCTGTTTATCTGTGTGATATAGGCAGTTGCTATAGATTCACAGAATCACAGAATGATATGGGGTTGGAAGGGACCTTTTAGGATCATCTACTCCAACCCCCCTGCCAGACCAGGTCTACCTAGAGCAGCTGGACAGGAACGTGTCCAGGAGGGTTTTGAATGTCTCTAAAGATGGAGACTTCACCACCTCTCTGGGCAGCCAGTTCAGTGCTCTGCCACCCTCAAAGGAAAGAAGTTCCTCTTCACATTTAGATGGAACTTCCTATGTTCAAGGTTGTCCTGTCACTGGGCACCACTGAAAAAAGGCTGGCCCCATCCCCTTGACACACACGCTATAAGTATTTATAAGCATTCATTAGTCCTGATAGTTTTAGCCTTTCATGAGTTACTGCAACTTTCTGGGCAGAGATACTAACCTTCTTTCCACCTTTGCTGTGTTTGAGCTGTGGATATTCTTCTTGCTGTTGAAATCACCTATTTGCAATTTTGAGAGAGCTGGATGTTTCTGTACACCAAATGACTGAAAAATTTTTTTCTAACCCTCTGCCACCATTGTTTTTGTCTTAAGCAAAAAATTAGTGCTGTAGATAAAGCACAACATTTGGTATTATAGCAAAGTCTTTTTACTGATACTCAGCTGTAAGAAACAACTTTCTTGATCCTGAGCTATTACCAACTACCTTATCTTTTAGTCACATCATCTTCCCCAGGCTCACAAATAAGTTCCACCATTCATAGTGAAGGAACTGATTTTCTCACCATAACAAAGGAACAATACTGCTGCTGTTGGAGGAGTTTTGTTAATGCAGCTGGCAGGTTTTTTCCCCCCATCACCAGCAGTTTTTTTGTTTCGGCCAAATTAAGCTTTCTATAACAAAAAACCTTGTTCCAAATCAGTAGAGCAATGGCTTTTGGCCTGCGACAGCACCAGGTGGCTTTTCTGACACTGCAGGGTTAGCTGTCGATAGAAGATTAACTTACTTCACTGGAGAAACTGGAATCAGCTCTCCACAATGTATTTCTACTTCTGGCCAAACAAGCACATGTAATGATAAAATTTGGGTAGGGAGCCAACTGATGCTACTGCTGTCCCAACATCCATTAGCTTTAATTGATGGAGTGATTGATGTACTGGACAATACAGAGGGAATATGCAGGGTGTTTGCCAAGGTTTCTCTCGCCTACAAGGCTATGGCAGAGCTTTTGCTCTACCTGTCTCTCTTCTGCTGTCTCTTCCTCCACCTAAAATCACTAGGACTTATAGGTGAGCGCAGCATTAAATGCACTGAAGGAGACCTTAGTGGTGCGACTGAATAAATAATGCTGATGCACCATCTCAGTGCAGATGCACCGACGCGTATAATCAGTGAGTTGATACCTGACTTGTTCAGCCAGCGTCACAGCAGCCTGCCTCACATGGATAACATAATTTTGCTGTATTCCTAGGGTTTATGTAAGGGTTGAGTATACAAGAATGGGAGAAGAGAGTCCCATTCTTCAGCCCTTGTTCTGAGCAGATCAGATAGAAACCAGCTCCAGGTCAGAGGCTGCACAATGCTGGGCCCCAGTGAAGGTGCCCTTTTGGTCATGGGGCTTCTTTATCGACTGAAATAAAACTGGCTATTTACTGCAGAACAGTTTAGGTGTCAACACAGTGATGATGTTACCTCTTTATTCTCATACACTAATAAATATCACATTCTCTGGGGGTGTTTCAATTTTGCCTTCACACAGGAATCCTACTGCAGGAACGTGAGTGACAGAAGTGTTTCTGCTGAATAGCGCTGCAGCTGTAAATACACACAAATTGGTTAAAAAGAAGCAATATTAACCTTACTTTCAACAGCTGAGACAGATACATGAGCTGGCTGAATCCACATTCATGGGGAAGATTACAGTGAGGCAGTATAAAGGGAGACAGGATGCACACCATATGCTCCAAAGATTCCTACAGAAAAGTGGAGTCAGAGAAGGGGAGCCTGTTGCTAAAAGAACAGTGGGAGAGTCAGGAGGACTTAGCTGAGCACAGAGAGGAGGATAGGATTAAGATAGAAGAGTGGAGTATGTTCTACAGGAAGAGAACAGAGAGAACGGTCATGGAGAATGATAGTAGAGTACTAGTCCTGAGCCTGGAGAAGATGACTAGACATGCTATGGTAGCTGTTGTGGGGGAAAACATGCCAGCCTGCAGAGTGGGAGAGAGCAGCTCTAGATAATGGCAACAACATGGTCCTGAATGCAAAATTGAGAGTTGGTGGGGATCAGAGCAGACATTTTCAGAATGAGTGGAACTAAAGATTTAGGAAATAAACCTGATATTTTGAGGAGAAAGATCCCTTGGGAAGCAATCATGAGGATGTGTTCAGGCTGTCAAAAGTTGAAGCAGATATGAAACTTCCACATCTGTGAAAAGGTCAAGTGGAAGCTGAGGAAGAAGAGGACAGAAATTGAGAGTGTGATAAAAATCATTCTGCCTATAAATATACTCTCATTGGAAGGTACGGACAGGACTCCATGCAGGAAGAAAAAGAGGCAACAAGGTAGCGCGAATGTTGTCTGCTTGGAGTGGGCAGGGGGAGGTTTGTTATTTAAATGGGAAATTGTTGTTTTACATTGTTAGAGAAAAGAATGTTTATTGTATTGAAGAAAAACTATCTACAGGATTTCCATCATGCATGCTTTTCAGTGATGGGTCAGGCAGAGGAGCAGAGAAACTGGGGCTGGGGCTTGAAAGGTCTGAAAGCAGATGACAGCCCATCAAAGCTAATGGACCAGAAAACATGAAAGAGCCAAGTATCAGTGCGAGAGAGAATGGGCCGATGCTGAAAGAGATCAGATGATGGCTGAAGAGGGAAAAAGTGGCTATAAAAAAAATAATCAAAGAGAATACTGCTTGATAAAAAAAAATAATGGGAAAAACACAAGTGTTAAGAAGAGAAGAATGAACCAAGACCAAAATTTGAAGAGAGATACAAAAGCAAAGAAATATGCACTTAAGGCTTGGGTGTATCACCACTGTAGGAGTTGAAGTTGTTAAAGATGGGTGGGGCAGAGTGCAGGACAGAGAGAATTATCATGACTTTAAAGAAGGTTGATAGGATATGACAGCAGAATGAATGGAAAGAGAAAAGCAGGCGCAGTCTGCTCAAAAGCCAGGAAAAGTTGCAGGAGAGAAGATATAGAAGAGAGGATCCTGATAGATCAAACAGATGGATTAAGTTGGAGAATGAAAGCAAGCAAGAAGGGACAAAGAGAATATAAAAGAACTGTGAAGTAGTGGGATAAGCCTTCCCAGAGTTTGCAGAAGCTTCCTTGTCACGGGACCATCGCATGCAGATATTCATGACAGTCCTTTATTTCTGTGATGGCAGGCCACATGTTGCAGTGTTTTCGTGTTACATACTCACTTTTATAGATCAACATGACAAAGAGTATTTGTATTTACATACTGCGTCTGATTGTGGGAAAAAAAAATAATCTTGTGACATGTCAATCACCAGATGGCATTTTGAATGGAAAAGTAAAATAAAAAAATAATCCATTTTTTAATGCATATTCAAGGATGATTTCATAGAAATACTGTTAGAACAAATAATGCTCTGTGGGAACATGTGTGTGTATGTGTGTAATTTTCCAGTAGCTTGGGATTTAGGATGTGGTGAAACTGTCAACACTTGTGTGACTATATAACAAGATCCACATTTCTCTAAGTTGTATATGGACTGGAGATTGGCCTAAAGAAATATAAATGCCTTTAGAAGCCTTCATATGCCAAATCCATCAGCTGAGTTTGGCCAGAAAACCAGTATGTTCAAGAGAGAACCTCGTAAATCCACTGAGGAAGGATATCTGTACTAGCAGCGGTCTTGATTTATGGAGAGAGCGAGCATCATATTAGCTGGACTCTTCCTACTGGAAGTAGCTTTGAAGGTTTCTTAATGATTAGCTTTTGTACCTTCAGACATATTGCTTTCATTTTTTTTCTTTGCTCTGTTGTATAATTTATGATATGCCGTTCCCTGAGACTTTTAATGTGTTTTTTGTCTAATATTGTATCTTTTGCACTACAGTCACTCAGGATTATCCACCAAAGAACACGTGCCCAGTACTTAGGAGCAACGTGTGCACTGTAAGGCAGGACTGGTTTGGGAAAATACTGCTGTGGGTTGCCATTCAGGCAGCTCCAAAACTCCACACGTTCCAGGAACTGTGTTTTGCAGTTCAGATTAGTTGACATCGTTGCCTGAGCTTTGGTTGTGTGCAGAAGTTAAGAGCCATGGTACACCTTGCCACAGAAGCAGACAGCAAAGATACTTCTATAAAATGGAAAAGAAATTCCTAGCAAACTCTGGACATAAAGAAACAAGAATAAGAGGGTCTTATTTAAGTTCTGGAGAAAACAGAGCTGGTACACTGTACAGATAAAAGTCTAATGTGTTTAAAAATGAAAATAATTTCCAGTGTCAGTGCTCTTTTTTCTCTCCCCCCCAATGTCACTGTAGTTATTCTAAAAGACAGGTCATTAATCCTACTCACAGTGAGTGATGGTCATTTCAGCTCCAAGAGTGAGGTCATTGATTTATGGAGGTTATAGCTGCATTTGGTAGCATGAGATGAAGGAAGAGTTGACTGAGATTTTTGCGTAGTTTGAGCATATTGGTTTTCCTTTAAGCTAGGATTTTTAAAATTCTGTTCCCAACAGTCTTTACAACAGCCATTAGTTCCAGCTGAGAAGCAGGACTGATGCTGAATGGGAGACAGAAAAAAGGGTGGGGGAGGAATCAAGCGGCATAAACCAGAGATATTTACAGTATGCACAAGGGCTAACAGTACTTCCAAGTTAATAATCTGGTTTCCATTAATAAATATATATAGGAATTTGTGGAAAACACTTTTATATAAAAACTAGCAACAATATTCCTCATTGTTTATTTAAACTAAAATCCCCATTTGAGGCAGAATTAAAAGATGCATAACAGTCTTTTTAAGTTTTTATTAGGAAGGCTGGTATTTTTGTGTTGCTCTGAGAGAACCCAGAGCAACCACGGACAATCTCTTCGCTGCTGTGGCATAACACTAATGACAAAAGATACAGCAAACCATCACTTGTGACCTAAGACTGATAGAGGATTTGGAAACTGCAGATTTAGGAAAAGTGCTTCACTCCCTCTTTCTTTAAAAAAAAAATGTGCAATTGAGTAGGCGTTTCTCATAGTCATCCATCAGTCCACCCATACTCATCTCATAGTCCATCCACAGTACCTCAAACCACCGCTATACCTTGGGATCTACACAGGACTTCAGGAGGTCCAGTTCAGTTCCTGTTGTCATAAAAAGCATTTCTTCATGTTCATCCAGCCCCAGATCCTGTTTGAGAGGATTTTGGTCTTATTCCATTTGATGGAGAGTTTGGTGTCATTTCATGAGCGCGCAGCCATAAAACACATCAACACTGAAAGCCTGTAACTACAGATAGTGGGTTTCAGGAGCAAAAGAAATTGCAAAGGTATCTCCAGAGATTAGATCAGTACAGTCAGCTGAAGAAGGTTTGGTACCACCAGAAAATACTTGAAAATAAGGAACTGCTCCTTTATGCAGCGGAGGGGAAGAGAAAGAAGAGAGTCTAGTAATTCTTTTTAATCTCTTCTCATTAGCTCAGTGTTAGTCTTTTATATATTCCAGGAGAATACAGATCTGAGACTTGGGAATGAGAAATTGTCCAATTAAGGACTTTCCTTAAAGTTAACAATATCAAAGAGCTCAGATTAATTTTCGAAACAGTGAACTGTAGTTTGGGACGTATTTACCTTGAAAAACATTACTTTTCTTCTTAATGCTTTGTAATAGTGAAAGTAAAATGAAAATGGGGTTTCCTTTGGTATTAGTTTGAACTGTGCTCATTAGATAGATTTTTTTGTGTAGGGCCTTTGACTGTGTGGTAGCTAACAATATAAAAATGATGTCAGCCAGTTTGATTGAACACGTGGCTGACTGAGCAGGATTTTGTTTGGGCAACTCAGTTAATGGTATATACTATGTGCTGCTGGTGCGTTCAACAAGCATTAAAAAAAATCATGCATCATTTCAGCATTACTTCAGGCAGGTCACAAACTTTTAAGAGACTAGACTAGGAAAAATGATTAAAAATTAAGGTTTGATTCCTAGCTCTGCAGAACCTGGACCATTACTGTTCCTTTATTAAAAAGGCGAACACATTCACCTCCCCCTTATTACCTGTGAAGAGGGAAGATGTAAAGGTGAAGCTTGTAAATGGGCCTTGTGATCTTAACTGACAAAACTATTTTGGCTTAAGGCAAGAAATCTGCAGCAAGATTTGCCAGGGAGTTTGGCCAAACTGGAGCCTGGATTCAATGTCCAATTCATTTGCCATGAAGAACCATTTATAAGGAACTATAATTTCAGCAGATACAAACTGTTGTACAGGTGAGCCACATCACCTCACCAGCTGCCTAAATCTCCTCTGGGAAGAAATAAGACTAAGCTGTTAAACCCTTGCTTTGATCTAATACCTGGATTTAGAAGCCCATTAAATTTTTTTAATATGCTTGAGCAGAGAACAGCATTACTTGCCATTTGTGATGAGACAACCTTAAAAACCTTCAGAGGGATAAAAGTTAAGCGATTTCAAATGGCCTTACAAATGCCAAAGCAATGTATTCATCCTTTCTGTATCTGTACTGGTTGCAATTGCTGTGATTGCTCACTGTGCCCATTCTTGCCTGGTGTGCAAAGCCCTGCCTGGCCACCCTGGTCCCTTACCTCAATGGTACAGAGCAGCCAGCTCCCACGGGTCTGAAGCTGTGACTCCAGTTGTAACAAGCGAGGCTGTCCCCTGTACTGGTGTGTGTGTTGGTAATGGTGCTAAGTTACACAATGTTTGATGATTTGTTTTCTAAGCTGTTTTACGTTGAGAAGCTGGACAAAGACCAACAATAAATGAGAAGAGACAGAGACAAGAGATGGTTGGTAGAAACAGGCAGGTGTTCTTTATTTCATGTGGCACAGCATTAGGCAGACAACCCAAGAAACAGTTTCTAACAAAAACCAAAGCTACCGCTTCCAGGAACCATCCCCCAAACAAGGGTCTACTGCCAACAGTGGCACTGAGACGTCTTTGCCTGTCCACTCTCATCTCCTCATAGTTTGCATACGCTTAGGCCGTATCTTAGCTGTGAGCGTCCTTTCCAAGGAGACTAACTTCTTATGATACAGTATCTTTAGACAGCGTACATACTTTGCAGTATCACCAAAGTACAATCTCCTCAAGCCATGCTAAAATATAACGCTAACGCTGGAGAGAAGGCTGTGCAATTGCCTCGCGTCTCTCTGAGGTAATACAATGCTGTTTCTTAGCTGACAACATGAGGGGCACCTGAGGGAAGATCAATATGGCTTCAGAGTCTATTTTTAAACTCCTGATGCAGTAGCGAGAACCTGGCATGTCGTCTGCTGAGACACAGGGCGAGTACCTCCTCCACCCCTGGCTGCTGCCGGGCACCGGCAGCACCAGAGAGCTGAGCCTACCGTCACCGAGAGGGCTGAGAACATAGATGCTCTTCTACACATCTGAAGGACTAGGAGGAGGAGAGGTCGGTCAAAGATCACAACAGAGAGTAATCTTTGCGTTGGTCATTAGGCGAGAGGTAAGCAATGATGGCGGTTGGGGGAGTTACATAGTTAGCACTCTGGATTAAAGGCATGAAGAATGGCTGGTGGAAGGAAGACGTTTTGGAGACTAAGGGCAAAGCTTTAAAAGCCTCAGGATATTACTTTTAATTATTATCTACAGGTTATTCTTTCTATATATACTATTTTTCTTTCTAAATTAAGAAAATAAACATTTATTAACAAGTCACTGGGTCAAATCCTGCTCTCCACTGAAGCCAAATCCATTGACTTCAATGTGAGGGAGCCCTGTGTAAACAATGATGGGCAAATTTGGCCCTTTATGTCCTGAAAAGTCTGCTTGTACCCATTTCTTTCCATCCTGCAAGGAAATACAGATAGAAGGATCAATTAATTGTTATGAATTTCTCTTCAACTACCAGGGGAGCGTCAATGGGATGTGGCAAAAGAGCAAGAAAAAGGAACAGATAAGTACAGCTTTAAAGAGAATTTTATCCATGTTTCAGAGCAAAAATACACAAAGAGAGTGGATCTGAATCAAGTGCTACTGGCCTTTACTTTCTAAGCAACCACAAAATCCTTCATTTAGACTCGATGCAACAGTACACAACTAGAGAAAACGGAAGGAAGCAAATACTCCTTTTTTCCCTCTGCGGACATCATTTGCCCAAAGGTGAACACTGTCATCCCTTCGGATGCTCTGCTAACTCCAACTGTCTGCACAGTGCCGTGTCAGCCGCTGAAGACAAAACGTGGCTACTGTGCAGTTGAGGGAAACCTGTGGTGTCTTACAAAAGTAACTCAACGTTTTGAATATTAAAAAACACTAGGTGCTTTTTAGACACAGAACAATACGATTTTGGATGCATTTACCACTTTTATTTCACTATGCAGAAACATACATTCACCATGTGTTGTGATGCAGCTGACAGTGTAATGGACGCTATCCCTTCAGTGGGTATTATAGCTGGACACTAACGAGTTTTCAGTGGACGTTCTGTACAGGTTAAGGCTTGACTCTGAACTAGATAGTAAATGCTGACCAGATTCTCAAACAGATTTTTTTTTTTTCTTTTTTTCCTCTGAGAACAAAAGGGAAATCAATAGAAAACCATCACGGTTATTTCAGATTAATAATTTTCTAATGCTGCAAACTAAGTAAAATACAGATTTTTTTTCTCCAAAATAACTACATATAATTTACAAGGTTAGGATCTGTGAGGGGTGACTGGAAGCTGACTCCGAACAATGCTGACAAAAATCGTTAAAGTTAATATACTAAAATCATTACTACCTCATAAGGTATTCAGTCAGGTATACAAAGCACACTTTGTAAGCGTTTAAATATTTTGATAAGATTAAAGATTTGTCATTGTTTATCGGGCAGTAATAAAACCAGATGAAACAAATATAAGATTCAAGTTGTTTACTGAATAAACTGTGTTATTGGCACATCTAATGTGTGGTAAAACATTATACACAGTACCTATACAGCTTCTAGCATTTTGGGGGTAATCTTCATTTACAATATCCGTAAACAAAAGGCTCGCCACCTAACAAATTTTAATTTGTTTAGACTTTCGTAAACTGTGAAAGGCATGAACTGTTTATGTGTTACATGAGATCACTGTTTATATTGTTTATGAACGTGCAGGTATAGCTGAAAACTTAGACATTTTAAGAAAATTAAAAATGCTGCTTTTCTGTAATTTTATCGTTGCTTCATGCAATATTGTTTAACTGCTGCTGATTCAGATTGCTTTCTATGGGAAGGTATCTCTGCCAGTTTCTTTATTAACAGTCAAGATCGATTCTTCTGTACTGAAATTTTCCACAGACAGATACAAGTCAGTCAGGTTGGAACTGAGACTCCGTATAGGCTCTCGTATTCCTACTGGTGTGTATGTCTGGATTCATATGCAATCTAGGTTATTCCTGCAGGAAAGAGAACTGAGTTAATTACTTGAAGCAACCACTCTCTTGCAAAAGAGATTTTGTCAATTTGGTCGCGTAACAAAAGCTATTTGGAAACAGCATCATCCCAGTATAAGCAACTTGGCGCAAATCCAAAGTCCACTGACGCCAACGGAAAGAATTAGTGACATCAATAGACTTTTAAGCAAGCCACATTGCGTTGTCTCTGAAACAATCAGCAGAATACCACAAGAATCACAGCTACTCACTCCTCAGTGACTGGTTCCATCTTCCAAATAAATAACAGACACTGAAATTCAGTTTTCTTTAGGTTCTGTATATCCAAAAGCAGGACAGCAAAACAGCTTCAAAAGGTGCTGTGCATCATACTCTGTTACTTACACCAAATGCTAGGGAATATATATTGTTTTAAGAATAAAATGCTGCTATCGATTTAAACAAACCAGACAAGCAGCTTTTTTTCCCCATTCTGCATACAGCATTCAAAGCAATTTGTGCAATGGTGCTGGCATTAACGGCTTTTGCATAGCAGGTTAGTACGCATGACATGTTTTTGCTCACAGAATAAAAATAGTAATATTAAGACATCTGTTTAGCCAGCCACACTTGGAGAGCATGCCTTTACTGAAAAAAAGCTTCACACAGGAAAAGCTGCATTATCATCTCATCCTGATAAACAATGCTGCTTTGAAACATAAAATGTTCTTCCAAATACAAGAAAGCCAAGACACCCAAATTCTGACAGGCTAATTCACTGGATTTAAAAGAAAAATCGAAAACAAGTTGGATCACATCTTTGCAAGTTCGGAATTAAAGCTTAACTTGTAATGTATCTGCACATGACATTTACAAAGAGGTTTTTGGTTTGGTTTTTCCCTTGGCATTTTTAAACAAAATGCATACCTTTAAGAACAAATTATTTTTGTTCTTAAATGACATAAAAGCAGACAACAGATTTTTTTTGACTTCAGAATTAGAAAATTAGACTATATCAAAGCATAGACAATGAGGACTTTCCAGAGAGCCACCAAAAGCAAACAAGCAGTTTCTCTTTCTCCAGCTGGCACCACTAAATGAAGAAAGACATTTAAAGCTGAATGGGGTTTACATTCAAATACCAGAACAAATGCAACTTGCAAATGCCAGTGAGAGAAAGCAAAGAGTTAGAGGTGAATTATGGTAGGAAAACAACCTTTGCAGCATGCCAGCCCCAAAAATGCCTAGGAAAATCATCTAGTCCTCTTACCTGTGGTCAATCCTCCCCATCTTCTGGTGTGATTTCTGTCTCTTTATGTACCACTACTTTGGTCACTGACATGTCAGGGTGCTGCTCTTTGGCTTCTTTAATTGCCTGAGCCAGCGCCTATCCCAAGGAAACCACAGAAGGGCAAAAACAAAAAGGAGGTGGAACATGCATGATCAGTAGCAAGGTGGAGAGATTCATGAGATATTACACAATTTACAAATGAGGAAAAATGATTAAAATATGAAATATACCATCACTGATTTAAATACTAATCCAGTTTAATTTAAGGCATGCCAGCATGAATAGTATCTTTTAAAGCAATGCTTAGAAATGTTCTCTTTGGCAGTCTTCAGCATAGCCTTTAGCAGCTTACAGATTTTACCTGATCATGATCAATATCTGCATCTCCTGTGATGACTATTCGTTTTTCGATTCTTGTCTCTGAGATGCCTCCTTTCACAGTCTAGATGGGAGGGACAAACGCATGTCAGTAACTTTAAAGAGTACTGCAACTCATCAGTGCAGGAACCCAGATGTGACCGGACTGAACTATCTCGAACAGCACGCACAGAGGGGACAGCCCTGAGCTGCAACCAGAGTAGCTCTGAAGTTGCCCTGCTCTGAATGGACTAGATGACCTCCAGAGGTCCTTCCGACACAGATAGTTTTATGATTCTAATCACTCTGCACACGGTTCAGGAGAGTTGTTTCTATGTCAAAAATGGTAGGTATTTATGGTAAATTCATCCCATGAAGAAAAAAATGAACACACAGACAGCTCATATTAAGACCTAGTTAAGTCCAACTGCAGGCTTCAGAAGGACATACAGGGTGGCAAGGCCTTTGTACAGCTCACCTACTGAAGGGTGAATTTTGCTGCAAAAAGATGAAATCCTGTCCTCAGTGAATATCATCAGTAGGAGAGCTGTCACAGCTCTAACAAGGTTTCTGCTTAGGGAGGAACAGTTATTTACATGCTATTTTGGAACTTGGAAAACCCGACATCATTCTTCCGTGCAGCCATACGCTTTCTGTCTGGCTGTGGGCAGGTTCCTTAGGGTACCACCCAGCAATGCAACCGTGGTGTCTGAGTTGTCCTGTTATGACTACATGATACAGATTTACTATGTGCTTTCAACACCATGCAGGGATAATAGCTCAGGACTCAAAGGCAGTAGAGCCATGTCAATGGAGCCTCATGCTGAGGCAAAGTATTCCTTCCTGGCTACCATATGATGCCAACGCGGCTACGCTGCTTCCAGCTCCACAAAGCAACATTGTGTGCTTGCGTAGATGCACCCCAAGGGACTCTAAGGAGTCTTGTCAAGTCCCTGAATTAACGACTTGCATTCATTAATGAAGCCCGTATAGCCAAAGACAGGTAAATGAAGACAGGTACCCAAAACAGACAAGATTTTGTCCAGAGTATAAGAATGTGTCCACTTTTAAAAATAAAAAGTAAGACTGAAGTTAAGAAAACATACACCCCTGTGAAAAAATAAAGCTCCCTGTTTCCTGAGGACTCACTTTGGTGATATGTGTAGTGGTTGTAGTGCTGGTGGTTTCAGATGTGATAGTCTGTGCACTCATCAATACACCCGGTTCTGAGTCAGCACCACAATCCACCTAGGAAAGAGAAAACCAGTCATCAAAAACATGCTCGTGAGCACAGGGAGGCAAGAAGTGGACTGGCTAAACTTCACTATTTCTACAGTTTTTAATAAAGTGAGTATCTAATGGTAGGGAAATAACTGCTGTTAGGGTGAGATCATGTGTCAGTATTTCTCTCTGCATCCAGAGACTCTCCTTTGCTTCTGGAAGACAGATGAGAAGCTGGGGCTTTTGAATCTGTAGTTTCATCAATGTTCTCAAAAGGCCCTACACCAGGACGTGAGAGTCACCCTCAGGTAAGCTATACTTACACACATCCTCCTCATGCTAGTATTTAATACGTGACCAGCTTAGAACAGTTTACACTAGGGCATACAGTTAAAGATGGGTGAAGAAACAAGGGTTCCCTAAGGGCATGTTAAATTAGACCCTAGCTTTTGCAGAATTTCTTACCTGAGAAGACTCATATGTAATGGTTTTTGTTTCTGTATGGACTACTGGCACTTCCTTTGTTGAAATTTCAAGGTTTTCCCCACCAGCAGAAACGCTACTGAAACTGATAGTCTCAGTTTTCACAACTGGCGACTGCATGAACAAAAAAAAAGGAATTGGAACATTTAGCAAAGCTTATGGATTTCTCAGAACATTTTGGGGTTTTTTTGCTTAAGAAAAGGCAGGGGAACAACTAAAAAGTGCTCTGCATTTAAAAAAGAAGAAAAAATTCTCTTGGTTATAGTGCTACATGCATATATATAATGCTGGCAACATTTAGCCCTACCCTGGATTTCATGAAAACAAACTTCAGAAAAGATCTAAACACTACAAGAGACAAAGGGCACAACCTGGAACACAGGAGGCTCCCTCTGAATATCAGGAAACACTTTTTCGCCGTGAGGGTGACTGAGCACTGGCACAGGTTGCCCAGGGAGGCTGTGGACTCTCCATCCTTGGAGATATTCAAATGCTGTCTAGACATGGTCCTGGGCAACTGGCTTTGGGTGCCCCTGCTTGAGCAGGGGAGTTGGACCAGATGACCTCTTGAGGTCTCTCCTAACCTCAACTATTCTGTGATTCTGCGTTTTCTTAAAATGACAAGAGAAAGAATCATTCTGTTCACTCTTAGTCTTCCATTCAGCTCTCAGAAAAAAGAGCAAGAATAGTTTTTTTTTTAACCCCTCAGCATACCAGTTCTTGAAAATCTGCTAATGGGGCTAAGATAAGGACCTGGATTGTTTAAGACGCAGTAAACTGATTTACAATTGTACCATGCATGGAAAAAAGAATGTATTTTCTGTCTGTCTCTGAGGAACATGAACTTTGTCAATCTTGATGGACTTTCCCAAAGAGAATGCCAGCTGAATCCTTTTCATCTGTTGCATAAAATATCACCAAATTAGATATTTCTCTGTAGCATGAAAGGAGCTTTTAGGTACAATAGCCACAGCATTCTGCCAACAAAAAACCAGCAACAAGCCTCGAAGGTGCCATGCAAGGAGGAAATAAGAGGAGAAACAAACTGCCTGCTGCAAAGATGCAATCGTACAAGCTTGGTACACTTGGCTTTCTTTCCATGAAAAAAGAGCAAGAATAGGTTTTTTTTTTTAACCCCTCAGCATGAGGGGTTAACCCCTCAGCATCCCCTCAGTAGGACCTACTGCCTACATTTACACTTTGGCACAGACACGACTGATTTAATAACAAGTTACCTCAAAGTGAGGTTTTCTTTCCAAAGACTCTGAAAGGTGGACTGTTGTACCGTGCTCCTCCACCTGCTCGCTCGAAGCAGCGACTCCTTCCAGTTTGGTGAGGGCTTTCCCAGCCTCCTCCCTTTTTCCCTCCTTCGCCCCCTCAGTCCCAGCAGAGCCCTCCTTCCCCTTGGCGCCAGCAGCCACCGCCGAGGCTGCCTCTGCCTGGGCATCCAGCGCAAGTCCAGCCGCTTTAGCAGGATCCCCGCTCGCATGCACATTCATCCCGTGTCGCTCCTCCACAACCACAGTCTCCTGTACAACCTTCTTCACCGTATCCTGATGCGGCTGAACGGCTTGCTTCGTTTCACTGGAAGTCACCTCCTCAGACGTTGCCGTGTCTATTCTCTGCAGGGAAAGAGATAAAAAAACCCAACCCTCAGCATCACCAGCAGGCAATACTCCTTGCAAGAGCTCCTCAGCTTAACGTACTGTGAACGTAAATAAAAAAATGGGTATTACATTTTGCCAATTTATTTCTCTCACGTTGCATGCATTTTCATTCTCAGGACACTATTAGAATAGTAGAAATGAAAACCAAAGCAAGATTCACAACTTTTAAAAGTGAAGAGAAATGTCACAGTGTTTTTCTCGTTGGTATTTTGTGTGAGTTTTATAAAGGCAAAATACAACACCCTGCAAAATGATCAAAATAAAGTGAAATGAGAGAAAGGCTGGATTGTTTTGTTTGGTTTTTTTTCTTTTCTTTTCAGTGAAGTGTCTATTGTGGTCTGTTTTAACAAAGGAAAAGGCACACAAATACATGCGTTAGTTATATAAATTCCGAGTTGTGCACAAAAGCAGGAAACGAAAGAAAAGCAAAAGTAATCGGTGTGCAATTGTAACGCTGATGGAGGGAATCAAACGGCCACCTGAGCCCAGCTATGTGAAGTAGAAGTAACCCCTCCTATGAACTCAGTCGGTTTTCTGGCGGACTCTATTAAACTGAAGATGTCTGAACCATCCAAGGTTTTTTCACCGGTGGACTGTTTAGTCTAAACAGACAAAGAAATGTAGAGTCATACACAGAAGAAAGGCAGACCCACATGCACAGACATATTAATTACCAAAACCGGAGGCGGAGACAGAGGAAAGGGAGAGAAGGCTGCAGGGGCACGGAGAGGTTGGAAACAGGAAAAGAATGGGAAAATAAATCAGAGCAAATTCATAAGAGCTGTAGTAAGCAATAGTTATAAAGCATAGTTGTTAGCGTTGGCATTTTGCTGGTTCAAGCAAACCTTTTTTTTTTTTTTTCCTTTTATTAACAAGCCACAGCAGCAATACTGCACTTCAGTAACATGGATCTTTAAATAAACCAGAAAGGTTGAAAGCCTTATAGAATATCTGCTTCAGACCGTGGGACGGATTCAAAGTATGAGAGGGAAAAAAATAAGCTGGGTTGGCTGCTGTCAACATAAAGCCAGGCAGCAAGAGAACCGAAAGGTAGGGTGGTGTGAGGGGATTGCCTAAAAGAAGTCATGCTTTAATTTTTAAACCGTGGCATGAAGTCAAAGCCACTTGTTACCACTACTTTTGATGCAGACGACTCGGTAACATAGTGAGCAGTAGCAATGGTAAATGGCTGTTCTCTGGAATATCTCCACTCAGACAGGCTCTTATCTCTCCGGGCAAACGCCCCTGCTTTTACAGCTTCACTGCCAAGGTGTTTTTCTGCTTTGCCAACGTGCAAGCTTCCCAGTGTACCATGTAACTGCAAATCCTGGTCCATCTTTAGGGTCTTTTTCAAACTCTCCTCTTCAGGACTTTGCAACTGAGATTCTGCTTCCTTTATGGGTGTCAGGGAGTCGGACAGCTTTCTTTTCGTGCTCTGCATGTCGGATCCCCGCCTGGCTTTCTCATCAGTGACAGGCTCGAGGATTTCATACTCAGCCACTACAGGAATGATTTTCACAGATTCTTGCACTTCCCTTTCCATTTTTTGCAAAGCTTCTACTGAAGGCTGTACTGTTTTCTCACCCTCTTTAGCTTTACTTGCCACAGTTACAATTTTCCCGGATACCGTATCATAGGACTTTCCTAGGGTGAACATTTGCTGCTTATTCTCCTCTTTGGATTGTACTTCACTTTCCAAGTCCTCAAAGCTCTGCATTAGAACGGTACTGGATTTTAATATCTCAGGTGGAAAGGCAGTTTTACTGCTCACAGTCACTACTTTGTATGCCAGATTTTTTTTCGATTCACCATCAACTACCTCAGAGGGTATTTTGTCTATAATAACCCAATCCTCAGTGCCCTATATTTGAGATATAAAAGCTAAATTAGAATATCTGAAGGTTTAGCTGTACTTCAGGAGCACTAAAGTATGAAGACTTTTAAGAAATCAATGTTGCCTCTTCTGAAATCATATGATATCTTTTACCATTGTACCTCTTAGAGCAGCTATCAAACAAATAAAGAGCATCACCTTAGGCAAAGTATGATTCCTTTGCGGATTCCCTCCCCGTAGAGGCCCATATAATGCGGACACAAATATTACTTTTGCCCCACTATTTCTGTAGTAACTTGAAGTAGGGTAGCATTTTAGCACATCATTTAAAACAATAATTGGAATCATCCTGAGGTTAAAAATCTTACATTGCAATGGTTCATAACGTTACAGTCAAAAACAAATTACAAAAATAAGGCAAATAAGCCCATTCAGCTGTTCCCCAGTTGTCACAAACACACTGTGGATGAGGTTTTGGAATAGTATGCATTTATATGTAGATGCAGCCTGTACTGAATTTCCTTGTTTTCATTAGAATAACATCAACCCCCTTCAGCACTGTTTAAATTGAGTAGTAGAACAGAGTAAATGTCATACAGCTAAAGATACTGAACTTAATGCAGCATCCTTTTTCCTCCTTATGTAAATATGCTATGTGATTTGCTTTGACTATGCAATCAACACCCAGTTATTTGACCTTAAGACCGTAACTTCTGTATTTAACTAAGCAAATGTGATAGCTTAAAATCGAATGAATTAAAAACAACCTCTAGGGATGATGGGATACTTTTCTGGATAATGATTTGATGAGAAGTAACCAAAGTGCCAGCAGATTCTCCCTCCTGCAGCTTCTTCTCTATCACACTTGGCTAATAGAAAAACCAATAAGAATACAAAGTTCACCATCACTCAGCATAATCCGAATTCACTTGACAGTATAAAGGAAATTCAAGTGCCCCATTCACCATAACATTCTCAGTGAAGCTTATGCTGGAAATGCATGCACAACTGCAAACAACAACCACAAACAGCACCGTGCAAGTAGATCTCTAACTAGCAGAGAAGTCAGTCTCTATTAGGAAGCCATAAACTCTAGAGGGGACTCATTCCTCAGAATTTTGCCCCCAGATTACATCTCTCTCTGGAACTTATGAAATTAAAAAAAAAACAAAAAAGTGGCTTGAAAAGGAAAAAAGATAATAAAATAATAAATAATTGCCAGCCTATCTGACTGCATTCCAAGAAAGTATTATTTGTCTTTACCTGCAATTCAAGGAATGTAGTACCTCCCTTCTGCAAAAATATGAGCTTTTCTGATTTTTCTCTTTCTTCTTTGGTCTAATGTCAGGGGAATAAATGATTTTAGTAAATGGAGGGTATAAAGTCCACTTTACAATAGCTCATCATATTTCTCTCTCTACAAATTATTAATTGCATGGTAAATTAGGAAACAGAATTAAATAGAATAATTTTACAGCAAAGAGGTTTCCAGTAAGAAGTGAAATCAGCATCTCTTCATGATGAATGCCAACAAGAGCATATTGTTTGCGTAGCAGGAAAAACAGTAAATTGAATAACACCCAGGCGTGGATGTACTGTGTTCATTTCACCTTATTCATTTAACTGCGCCTGGTGCCAACTTCCATGGCTTCCATCAATATCCTAGAACAGGTCCCTCCACTTTCACCCTTGCTTTAGCTCTCTCCTGGGTTTGCAGCCTTCCCTGCTGAAGCAGGCAGAAGGTGTGTCCTCTAAAAGATTTCACCTATGCTTTTCTCCTTACAGGTACAAGAGTCCTTTTCCTATGCAGGAAGCTAACCATTGCTGTATTATCTCCATATTGTGACACCAAAATCCTCCTCACTTTTATCCCATCTGTGCCTTCCCAATGCTGTGGGAATGGCAAGAGTATCTCTGCAACTTGACCAACTGGGTAACTTTCAAATGTTGGTAAAGACTCAATTTCCTAAGCATTTTCAGCCCAGCTTCTGGGCTGGCCACCTTTTGCATTGGGTTAGAGAAGAGCAGGTTTCTTGCCAAACCCTTTCTACCCACTTCAACGGCTGGTGTACTCATTAGACGTGCCAATGGAAGTACTATGACTAGCATATAAGGAAGATAGAAATTTAAAGAAAGATACAAAACTAGAAACTAGAGACAGAGAGGGAGAAACAACTCATCTACCTGACTGCAATGGGATGCGTAACTTCTTTATTTCTAAAGTGCTGGTTTAATCCAGTCCAGGTCAGACTAAACCATGTCAAGGAGTTTGTTAATATGATGGCTTTCATGTTCTGCAGCTACCTGGCCACTATTACGGCAAATATTTAAAAGTGTATTTTTCATAACTGAAGAAAAACAAAGTATTTCCCCTATTATTGTAAGAAACCAACTGGTGACTAGACAGGCTTAAAGTCAAATGGACCGAACACACACAGGTGCCAAAAGCTCAAAGCACACATTTTGAAAAGGTGTACTTTCCCTTCTGCTCTTGTGCTATTATATTAAAGAGCTATCAGCAACAGCACTGAGTACATTTTTTAAGTGGATAAGGTAAGTTAAATGTGTAATTTCTTTGAACTAGAAAAAGCTACCACATAATGCAGTTCTACATGCTCTCTATCCTCACTGCCTTTGCATTTCTTAGAGGACATCAGGGTGCCAATTTTGACCTAAACACAACTCAATTTTTTGCCTAACGAACTCCTCTCAGCAGGACATGCGAACTGAAACCACCCCGGTCAGTGGGACCAAAAAGAATGGACAGATGTCATTGGCAGCAGGGGTCCTTTAGTGCCTAACCCCAAAGTTAGGCTCTGATTGCTCAAATCCACTCACATTTTTCCAGAGAAACTCCCTCATTTGGATGAGATTCTGTGGGACAGCTACAGTTTACTCAGATGCATATAAGGTATAGTAACTGGACACTGCTTTTGAGCAAGTCCTTTTCTTCCAGTAGGAGAAGAGGTACCAGATAAGGATATTCTTGCCCTTTTCCTTTTCAAATGAAGGTTAAATTCATGAAACAAATGAAGGTGTTTCATCAGGGTGAAGCCTCCATAACTGTGTAATGCTTTGCTACTGCTTGTGTATTTTAATTAAAAATTGCTATTAAATTTCTGAAGTCATAAAGACGTGAAATGAAGTGAGGTGGTTATAAATTTGTTTCACCTGCATTCCTCTCATTCAGGCTCAGCTATCCACCTACTCCCTTTTTAACAGTTCCTTACTTCTTTAATATGTTAAATGCATTCAGTCTATCACACTTGGAATTTTAAGAAAGAAACCCCCTATTTTCAGCTACAGCCAAACACGGTTGTAGGGTCTATTACGATCCCTGAGTAGGAGCAACATTAAGACTCCTCAGCACTGTCTCCAAAAGATAAGCTTTGGGCACCGAGTCTGCTTTTCAGGTATTTTAATCAACTTGATGGCTGGTCTAATGCATGTCTGATGCCAGTATCAGCCACTAGTTAGATGGGTATAGCATAGGAGATGCCTTTTTCTCGGCAGTTTTCATTTCCCTGAGAGAAGAACTTGATGTGTTGTCTGGGTGCCTCCAGGGATTCCCTTCCCCAGAGAGCTGTGGGTCTGCAACATCAACCTCTAAGGTGGGAAAGCAGAAGACTCTTCTGAATTATACTCTCCAGCCAATTTTTGCTGAGTTCCTTACAACATTATATCTGTGCTGGAGGAACAGAAGTAAATTTTATGACAATTTATTGGTCTAGAATGCTACAAACGAGTGGTAACCATAAAGACGATTCCTGTGAGACAGAAACCAGATATCCATCCACAACAGAATAAAAAGATTAATCTTCATGCAGACCACACAAGCATATTTCTTTTTGCTCCACTGGATTTAAACCAAGACTCTCTGCTTTTTTTGAAGATCTATGAATTTTAGGGCAACCTGAACGTTACATTGTTAACTTTACATCTCATTATCTATCCACAAACTAAATAAAAAGGCAGCTTTTTAATTGGCAAATTCCTTGCAAACACTTCAAGACTGCACAGCGAGCAAAATCTTTTCCTGCATGCACACTGCATGAAAATGCACATGCTTAGCAATCTGCATTGGGTCTTCAACAAAACGGTATCCAGCAGACTGCAGCAACTATCAGTTCCCTTATGGAACTGGCCAACCAGCTCTAATTATCATCATTATTTCTACCCCGTCTTCAAAGACTGAGAGAGTTCTGCCCTTTGGATTGTATTTTCTTGTCAAGCTTGGTACCGCACCCCCATCCGTCCTGCTACACCGCTGCTCCCAACCAGTCACCATTATTTAAATTTTCTCTCCATCACCTCCATGGTTTCTTTCATGCATGGCTGGACTTCCTCAAGCTCACCGAACCTGTAAGGAAGCCCGCGTTTCGCACCCTCAGAGAGAGCAAATTCTGCCATGCGGCTTACAGTGAATTTCATACTCTAACTATATATATATCTACACACACACAAGGTATCCAATCCTCCTTGCATGTTTGCTGCCAGAGCCTAAGTCCTGAGAGAAAGGGAGGACCTGCAAGTGGGGAACGGCCTCTAAATCTACTGAGAGCTATTATAAATAAAAACGAATAGACAAATACGTAATGAAGCCTTTCAGCTCACGCTGACCTCTTCAGGCACTAGTGGTTCAATCATAGGAGCTTCCTCCTGCCTTGCTGCAAGCCGAACGGGAGATGTGGAAAGCCTCTTCTCCCACTCATTAGACACAGTTGTTTCTGTGGAGGTTTCCAAGAAGGTGCGTTTCAGCTCGCTTATATTGGTCTGATGTTTCATCAGATCTTCCTGGGTTTTGTCTAGGTCCTGGACAGTTTTAAAAGAATAGAGCAGTTTGTAATACATCCTAAGCCAACCAAAGTTTAGAGCCAAAACACACAACTTGGTTAGTAAAGAGGGAAGTAACATCTCAGGGAGCTGGGGAGCACAGCACTAACACAACACTCTGTGAAAATGTGGCATTTTGAGAGATAACAGCATAGCATATCTCGTACAAGTGAGTATAAATACACTCTTAAAGAGCTTAATCGTATCGCTATCACTTACACCTGATAAAGAGGCTTCAAACCAACATACATATGCGCGTGGACGCACACACACATACGCGCACGCATATATATATCTATAGTTCAAGTTAGAGAAGTCATCATAATCTGAGAAAAAAAATATCTATTTAATTTATTAGCAGGTGGGAATACACAGTTCATGCATCATAGTGCAGATTCACAGGTTACCACTAAAACTAACACACATGTACGTACATGCACTGGTATATACCAATACCAACCTCTAACATAAGATTACTATGTTTGACATACACATTTTCACCCTGTATTCGCTTAATCAGACTATTCTGAAAGAAGTGAAAAAGAAAGGGAAAGGTAAGGGACACAGTATTGAAAGGATACAAAATGCTCTTTCTACACATTTCTTCACAGAGAACCGACAATACCATGCTGAGAGAGGTGAACACCTCCAATACTTGAGCAACATCTGGGCCTTTGGTTTCTGTACCTGTGCCTTTAGATCTCCGTCCTCGTCTTGATCCGACTGCCAGCATGAGAAAGATTGGAAAACAACACCTTACCCACTTGTATGACTGAAGGCTTTACATAAACTAGTGAGAGGAACACTCTAGGTTAAAATCACATTTTCTCTACATTAAAGGCTTAAGGAGAAAGCGTAGACACACTGGTTGACTTTGCATGGTTCTCCTAACTCAGAGTAAGCCTCCTCTTATCAAACGTGTTAATTGTGAATGGAGGAGTACTAAACATTTTCCTTTGATAAATACCATTGGTGCAGTCCGTGTACACAGATCTCCATTTAGAGAGCAGCCGTTGGACCTTCTCACCAAGATCGTGGCTGGTTTTGGACTAAATGGCAACAGCAAATTCTTTGGAAGCCCATAATCTCGGAGTTTAAACATATGGCATCTCCTGGGCCACATGCAAAGCTTTGTATTAACTCACCACGGGTAAACGACCTGCAACACTTTCTACAGAATGAAGCACAATTTATTTGGTAAAAATGCTATTTCCCTAACCTCAGTCCCTTTCCATATTTATATAGTTTTATTTCATATTTAGTCTGTATATTGTCTTTCAGGATCTATCTGCGGTGGTGGTCTTTTGGAATTGCACACATTTCAGCTCAAATTCCCTTCAGCTCTCATTTTCAAAAGCAATGCAACACGGCCTGCCAAAGCAGCCCCCGGTCTGATGGCTGAAGTTTCAGGTGGCAAGTACACCACATGCTTTGAAAAGCAGGTATCCAGAAGGAAAACAAGAGGTTCACAAAATCTTCTCCCCTAAAATAAAGATGGAGGACAGGGAGATTATCATGCCTTTTAAATGTCATGGGTTTAGGATTATGCTTTACTTTCTGTATGACTCAAGGCCTGAAGTCATACAGTGCAAGAGGCACTTCAAAGCATTCTCTACTCCAGACTCATCTCAAAGGACTTTATGTTGTTGATCCATTTGGATTCTTTTAATGCTCGTGCCACTATTTTATTGTTAATTTTTCATATAGTCCTAATTAGTCAAATGACCCATGGGAAAATCTTTATCTGTTGATTACTTTATAACTCAGCTCAAATCTATTCTATTTACAGCCGAGGCCGAATTGCCCTGACATGTCATACAGAGAATTCTTCCTCGACGATAATTTTAACAGTCTGAAATATTAATGAGATCCTACTGAAAACCTACAGTAGTGGTTGTGGTAAGACGCTGTCTTCTACGAGATGTCAGACCAAATTCAGCTCATGTTTGCAGCTGCAACCATATTAATTATGAAAGCATTATATGCACTTCACTGGAGCCACATAGGGTTGAATTTGCCTGCACAGTCCATAGCCCGTGTTGTGGATAGGAGGCTTCTCAATGCGGAGAAAATACAACAGTGCCTCCTCTGAAGACAATACCGGGACTGCCGGTGGCAATACGTGAAGATGACACGTGAAATTGCATTCAAGGAAAACCTTGGGTGTTTATAATACGGAAATACCTTTATTCAGAAAATTTGAAAACTGCTTTTTACTGTCTTCCCCCCCCGCCCCTCCTCACACACAGGCTGCAGATTATAAGAGCCAACAAGCAAACTGACCAACCCAGGGCACAACCGGGCCAGCGCGACCCTTCCGGGTGAGTGGCGCCGGGGTGGGTGACACTGGCACCAGCACAGAGGCCTGGCAGTTCCCAAACCAAAGGCAGAAACGAGAGGAACCCGCAGGGAGCAGGGGAAACTCCCCGAGCCAGGCTCTCGCACATGCAGACGCGCGCAGAGAGGGATCCTGAACTGCCGTGGGAGACATGCGGTTCGGCACTCAGGGTGGGGAAGAGACGAGGCAAAAGGCTCTCCCCCTGCCATAACTGGGTGCCGGCGACTGTACAAACCTCGGTGGCAGTGGTCTCACCATCAGCTGCAGTATCCGTCTGCTCACTGTCAGTCTATTTGGTTAGACAAGTAACCGGGTCCCAAGAGGAAGGCAGGAATAGAGAATAAACCCAGCTCATCAGTACACGCGGCTCACACGGGGAACTGTTAAATTCAACATCCCTGCGAACTGCATTAGCATTGCTTTTCATACCACGCACAAGTCAAAGAAGCAAAATAAAAAGGCTATATTAGTAAACAGAACAGACTCAGAGGAAGACTCAAGGCGTATTGTACACAGTATATGGCTTTACTGGAACAAATTTATAAGCCAAACAAAACATTACTGGAAAAGTGTTATTTGAATAGCAGATTTTTTTTCTTAAGAAAGCCAGGTGGCTTTAAAAAAAAACTGAGGAAAAAAAAAGCTAATATTTTTCTAAACAAACTTTTCCTCCCATAATTTTTTTTTTTTAAAAGAAAATTATTCATCAAAGTTTTGTTCTATTCAATATAGATTAATGTGGTATTTGACTTGTTCTCTGGAGGGGGAAAAGATAATTAAAAGAAAAAAAAAAAAAAAGGCTACTTTAACAGTCACCTGACTTTCAGCCCCTCATTTGTACAGAAGTTGTTCTTGTCTCCACATTTATACACCATGAGGCTGTCTGCATTACCAAGGAGTTGAAATAACCATACCCCCAGCCCATTTACTGTCTGTCTGTGGAGTAATGATAAGGCTCAGATCCCACTTGGTTCCAATAAAGAGAAGCTGATATTGTTAACAATAGTAAAAAGAAAGAAAACTGCCATTAAAAGAATCAAAAATACTTCTCATTCCATTTAAGAATATGGATGAAAGCAGGAGAAAAATAAAAGTACCCCCCCAGCCCAAAACACTTACTAGGTACAAGTGATAAAATGAAACAAAGCACAGCATTGCACAGACTGATCTATCCCTACATGCTTGGTACCGTGAAGAACATTTTAGTGGAGAATACAAGTGTCAAGATTTTATAAATAGAGAGTTGAGTGTAGCTTGCTACAGGCTGAGAAGAAAGTTCAAATGATTATTTTTGATGTTATGCAAGCTTATGGAAAACTAGTAAGTAAAGAAAGTGCTCCCTACTGCCCCAGATTGGCACATCCAAGTGGTTTTAACATCAGTGAAAGCTCTGGTTTTGATTAGAGATTTTCTGTGGTCCTTAGATAATCTAAACTAACCCAGGCAGGTAATGGAAAGCTGGGACAATACAACTCATCCCCAAATCACTTCTGTATGAAACAAGAGAAAAAAGCAACCTACTGGTGGTTGCAGTATCAGTCTTAACTTTGAATTTCCAATCTCCTGTCATTTTCTGACAACTGCATTGTTTCGTAAAACTGCTTTTTGGATATTTTTCCATTGCTTTTCTCTCTATCATTCCTTTCATTGAATAATTTGTATTGCTTGCATGACAGGCAAAAGAATAAGCAGGTATTTTGGACTGTTCGGTAAGTACATGAATGCAAGTTATTTCCAATTTTTCAAGCAATAACCACTCACAGTAGGCAGAGCGCTTTAATTTTTAAAATGAAACCGTAATGCCAAAATAGTCTACCTAGCTGGTCAAATTGCTTTCATTAAAGTGCTAGAAAATTGTTTCTTTATTAAGAAAGAATCTCAGATAACATTATAGGCAATTGTAAAGGTATGACAATATAAAAACAATAATCTATGCATTGTCATTCCTATTAAAAAGAAAAGGAATGAACGAATCTTGGAATTTAAAAAGAATTAAAAGATTCGTATCAAGGCACTGTTAACACGTGAGTCTGGCATATAGGGTTCATTGAAGAGCTTGAAATTGGGAACATTATAGAAAAAAATCAATAGAAATATTAGCTGCTAAGGTACGAACGCAGAAGCTAATGAAATCTAAGGAGAGAAATTCTGCCTCTGACTGCACCAAGTGCCTCCAGATGCACTGCTCAAGGGAGAACGGAGCTCAGCAAGGTGTGAGATTGGTTCAGGATACTGGCTGTAGCCTCCTGCATCACTGTGTGCAATCTTTTGTGACTGGGCGGGGGGGGAATAAGGTTTCTATTTCTTTCCCCTTAACAGCAATGAAATCCTAAATAAGGCATAAAATTCACTTTATTGCAACACACATGTCTGCTAATAAGCCAATCAAGAGCCATGAAGTCAAAGTCAGCATTACTGAGTCACTTGAAATAAAGATTTGGGGTTATTGCAGAGCAGGGAATGGCGAATTAAGGCTCAGCAAGGCAGGTCTCCTGCGGAGAGGAGAGCAAGAAAGGTTGGACTCAGCTCCGAGATGGGCTGTGGTGCACTGAGGGACAGGCAGCTGCTGGGGGTGCTCGTCGGGGGGCGAAGGATGGAGCAGGAAGGGAAGGCAGCTATCTCCCGAGATGCTGCGGCTGCACCTCCTCTAACTTGTGATTGTAATTGCTGTGATTTGTTTTGCCAATGTAATGCAGACATGCCCGAGTTTAAAACATACTCACTTTCATGCAATATTTTGAACAAGAAATACCCCCTGGATTAGGCACAAGTCTGTGTTGTCTGCCAGGAAGCACTGCCAGAGTAATCACCCTTATAAAAGAGCGACACTAAAAAGCCTATTTGATACATTTTTATGCACAATAGTTTCTAACTTTACAAACAAAAAGAAATGCTCATTTCTGAAAGAGGAACAGACCAGTGTATTACATAAACACTGCCTCGTTATTGCCTCTGGAGCTGGCACTGTATTAATGCTGTTATTGCTATTAGATTAATCCAAGTGCAGAGCTAATGCAAATTGAGACCTAAACGCTATCTCAAAATGAGGACACAGAATGAGACAGCAACATTTTGGATGCCTTTTATCAGAAATTGCACATTATTATTTAGTTGTTAGGCATCACAGAGCCAAAAGCGTCTGAAGACAATGTTTTTACAAGATAAATTGATGTGACTTTTGGCTTTCCATAAAAAGGAAATGAAATCCTGCACCAAGGATAACAAAACCACCAGTGGCAGATCACACAAATGTGTAGATGCTCAAGCTGACTTATTGAAGACAACCACTGCAATGGCATCGAAAAGTGGCCAAAACAGCTTTTTACAAACGGCCAACTGGTCTGTGATCACCCAATCTGGTTTGTTGTTTTTACATACAAAGCAAAATCGTATTTTTGCATTTGAAGATGATGGGCAAAAAAGGAAAAATGAGGAAAAACCAAACTCATTATTTTATTCTGTCAACAAAGAATAACCAGGCACCAGCAGAAACTGAGATGCCAGTCACTCTGTTACTTAAACAAGCAGATTCCTTTCCTTCCTCTGGATATATTATCATCTCCACAGTTCCCAGAACCAGTGGACTCTTCTCCTGCAGTGGGTTTATCTGCCTGTGATAACCCTGGTGGCTTGAGGCATCGGTTTTGGCAGTGCCAATATAACACTGCAAATGGCAAGGCGGCCCACATGGCATGTTCCACCAACAGCTGCAGAACAGCTGTCCCAATCTGACCTCTCACTAATACATTGGATTTAATCACAGGAAAACAATTTAATCTGCAGCAGAGATGGGATTAAGGCTGAAAATGGACCAGAAAACCTCTTCTAGGCTTGGGCTACAGCTCACAGCCTCATGCAAAAAGCTGAATCCACCTGTACTTCAAACATCCTGAAGTCTGTGAGGGTGCCCATTATTGGCTAGCTATATATATATAAATATAATGTATATGCATACACCCATATATGCATGCATATATAATTACGCAGGAAATTGTACTTAATTCCCACTATTTAGATAACTATTCTAAGCCTTGTATAAACTGATAGGGGGAAGAAAAAGGTCTCAGTGGGTTCAGATACAATACTTCAGAGCTGAGCAGTGGCAATTTGTTTAGTGCAAGTCACTTTGCATCAGCTGACACAGTTCAAACCAAGCCACTTCCACACAGTGTTGTGCCTAACCCTGGGCCCCACGCTGCACTCCCAACACGAGAAAAAAAATAGAAAATTAAAAACAAAAACCCAAAACCCAACCCCCAAACCAAAACAAAAAAAACCAAACCAAAACAAAACCCAAACCAAGCCCAACCCTTCTAACATATCAGCACAGACAGAAATGAGGCTCTGAAAGTAGGACCACTATTGCAGCAATCTAACACTGGTTAGGACTGAAGCACTGAACACGAAAAAAGAGTGTGTTCGATGCCGAGGTACACACCTCTTCCTCTGAACTGTCACTCAGGTCATTGGCAAGTGAGGCACTCAAGGAGGCCGCCTTGGGCTCCAGGTAGCAGAGGCACATAGCCAGAGGAAAGGAGAGAGTGAGGGCGTATGGCACTGAGAAAGAGGCAGAGAGCAGAAAGAAAAAAATGAAGAGGAAGCAAGGCACCAGGGAGGGGGAGCGGATGGGAAGGTAGTGCTGCACGCTGGCAGGCAGGAGGTTGGTTTCGGAGAGGTTTGGGAGCGACAGGTAGCCGTCGTCATCCAGGAGGGAAGGAAATGACTCCGGAAGTTGCAAGGAGAAGGAAAACAGCGTTCCGCCTTTGCCAGCTTTTTGCTTATAGCCGAAAGGCACGTCTTGCTCGGCGGAGCAAAATCGCCCCTTTCTGTCGGAGTCCGGCTCCGGCTCGCCGTGCTTTGGAGCGCTCTCTTTGGGCGCCTCGCAACCTAAGGACTTTGTTCGAGCGCTCTCCTTGCATCTCCTGCGAAGCTTTGCTGAAGATGCATGGGGGCCAGGCTGCGAGGATGGCGAGGGGTGGTGGGGGTCAGTGCCAAGCAAAGATGGCTGGTGACAGAGAAAGAGCAGCAAACAAGGCGCAGAAGCAAAAGGACAAAAAGAAAACTGTAATTAGTTAATTTTCTTCCGTGATGATTAGTTATATATATATATATATATAAAATTATAAACAGTATTTTAACACCACAGCTTTCCACTGAGTTAAATGGTGCATGTTCCCCATGCCACACACCCCAGGTATTAGTGAATGAGGGTTACAGCTTAACAAAAGGCAGCTTCTCGATTCAGCATTTGCCTAGTCATCTGCAGCACAGCGTTCACCTAAAAACCTTCCCGGCCATATGAGGAGTTTCAGGTGCTGCCAGTTTCCCCTTATTGTAAGACTGGCTTCAGATCAGAAGAAGCTTTCAAACATGAAGTACATGGAGAGCAACAAAGAAACAAGGGAATGTGTTTCTAACACCAACACTGCCTGTGACAGCACTCTTGCAGTCAGGAGGAAACCCAGCGGGGGCCAGATGCTTCCCCTCTATGCCTTGGACAACCTCAGAAGTAATAAATCCCAATGATTTTAAAACTCTGTGTACCCAAATTCTTCTATTACAACATTAAAAAGAAAATAAATTTAGGTCCTAAACCTAAATAAAACACATTCTGGGTTGGGGGGGGGGAGGGCGGGGAGCATAAATCTATATGCCAGCCATAACTGATGGGAAAAACTGTACTATCTCAATATCCCCTCAACCCCCCCAGCAGCCAGCTCCTCAGCACGGCTCCCATCGTCGCCCAGGCTGGTCTCTGCACAACCCTGCCCTCACCTCTGCCTGCTCCTGGCCACCCATCCTGCTGCCCCCCACCGCTTCGGCAGCACGGTGACAGAAGGGAGCCGAGGGTTTTGGTTAGGCAGCTTCCCCTGCTCTCTTGCTGGGGATCCGAAGGGGGTGGGGGGGCTGACCAGCGAGAGGTCCACGCCACACACAGCCACATCTCCCCACAGACAAAAAGTGAGTCTTTACTCATAGCAAAGAGGCCAAAACGTATCCAACAATTTTGCTACAAATTCTACTGCAATGCAAAGAATATTGGCTACCAACAAGCAGGATTTGCTTCAATACACCATTGCTAGGGCATTCAATGGCTCTTTAAGGTCATTCAAGGGCAAAAAATTGGTATAGGCAGGGAGGTAATTGAGCAGGAGAGGTGCTCACGACTCTCTGACCATCACCTATGACACTCCCTGTGGACAACCACGACTGCTCTTTGGAAGGACAACAACAGCCACTGCCACCAAAATACCGCAGTACAAGAGATCTGCCATGACATTAACAGCTCAGAGACTTTTTGGCCAAAGTCAACTAGATGCACTTAGCTAAAGTGGCTCGCTGGCTCCATCTCCATGACCAAACCCCAAGTACTCCATCCACCAGGCATCTCCCTGAGGAACTATAAAAGGCATTTCACTCCCACTGACACCCCCAGCTCCCCAGAGCAGAATGACTTCAAAGCCAAAACAGCATTTGCTTGTACAAGCTGGTGCCACATCTGAGCCAACAAGCAGAATTTAGAAACAGGTTGCAGCAATGCTAGCTATGAAGCCTAATCTTTACCAGTAATATTAACAGCAGGAATGGGATTTAAGCCCAATATTTACATGGCAGAGCTCCTTCCCCTCCCCTTAATATTCTGCTTCTTTCTCCTCTCTAACCAGAACAGTTAAAAACCCAATCTATCAGTTCAGGCAATCTGTATTCCCAAATTAAGCAACCAAAACCAAGCCTAACTTCAAACCGCTTACAAATGTCTTCTTTATGGTCTTAACGTAGTAAACTCAAGTCAAAATTTAATGCTGATGGACTTGATGTGAGCTGAACACACAGAACTTCTCTTTATATTGTAAAGGCAAAAAAGCCAAAGTAAATTTATTCTTTGCTAATACAGACTATTCACTTACTGACATCTTTGCAGTGTTAATATTTAGAATAACTTCTGGTACTTAAATATATATGGATAAAACAAAGGAAAATGTCTTAGCGGAAAAGTTGAAAACCTACCTAATAAAATTTGTATACTCTTAAAAAGGAATTTGATTTCAAATTTGTCCTGTGTTTCTAGAGACCCTATTCTGTTTATAATCAATGATGAAAGCGTTAGCAGATCCAGTGGAAGCAGGACTGAGATCTCCATAGGCTTAGTATTAGCGGGCGCTTTAAAAAGAACCCACCTCCTGGGGAGAGGGTGATAAAAATCATTCATTTGTGCATGTTTAACTACCATCAAAATACTCTCCTAAAAATATCTTTGATTATTTCTAGCCATATACAAGGAACAGATGATCTTCGAAATGCAGCTGATCTCTCCATTGACCTAAATTAACAAACACTTGGAACAGAATTAGTTTCTATTGGATATTTACTACATATTTGATTTTCATCAATGTTTCTTCCATGCAGAAACCAATGGAATTTCAAGAAGACCACAGTTAAATTTTACAAAGATTATTTTTTAAATGCTACAATTACAGCACACAGTTTCAAAAGAAAATATTTTCTCATCTGCAATTGTCAGTAATTCAATTTGTTTCTGATTTTTGGTACCTCAATTGCAAGTCTTTTCAAGGACTTTAGCTATGTAGCTATTGTGGCCTCATATGATAAGGCTAGAAGTTCAGGTTCTAACATTTGCATGCATAAGAGTTTTGTGGGTGTAAAGGCATAAAGCAAGGTTTTTCCTCATAAATGAAGAGGGTAAATCTTGCTTGTTTGGCAAATGCATTACATAGCACACTTTTTGAATTATATCCTAGATCTAATATTTCATATTCTGTTCTCCTCAATGTAAAAGAAACAGAGGACACATTACAGTCAGAATCTTTTCTGATTCCACCTTATTTCTCTTTGCTGTCAGTCTCTGAAATTCAGTATCTTCTCTGTCTCTCTGTTTGATTTACCCCTTCTTAGTAACTCAGTAGATTAATGCATGCCCCTGTGTGTATGTGTATGCGGTGGTGGTGGGATTGGAGATGGTGATGGATGAATCAAATTTAACAACTGAGCAGAGAATCATCAACAAAAACAGTTTTCTTCAATGCAAAACTTCAAATGAGGGAAGCAAATGCTTTTGTAAGCCAGAAAAAAAAGCTTATAAAGTATATTAATACCCAAAAGTTAATAGAGAAAAAATGCGCATTGGAATACATGCAAGGAACCAGAGCGTTATGAGAAGTAAATGAGAAAAATACAATTGTTTAAAGCACAGAGCTACGTACAAGAACACAGAACTATTTTATTGCCTTGTCGACAAATAAAAAACATGATGCCCATACTAAAGTCAAAATATGACTGAAGACCAAAGGAGCAAAAGGTGCACTGCTGGGCTACTTTTGGGTATTTCCTAAAGAGCTCCTGAATGGTATGTAAAAAGCACTGCGCTGACTGTTGAACTTTTCAAAAAATGTCTGAGGCAGGAATTGACTTTTACAACATTGTAGAAATGCAAAAGGACAGCTACACACACATATATACAACTGTGTATATTCCAGATTCCTTTCACTGAATTAGGTATTTTCTCCCTCCCTAACAATTCTGAGTTTCTCCAAGCACTCTGCAGGCAGGTCAGTTTAACACAAAACCCCCCAAAACTCTACCTTGGTGTCATGGCGTATTGCCGAGACCGGGGTGACTTCCTCTGCTCTTTTCTTTTTGCCCTCTTCATCATCTTTCTCTTCTTCTGCTTTTTTCTCTGGAGTCACAGTGGTTATCAAGTTGGTCTGAGAGATGCCCTTTGTTGTGGCGTACTGGCCAGTACCAACCTCTGCAGCAGACACAGAATCCTTCATGTACATTTCATGGTTTTCATTCACTGATGCTAAAAGCAAATATTTAAAGAGGGAAAGTCTGAAATAGCTTTTGCTCGGAAGCTGCATAAAATTAAAAAGCTGGGTTAGTAAAACATTTGAGATACTGCTGAAAACACGACTACATGTCATGTTTCAGGAAACCAGAAGCATGTGCATACACTTAATTAAACTGTTTGCTTGAAATAAAGATTGTACCTTTTATATGCATAAACATATATTATGGATGTGCATACACACATTACTGTAGCTAATGTGCGCATTACACAGTTGTTAAATGTTAGCAAGCCATTAAAAAAGCTACTGTAGTAAAACATCAGAAAAAAAATCAACGCATTGCCACAGTTATCAGGCAGGAAACATAAGGAAAGCCAGCTATGACATCAGCCATGGGGGTGGAAGAGATTTTTTTTTTTTAAATCTGTCAGAATATAACAATGTAGATCAAATGCATGGTAAGTAGCGCACTGCATTGCAGGAATGACAATATTGATGTAACACAGGCATAATATCTGAGAATTGAGAAATGGGATCTTTGTATTATTGAGTATTAAAGTCTGCCAGCTAAGCGAGCTCATTATCCTAAAAAATTCTGGGAACTGACAGCATTCAATTCAGTGAATCAAACCAGAATATTTTAGGATGCAAACACTGGATAATTCAGCAAACTTAAATATATATATAAATGATTTTGAAATAAATAGTAAATTTACAGATGGACTATAATTAAAACACTAATATACACCCAGACCCTGCTCTTTGCTATTGCATAACTAATTTTTAAGTCAACAGGACTATTCAAATTTATAAAGTTACTTGCACCTATAACAAATGACAGGGCCGGGCTCACAGTGTGATTGCAATGCAGAATGTTACAGACACATTTTGCGTTATAGTAACAACGTTAGTGAAGAAATCATAAGCATTGATTAAAAAAACCTCTTTTCCCCATTTGCACTTACACAAATTAACATCACAAAAACCTTGCGGACTCTAACAAATGCTGGGGAAAAGTGTTTCAGGTATCTTGTCTCTTGGGAATGAGCTTAGGAGGCAGGAGAAAGCAAAGGGAGTAGAGGGAGACATCTTGTTTAGATATTACAAACAAAATAACGCAGAAGGATAATTTCTGCTTTGAGACACATGCACAGCAATCAGGTCACCAGTTGCTTGGTAACGAGCAAGAAGCACATCAGAATTAGAAGATTCCAAAATAATTAATAACAAGCAGCACCTTTAGGGGGAGAAAAGAAGGCTTGTCACTAGTTCTTTTAAATCAAAGCTTCTGCCCCTCCCACCATCAGTTATATACGTTGCAATTTGTTTGTGATATTTTGTCTTTTTTTTTTTTTTTTAAACTGTAGCAATTCTGAATTTAGCCTCAGTCTTTTTTTCTAGAAAAATAAACTACAATCTCTTTTTACTCATTAGCTGACAAAAGTAACAGCTGATGAAGTAACTGAGACTGAATCACACGCTGGTTTAACCTAAGGGAGCAGGAGAACCTTCCAGGAACTTCAGAGAATGAGAGGAGGAGGAAGGACATACTATGAACCCATGTATGTTACTCTCCATCTCACACCTTCAAAAGTAGTGTATGGAAAAAAGCCTGTTAGCGCTCATCCGACTAGGACACGAGGTAATCGGAAGCAAGTGTTATTAATTTATGAATTGTAACATATACTTAAATGAAAAACCTACATAAGAAAAAAAAACAAGTTAAAGCAAAACTCAAAGAGTTACTCATGCAAACCCTGAAAAATTGTTGAAGCCTGACTTGCTTGGGCAGGCTGGCAGGTCCAGGTGTCCCGTCCTTGCCCAAAAAGGGGGAAGCCCTTTGCAGGTGTGAGGACAAGGAGCGGGGCTCCACAAAGAGCGGGCTCCCAATGACCTCCTCCAGGCAAACAGTTTGTAAGGACCACAACACAGTATTTCTCTGTATCCTCCCCTAGCCCTGCAGTGAATGCACAGGTACTCACAGCTTCCCCTCTGCCGAAGGTCAAGGAGATGGGATGACAACAGGCTTGTACCTAATAATCTAAAGCAGTGACCACTGTGATGATAACTTCTGACAAAATCAATTAAGAGGACCTTACCCCCATCTAAGCTGCGAGACATAGTGTAACGTTTACTAGAAGACCGCTCGAAGTAAGGTGCGGGACGGTCTATGAGGGCACTGGCTCTTCTCGTCTGGGCCTGCGTCCGGCCGCTGTAGCGAAACTTGGAGCCCAGCGTGAGGAACTTCTTTGGAGGTGCTTCTGGCAGCAGGAGCCTAAAACACACCAAGCAGTGCACTCATTACTCCCCCATCCTCCAAAAATCAGTCCACTATGTCTGCAGAGGAAAGACGATGACTGGTTGGGTGTCACTCTCCATCGTAAGCTGTGGCTCATGGGTCTGTGGCTAAAAGGGAATCAAAGGATGCCCCTCATAGAGCATGACAAAACTGCTTAGCTAATGCAGGCGAAGAGCTGAGTTCTTCCTAATGGGCAAGAATCACTCAATCCCTTCCTGCTTGAAAATCAGATGTAGTATTTTCTAATCACCACAACTAAGAATAAGGTGTTCCTTGTGTCAGGGACTCTGATCTGGGCTGAAATACACATATATTTCTCATACATGCAATTTCTGACAGTGCTATAGCTGAGAACAGGATCAGAACAGATTTCCAGTGAATGCAGGGCAGTATTCATTCACAGGGACGCAGACATTTTTCAGGTTAGAGCCTTCCCACCCTCTGTATTTTGGCTACAGGAGTTTGCTGAAGAAGCCATTTCTCCTGCTATGCAGTTTATGCTTTAGACATTGATTTTCTGTTAAAAATTTGGACACATCCAAAAAATGCAAACTTGACCTCTTTTTAGATCTTTTGCTACTGAGACTGCATTTCCTATGAACATACAGACAGCCTGAGCCAACAGTTTTAAGAAAAGAGAAAAATTCTTCAATCCCCACAAACATCTTGAGAGGGGTTTTTAAGTGCTGTATGCCCTTTGTCGCCATTGAAAAATCTCACCTTTTGGGTTCCCATTGCTAAGTATCTCCTTGCTGACTATCTATAGATTGGTATTCACCAACTACCATCTGTATTTTCATATGTAATTAAATAAAAATCCCCTTTTTTGTTTTAAAACTCTTACCCACATTCCCCAGTAACTTTCCATATAGGTTGTTCTCCCTATACAAGCTTATGTGCAGAAGCACAGCAGAGTCCTTCGTCTCTTTAATCATAGCAGCTGATAATATCATAGCACAGATAAAGTAAAACGATTAATTGGAACCATATGGTGATTTAAAATATTCAGTATCTATCTGAAGTAGTATGAATAATTTGGGTGAAATATCTCAAATTTTGAAGAAGCAATAACCTTCCCTTGTCTGCTCAGAGATACCTCATAACCAAAAGGACAATTTGACTTGAAGGGCTTCGTCTCTGCTGACAGAATTGGTCTTTTCTGTTGTGTTTCATACCACACCTTTAAGAAAAGAAAACCACATACCTGAAAAATGTATGGTGCTCAACACACACTTTCCATAAGCGCTTTGCAGCACGATGATTTGGCAACTTAAACCCAATAGTACTTTCAAACTGCTCAAACTAGGTAGGAAAAAAGAAAAAGGTATGTTTTTGATGCTGTGCATCTATTTTTACAGTGTACACAGGTTCATCTTAATTTCCTCCGTCTGTATCATCTCATTGCAAGGGTGAATGTATATGCCCATGTATATAACCACGTATACACGTATTCTAGAGACTACTGTCTGGGAAGAAAGCTGTGAGTGATAATCAAAGGTAACCTTTGAGGATTGTTTTTCAGGAAAAACCCAGATAATGAGCAAGAGGTTTTTTTCGATGGTGATAGTGATGTTTTATGGCCTATAGTAACAAAGAGATCAGTTAAGAGTTGGGAGACTTCTGAGAAAAACATCATTGAAGTGTTTTAACCCTGTTGCTTTAACTTCACCAGTTTGAACAGCGGGAAGCCTGGTAACAGCCTGGAGGGGAGCAATAGTCCCCAGGGACTGATCTGGTCTCACACAGCCTTAGATTAAGGAGATTTACAGTGAAAGAACTGGAGTTCGTAAATCACAGTGGTTTTAGCTAATTTATCTCCTGGGGAGGATGAGAAAAAGACAGGTAATTGAAAGAGTCGGCTGGGGATGCTAAGAGACCTTTCTAGGTTGTGCTGCAGATTTATATTCCAGATGCAAAAGCTGTGCCAACTACAACCGCTGTAACATGTTGATGGCGACATGCAGATAGCTAAGTAGGTGGAACAGTGTTGCTGTGACCAGGGAAAGGTAGGCAGAAGGGCACTTGTAAGGAAACCTGGGTCTCTACGGGGAGCTGACAGAGAGAAATAAGGCAGGAAACAGCAAAACAATAAAGATGATATAAGCGACACATGGGATGGTGACTCACATCATCATCAAATGTGATTTGGAAAGAGACTGCACTGATTATTTTGCATAAGGAGCTGTGACCTGGTCACAGGATGCTACACACCAAGACCAGCAGAGCTCAGCAGGACTTCAGTGGTGGAGAGCTTGAGTACAGGCATTGGGAACATCAATGGCTATTCATTGATTTTAAAAATCAAACTCAAGACTGGGAAGTTGGTCATTAAAACTGTGTCTGCTGAGAGGCAGAGGATGTAGTTTTGTGGATTTTAGTTTAGGACTCTAAAAATGGCTCAAGCCCTGGGGGTCAGGGTCGAGGGGGTGGGAAGGGTCAGCAGATTTCCCAGGTCGCTTATGAAGCCAGTACTGCAGACATTGGCTTGGGACTCCCAAATGCCATATCGCACTAAGGGAGAAATGCCAGTCCTCCACCCTCTAAAATAGATATGGGTTTTTCATGTATCACAGACTGATTATTGTACCAGCACTCAAAATAGAGACACTCCTTTGCCTCTCATGATCTAATTTATCATCCTATTTCTGCCTTGGTGCATGCTCAACCCACGAGGTAGGTATTTGCTGTGCATCCGGCTGAGCCACGAGAGGGCACTCACTGTACGAGATTTCACATCACCTTCTCCAGAGCCAGAACATGAGCTCCTGCTGGCCTGGGAGGGCTAATGCCTGTAGCCACCAAAAACGCTGAATGTTGGATGCTTGACTCGATTTTTATCAGTCTCCAGAGTTCTATGCAGACTTCCAATTTACTAGTCTGATACACTTACAAAATTTGATATGGCCTGTCTACATCTCTTAGTGGGTAAGAGGAATAGACACTAATTTAATATAGAACATGATGGTGGGTGGTAAGCACTCCATGAATAAGCAATATGTTACTTAAATTCCTCTTGAGCTTTTTACATGCAGGCCATATTTATTCTTTATGTTAGTTCATGGATATAAACAGAAAAACACCAAAGATGATTTTACCTGTATTTTAAATAAAGTATTTACCTAATCTTTCCTAAGAAAATCAGCACAAATTAAAAAATATAAATGGAGATGAATGTTAAAGGCTCGTAAGACATGACACATCAACAAATCAATAAGAACACGGGTTTTTTGAAAAGGTACATTCACTAAAGAGCGTCAGGATGCCCTTACCTCCCCCGGTCGGATTTTGATGTAGAAGTTGTTCCTCTTGTAGGAAATTTTCAGAACCTTTGGCCAGGCAAATCTATTTATTCTGAGTCTGTCTCGGTATATTAAGAGACCACTTGCACAAACTCCTAGCATGATTTCCACTCCTTCAGAATCCTGGAAAAAGCAAACAGTGCACTTTGTTGAATATTTCTCTCCTTATATCCCAGAGTACTACGTATTCTTGTATACTGTGTTTCTGTCTGAGCTACGTCTTTTTAATGCACCAGCTGTAGTGACCTGATTTCTGAGCGCTACCCTACTCATTGACTGCATTCATGCAAGAAATAGTAAGGTTGGGCAGAGTGGGAGAAAACTGAATGTTGCGAATGTTTCCTTTTATTTTAGACAGACTCTGAAAGGAAGGGGGGAAATTTTAGGTGATCTTAAAAGAATGATATTAACCACATAGCAGAATTTTATTTGCATAATAAAAAAGTTCCATTAGCATAAATACCAGATTGAAAGTAAGTAGGACAGCATAGAAATTTACTTCTCCCGGCACCACTCATCTCCATGACTAAGGCTTGTGGATTCTTAGATAGATTTTTCTTCTGTAGTTTGCTCATCTTGGCTTTAGTTGGTTTGCTAGTTTCTTTAATGCTGTTGTGCTTATGCTCAGTATTTTCTTTTTGAAATGACCAGAGGGCAGGAAGTTGGGCATTTGGACCAGAAAGATTCTTTAAAAGCATGCCACTGTGCCTATGCTATAACCCATTTTTGACAGGGAAGCTGTAGGTCAGACACATGAGCGCTATAAAAGATTTGGCCACAATCTTATCAGAATATATCCATGAATGTGTATTTTTTGAGTAAGAAGTATACACTTCTCTTTCCTTTAGAACCCTTCAAATAGTCTAACACCAATCTTTACTATTTGCTATCAGCACTAGACTGTATAATTCTGTTTTTTCATTTAGCTAAGTACTGACACTGCTGGAGAAAAGAAGAATCCACCTTAAAGGACAGAGTTCCTCAGTAATTATTTTAAAATAACTTAAAGTTACAGAAGTCTGACAACAGAATCTATGAAGACGTCACCCTATGATAATCATGAAATGAATTCATCGTTTTCCTCTGGTTTTCCCGACAAGCCATCTTTTAGGCCCACAGTGAAAATCTGATTACATTTTAAGATGAACACAAAGGCTTGCATGGTCGGTCATGATGAAAAGGCTACGGCACAGCTTGAAAAAAAAACACAACACAAACCACCCTGTTTTAAAGTCAGGGGCAGAACAAAGAATTAGTGCCACAAATATTATCAGTGTTAGAAAACACACTTAGAGGATGTATGTTGCAACAACGATGGTATGCCCCTTAAAGGCAGATTTTTTCTAAATAAAGGTCTTGTGTGATATCATTGTGAGGTACTACAGAAGAGACAAATCTCATTTTTTTCAGCGGAGTTCAATTTCACAGTTTCCTAGGCAAAGCGTAATGTCTAACTATGGTGAATACATCCTGAAAAAGAAAGTCTCATTGCCAGTAATCCCACCGCCCGGCAAATGCCTGAAATGCATGCGTGCTCACATATGGCACATCGCTGCAGATGCAAGGGGCTCCTTCTGATACACCCTCTCAAAAACTTGTAGAGAAATGCCTTCTTCCCTCAGCCCCACCTTTGCAGCAGATCTAAGTCCATTCACGGCTTCTCCTACTTGTCGGTGTCAGAGTCTGCTTTTCAATGTGATACTATTGCTGCAAAATGAAACCTGAATAGAAGAGTTTGGCTTTTTTCAGGAGCGATGTGGTTGCATAGAACAGAAAACTGTTAGCTGTAATGTTCGAGGCACGAGACTCTGAGCTGCACATCCCTGCAGCTCTGCATACGAATGGGGGGCTTTATCAGGGCGGTGACAGCCCAGAGGACAAATCTGTCTATTTGAACATGTTTTATCGTAGCCTTGTGTTGGATAATTGAGAACTAGTTTTAACAGCAGCTGGCAAGTCCAGCGTCTGCTGAATACCTAAGATACTGGCACAGCCTTAATGAATTGACATTTACATAGAGACATCTGCCACGATGTGACTTCAAAAAGGCATCCACGGAGATACTTGTCCCCTAGCCTGATACCATCAGGTCTCACTGGCAGACCTAATTAAAACTAAACATTACTTTTCACGCAGAGTCTACTTTTCCCACCTCCAGCTCAATTTCCAAGATTACTGTTGGGTTTCTTAACCCACAGACAGACCCAAATTGGTGAGCACTGCAGCTTTTTAAATTAAGAACATCACTTTAGAGAGAGATTGGCTTGTCTACCAACTTCTCTTGCTCTGAGTCTTTCCGTATGAAAAACAGAAGAGTAAAACTGGATACTAACATTTTTTAGAAAAAAAATAAAACGGTTACCTCAGGATATCCTATCTGAAATTTCACTGCCTTTCTCCAATATTCTGAAAAAAATACTTGGGCTTTAACGTTATGCTGTGTTAAATTTTCGGTAACAAAGCCTGTAATGTATTTAGAACAGGAACTCACTTTGTTGCTGCTTTGCAGATTTCTTTGTGTTGGAGAAAGGATGCTGAAAAAAACCCTACTGAGTGAAATTGGCCAATCTGTTTCTATCTCTGCTCCAAATGTGCCTCAAGATTTTGTGCCTATCTGCAAGACACAGGGAAAGCAGCAGCATGCCTCCTGGTAGAGCGCTGCCCATTGAGCCATACCCAGATTTTTCATTTTCAGTGAAGGCAATTAACAGAACACAAAAGATTGCCTTGAATTCTGTAACACACATGCACAGCTACTACAAAATGCCCCGGGGACACAGTTGCAGGCCCTTTCAAGATCCGAGCTGCAAATTTATCTCGGTTCTTGAAAGGATCTGCTGCAGCATAAAACCGGGCTCACAATAATTTAACCTTTACAGAAACCTTTACGGCTCTCTCCACAGCTGAGGATTCCTTGTTCAGCGCTCATTTGCCAAGGATGCTTGCTAACCTCAAAGATGTTAAAATCCATTAGCATTACTTTGAAGAGTGAAGAAAGAAAATAGTAATGATTTATTTGGAAAAAACAAAATGAAAAACAGACAACCAGCACAAGGCCCTCCCAAACCACAATAAGAATGACCATGTTTTATTCATAACTTAACCTGACAATGACTACAGAAACTACTTGATCATGGGAGAATATTTCCAGCAGAAATGCTGCCCTTCCAGTCAACTGCAACGACCACACTTCAGAAGAGCCACTGTCTCCCCATTACTATCCATCTGATTAGGTTTCCAGCGAGGCTAAATAATTGCTTGAAAGTTCTCTGCAGTGTTAGAAATGGTCTGCTTATCTAGTTAAGATACCACAGTTGGCCTTATTAAGCTGGGAAATGTAGCTGAATGAAATGACAATTGATCACTCTCTGGACAGCTTCTAATATTCTTCCTCATTACTCTGTCCATTCAATATTTTCCCAAAGGATTTGGTTATTTAATTAACATGAAAGGTTGATGTGCAACATCTTTGTATCTATAGGCTAGGTTATGTTACAGTTACAAGATATATTTATGCTTATCCCATGAGTCATCTTTCCTCATGTTGACACATGATTTATCCCACAAAATGCCCGCCTCAAAACAACAAGAAAGAATAAATTAAGGAGTCCATGCAGATTCAAGTACTATGCCAGAGGAGAATGACTGGTGAAAGAACTGTAATCCATACCTTGGCATGATGGAGATCTACTCCATACATTGACAGTTTTTTGGCATTCTCCAGGAAATGCATCTCAGCCTCCGCAGGTGTCATTCCCCTGAGGAAAAGCAACCGTTTCTAGCATCAATGCTAAGGAAATAGAGACCAAAATGAAATACAGCACCTGGAAAACACTTTCAGCCTGTTAGAACTACAGCCATGCCCCTTAGATGGCTGGGTACCTACCGGAGCCAAAGCTTTGGTGCAGACCCTGTTATCTTTCAGAGCTGCAAAGCTCTTCTCTAACTGAAGGCACAGCAAAGAGCCTTGTCGCAAAAATATTCCTATTAGGTATACCGCAGCAGGTTTTAATGCTTCCTGATGTACCAGGATGGCACCCAAAGGCAGGCTGCAGCCCACACCGATGCCCTCTGCCTACCTGTGGCTCTTGTGCAGCTCAATCACTTTATCCTCCAGCTCTTTCGTGTGATTCGGCGCGAAGCGAAACTCGCTGATGTAGTCGCTGCCGCACTCGTCGGGGTCGTAGTCACCGAGCTCTGACTGCACGGTGTAGGAGCCCAGCAGGGCCAGGGTGACGAATGAGCATGGCAGCCGACCTGACACGATGTCATCTCTCAGCTGCAAGCAGAGGTAGTACCTGCAACGGAGCACCAAGGGGGCTCAGAAAGCGCTCCTCCACCGCCGTCCCCAAAGGAGTGCCATCCAAGGACTGGCAAGAAGCCTTGACTCCTCCACTAATTTGCAAACAACTCCCAATCTCAAGGTATTTCAGGTGTTAACAAGGACAATAATAATTTCGAAAACAAAACCCAAAACACCATCTTGCCTAACTTATGAGTGGCAACGTCTAATTTATCTTTATAAAGCAGCGTGGAGATTTCTTAATAAAATAGGTTATTACTTTGTTTAGGGACCTAGCTGGAGAATAAGCCATTAAACAAACCAGGCTTCTGTAATAAATCACTAAGATATATAGCTACCTGATAATTCTTTTCTTTAAGGAGAAAAAAGTAATTAAAACCCCAAATACTATTCATTAAAGGGTAGCTTAACTCCAAGCCATTAAAAAAATATAAGCTGTCTCTTTAGCAAACTGTTGAGCTTTCTCAAAAATACATTTAAACAGTAAATGCTGTTAAAACCGTGGAGATAAAGAGTGCAAGGGATCACCAGATAGAAGAAAAGAGAAGAAAAGTGAAGAGCGTTGGATTGGTGGTGGAGGCACGGAGTTCCCAGGGGAGATTTGAGGGTAACAAGACATAAAACCCAATCCTTTCTTTTGGAAGATCTCTGTTGGAGTGTGAATTCCTGGCACACTGTCTTTAGGCACAAAGCATAGCACAGGGAAGACTGATCTAAGCCAAAAGGCTTCACGCTACCTTAAAAGTAACAAGTAGCCCACAAAGCAACAAAGGTTAAAAATATCCACAGGTGGCAAAAATGTTAGAACAGACTCAAGAACGTTTTGCTGATGGCATAAAACTCATCACAGCTCCAAAGTTTTCCTGTCTTATACCAAGGAGGAAACCAGGTGAAGTTGGTTTTTTTTTCTGGTTGTGCTCACAATCTCTATACAAAACCAGAGAGCAGAGGTGCAGATTGCAGAGCTAACTGACTTGGATAGCAGGGAGCAGCCATTCATTACCACCACATTCCCTGTACCAGGCACATCAACTGCTTACCTTGTCAAACGACACACCAAATTTACATGCATGCTTATTCTCATCCCACTTCTTTCCTTTCAAAGTTGAAGTTTTACTGACAATAATAACTTGTTACCACTGGCGAAACTGGCCATCTTTGTGAAAATGAAAATCAACTCTCAGGAATATACATACCGGAAAAGCTTGGGTTTAGGGCTAAATTATAGAAAAGAAAAAGTCTTCTTAGCTCAGAGGACAAACAGTGTTCACAGTGTCTTTTCTGCCAAAGCATCGCATATTTTCCATAAGCTCATAAGAGAAAGGAAACCAATGGGAATACAAAACATTCCTTTTCTTGGGTAATTAGAGTGCAAGCACTACTACGAACAGCTTTTAAGTCCCTCCTGGAAAGGTATTTAATGTTTTAAACACCTGGTAATATCTTCAGATAGCTGGGCAGGGTCCGGAGGGTAGAATTTCACATTAAATGCAAACTGCCAAGCACCACCTGGAAAAGAACACAGGTTGACTGAAAGTACACTGTAAGTGCAAATAGAGATGCTCGTACTATTTGATTACCAGCAGACTTAAAATTTTCCCAGCCAAGCAATTCATAAGAGCAGGATATAGTATCTTTTTCCCATACTTCATTCTGAAGAAATTACTTTTCTCTCTCACAATTACAGTATTAGATCAGATTTTACAGCTCTTTTCTTATTTAGTAAGATTTCCACTGAAGTGAGGACCCTAAGGGAGCAGTAATTTACTACTAACACTAAAAAACCCCTCAGTCCGAAAACAACGTTTACTGGAATTAACCATCTGAAAGCACAGCCTATACAAGCTTTAAAAACCAATAACCCAAAAGACAGAGGCACTGGGAACACCGCAAGCTGGAGTCCGAATGGGCTCCGGGGTGGGGTGTTGCGCCGAGGTCTGGCTGCCCAAAGCAGCTCACGGCATCCTCGCGGAGTGCTGCCTCAGCACATAGCTCCTGTCTCCAGCGGACAGAAATTCCTGTGCAGGCAAAACCGCAAGGACAAACGCAGGGAGCAGGACTGAAAACCGGTACATAACACTGAGGAATCCCTATTTAGTTATTTCAGTAAGTTTAGGCTACCCATGGGACGGATACTGGCTTGCATCACCAGTTTGTGCAATTTTTTTTGAGTGTTAGCTTTAAAGATGGCAAAGAAAGAATACCAAGACTGAAAAAGTGTTGGACATAGTATGTAAATATAAAAGCTATTCTGAAAAAAGGGACAGGTTATCCTAGCATGTCTCAAATACAAACAGCAGAAACCCCCAAACCACAGTGTTCTTACAAGCAATGCAGTGGTTTTTCAGTTACAAGACTTCACCGAGGCCTTTGTTGTGGGGATATACCTCTTATATGGACTTCTACCACAAAAATCACAGTATTTCTGTCGTTGAGAAACCAAAGCCAAAGCAATGACTCTTCTGTTTTCTGAAATGCATTGATGTCACATTACAAATCTCACTATAAATAAATAAATAAATCTGTTTCTTGAAAAGTCTCATATTCGCTGTGTAATTAGAAAGTGCTTTTAAACACTGTGAAAAACAGGACTCTTCCATATAAACCCGACAGGATCGGGCTTTCCCATGATCTTCAGTGCAGGGGCACCTTCTGCCTACATACCTCCTAAAGAATACAGGGTCTGAAGGTGTATCCGGCACACTCTCTTGTCAGATACCTTATATGCTGGACAGGTCTGCTTGCCTGGAAATACTATATGGTTGCCCTAATTGGGTGTTTGGGAGTATTTATTTAGAGATGGCAAGGAAATTTCATCCCATGCAAAGCCCCATCCACTTTGGTCATCCACATACCCAAGAAAACAGGCTCAATGTGAGAGAAGACTTTTGACATTTACCACCAGGACTTCAGCTCTTGGTAAGACTTCTGGGCTCCTTGATTTTAGGAATTGTTCCACTTTCTTGGGCCACGAAAGCTGGTGGGAGGAAGATTTGGCTGGCAGTGAGGATGGGGCATGGTCACACCAGGGAGTGGGTCAGCCCCAAGGTGGGAGCAGAGCCTGCGGGTGACATCTGGCCCCGTAACAGAGGGAAGAAGCCATGGCCCAAAAAACTATTCCTCTGGCACACACAAAATAAATCAAACCTATGATGTAGTCTATCATACAATATGGACAGTTAAGATACAAGAGTAAGAGGCCTTCACCCCTCACTTACAGGGGTTTAAATAAAACCAAACTCTGTGCAAGTTTACAGGCTATAACTAATGGGGTGTGAACGAGGGGCCACATGCACAGCAACAGCCTCATTTCTCAAACACTGGCATGAAATCCCTGTGGTCTGCAGTGGAATCACGGATATCTGAGTGTTGTACAACTCAACCGGCATTTAGCAGATTACACATATATATATATGTTTTGAAAAGCGTCATGGGTAACAGGCCTACTTTTTACCATTGTCCTTTTCCAAACTTCTAGGGTGAATTGTACAGAACAAGAAAATTATTGCTGTCATCTTCTGCAAATACAACTGTCCCCCACATCAAGTCCAGGATGCGACTCTTCTGCCCCGGTTAATCTCTTGCTGTCACAACTTTTCATTGTCTATCTCACAGCTTGGGCACATATTAAATTTCAAATCAGTGGTGTGGAGCTGAGCTGCTTTACTTGCATTGACCATCAGCACCTTCCTCTCCAGGTCCATCTTCACAAGACATTAAAAAAAGGCAGATTTTCATTACTTTTTACTGCAGATCACTTACTTTTAATGAAGAAAATACTGGTGGAAAGGTGTGGTTGCTCATAGCAAGTGGGGAAGTTTTCCAGTCAGTGTAACCCTTTGAATCTTGGAGAGGGAAATGATTCATTTGCCAGGCCTGACCCAAAAATATGAACTACCAGATGTATTTGCTTGTGAAAGCACAAGTTCTAGAAGAGATAATTTATGAAATGTGCAAAGAAAAAAAAACTACGGAGGCTTTCCTGCCCAAAGAAGTCACACACACAAACATTCCATCAATTTTAAAAAGTAAGGGGGGAAAAAAAAGGCAGGTCAAATTTTGAGCCTGGCAGTCTTGACAAGGTTTTCCTTCGAGAGGTTTTTGAATTTCTAATGCAGCAGACAGCTAAATTTAACAACCGAGCTTTTTAAAATATTCATGTGAAGCAGAAAATTGACTGGTTCTCTGTGAACTGAATGGTCATTTTAGGAACAAAGTTCAAGCTTTTGAAATGCAGGAAGGAAAGATATTTTAGATAGAGTGCTATCATTGCATCAGCGAAGTATTTCAGTATGGGGCATGAGCAGCGTTCCTGGATATGATATAAATATCAGTAACGCAATGAAATAATTTATATACATGGCCTAGTTCCTAAGGTGATGCTGCTTAATGTCAAACTTCAGATTTCTGCATCTCTGCAAATGTCAAGTTGTTTTCAGCAATGCAAGTTCACGTGTTACAAGCCTCAAACTGCCTGCACTCATCGTGGGGTACGATGCCGAAAAGATGCAGGTAATTCCTTTGCCAGAAACTCAGGACAGGATGCAAAAGATTGTGAAAGAGGATTTATGGCCCCAGGGGGAGCACGCTCTTCTGGGGGCAGGCATCGAGAAGGAGGCCATGGTCCCATCCCGCCTATCCCCTCACCCTGTGGGCAGTGGGGCTGGGGAGAGGGGTCTGCCGAGTCCCCTCAGGTGCTGGGGGCACCCCAGTGGGACGGGCCCATCAAGCCAAGAGCGGTGAGTTACCCCAGCTGTTTAAGAACAAGCCCAGAGGATCAGAGGGGCTGGGCAGTGGTGGACATGGGATGCCCATGACATGTTGCTTGTGTGCCAGGAGTCCCCTCTGCCTCTTGCATCCCCGCTCGGTCCCACAGGGGTCCAGCACCTTCACAAACACTGATGGCAGTTTAGAGGAAGAGACTTCTTTTTTTGTGCAGATTTTTGGGGTTCGGATACACCAGAATTAAAGTTTTCCAGACCTCCTGAAATAAACACACAAGCCATAACAAACTTACTTCGGATCTGCTTCTTGATTTCCTTGGCAGGGTCCAACCAATTCTGCAAAGAAAATGATTCCTTTTTTCAATTTGAATTAGAAAACACAATAAACATTCTTTTTAAAACAGCACTATGAGTCAAAGCTAGAACACGTGAAGGTCTGCAACCCCTTTTTCTCCTTGGAGCAGCAGTAGGCAGGGATAACACTAACTTTCAAGATGTGGCCCTGTGTAGAAGCAGGATTTTTATTAACCTTCCCAGGCATTGAGCGGCTGAATGTTTTGAAATGAAAAATAGAAATTAGTAAAATAAATCCACAGAAACCTTTTTCCAGAGTATCTTCTGAAAAAATTAAATTTCTACAAGCTTGTTAAGAAGGGCTGGGGTTTTTTGGTTGGTTTTTTTTTCTCTGATCCTGGAAGGGCTGAAAAACCTTGCTAGAGGATAAGCAAGCATGGTGTAAGGGTACAACCCCATTTGTCACCTGGCATGGACATGAGGGGCTCCCCAGGGGCAGAGGGAGGCCGGAGGGGAAACCAGAGGCAGAACTGCAGCAACGGGGCTGCCCTTCCTCATTCACGCCACGCAGAGCCCAGTGACCACATGAGACAAAAACCCTGCCAAGGAGGTGGGCGAGTATCACAGCAATGTGTTACTACTCCATGGATGCCAAGAGGCAGGTGAAATTCCCCCTCCCGGAGGAGATGCACAGCAGCCTGGGGTCTCTCAGTGTTGCTGCAGCAGCCAGAGCTTACAATTAATAGAGCAGCCTGCCTCTTGGGCACCAGGAGGTACAGGCTCTGCGCTTCTAACAAGCTTGTTGTCCTCTAACAAAATCAAATTAATATTTAAAATGCACCAACACAGCCCAGAACAAAAAGTTTGCTTCCCCTAGGAAAGTTCCATTTTCACCGAAGAAAGATAAACAAATGTATCAGAGAAAAAAAAATACTGAAGAAATATCAAACAAGCAGAACACAACAACCCGCCCTCCCCAACAAAAACAACCCATTTGCAGCTGTCCAAACCCGCTCTGTGGTGCAAAACATGAGCCTGAAGTGCTCCAGCTATTGCTGACCACAAAAACACACTATGCACCAAGAAATTAAAGATGCATCAGGATTTCTGTTTTCAAAGATGACATGTGATGGGGCCACATCTACTGTCTGGTTGGAAGTTCTCTGGCAGAGGATGGAGGTGAATTGCTAAGTACTTTGACATTAAAAATATGCATGTTATTGATCAATAAGTGTGGCGGCAGGCAGTATTCTTTTAGCTGTTTAGCTCTGTAAAGTAACTGGTGATCTATAAATGTTTAGTGCTTCTAAACCACCTGTTAATAACGGATTCGTTCTTCTCTTTCCTCTACAGGAAAGCACACCAATCTGGAAATGCACTTAAACATCTGCCTAACTTTTACCACAACTCAAAACTAAGCATATGCTAAAGTGTGATGATCCACTGACATGGACCAAGTGCCTGCTTAAATGATTTTCTGAATCAGAAACAAAATCCTTCTACTTAGAAGTCTCTAAAGAAAGGGGAAAAGACACACAAAAAGACTAATTTCTTTTTATATTACATATAACTGAAACAAAGGGAAGCCTAGAAAATAAAACCGTTCTCACAAAAGAGCTGAAGAAGCAGTAATAGCTCCAGATTCATTGGGGAAGACCTTTCAGGCTGTGCAAAGCACAAAATACCTTCACCTGGTGAGCCCTGCTGGGCTACAGCACATACTGCTACAAAGTTTTGTTACTTGTTTTCTTTCAAAATATTTATCTTAAAATGCCAAAACAACACAGCATATTTTAAGTAATCTTTTTATACTCTATTTCATCATAACATGTCCAAAACAATACATATAATCACCTGCACATTAGAGCATCCTGGACACTGTTAATACACAGGTTATTTAGGACTGAAGCTGAGATGCAGACAAGCAGAACATGATTCACTGTTGCTGCCAACTGCTTCTGAAGGCTTATGTCTTTATCCAAACCAACAATAATGCTCAGATAAAGCAAGTCAAGACTTAAAACCTTACTTTATCTTAGCAGTTAGCAGGAGCAGTCAATCAAGTCCTGCCTATCTGGATCCCAACCATGGCATTATTAAGCCGTATTTTAGTATTATATGTTTAGTAGTGTATCTATGAAAGTAAATCTTGACTTTCATCTATAGCAGTGACAAAGTTAATCATACCAGAAAGAGAACAAGCTATATGATTAACTTCTTTCATGTCATAAATAGGCAACAAGGAGGGAAGCGAGGAATGCTCTCGAGAGGTAGAGAGTTACAAAAAGCAGTAGTTCAAGCTAAGACTATGGAGATTGGCACAGTCGACAAAAATAACTTCTGGACTGTTTGCAACTGTTTGGGGGGGTGTATGTCTCAGGGAAGCTCTAAAATCCATGTGCCAAACACCAGCCACAGTTTTGTGGGTTACCTTTTGGTTTTCCGTGTCTCTGTATGTTAGCCCAAAGTAGTCTTTTTCCAAAAGGTTCAAATGCTCACACACTTTGTCGAACAGCACTTGACCTCTGGAGCGTTTCTGTGGGAAATTAACAGGAAAAAAAAAATCACGTTTGCAAAACAAAGTAACATATGCATTAAAATAAAACCTTTTTTGTTCAATCCTCAAATCAACAAACCCAGAATGATTTAATTCCACTCATCCATCTTTCAAACCTATTGACCTGGAGCTTCGTAAGAATGTGCTGAATGGGACAAATCTGCTTCTGATAAAAGTTCAAGTGTTCTTGCAGAGTTAAAAATAAGTCAACACCCATCATGTTTCAAGTTTCAGTGAGATCTCCTCTGTTTTTCAGAAATTGCAACTTCAAATGCAGGCTGAAGTGGTATCTCAGCAAACCGGAGCATTCTTTGTGTGCAACAGCAGCAACACACAAGGGCACAAAATGTTCCTGGTCATGGACTACCAGAGCTATGACTCAGGTGTGATCCACTGGAGGAAAAACCAAACGTGAGGATATTTCTGTGTTGAGTAACAATGTGGACTGATTCCAGGATCCTTTTTTGTCTAACATACGAGGAAATACGACGCACTACACCATCTACTGAAATCACTGCAAGAGCCTGGCATCTCACTGGGAAGGCAGCTGGGTAAGAAAGCAGCTTTACAGTGTCCCACTAACCTTCTTTACTACTAACACGTTAGATGAGAAGATCTCTCCCTGTCAACAGCCAGAGCCCTTAGCGGAAGCTTCATAGTATCTCTTGTATTGGACAGTAAAAATTCAGGTCATCCAAGTTCTCAGCATTATATGCGAAACTGAGAAAAATTCTCCAAAAAAACCCGAACACAGAGAGAAACATCCTCTTTATAAGCTACGTGTGCCAACTTTGATACGCACTAATTATGATAAACAATTCAAAATTATTTGGGCCACTGTTTCATCATTGCCTGCTTCCTTAAGTGCAACTCAGTTAAAGGAAAAAAACCAATCTCCCCGCTTTATATCAAACGCACGCATACATAAATATTTTAGTTGATGTCAGTGCCGCAGTTTCTTTATCTGCAGCACACACATGACCTGAAGCAGACTGGAAATACGCTACTTGCTTCAAAGGCAGCACAGGAGGCTGACACAGAAGAGGAAAGAATGCCGCCTCCAAATTTTGGGCCTCTCCGGACAGTGCTGCACCCGGAAAGCGCTGCCAGCCCAGCAGCCTTGGCCGGGGGATGGATAGTTCACAATCCAAGCTGACACAGCTATGCCAACAAACCCGTGGAGCCCAACGCTGGCCTCAAACTATTTTAGAAGTGGTAAGCAAGCCAAGAGAAAAGAAAGGGAAAAAAAAAAAAAAAAGAAAAAAAGAAATGAGGGTTGGTGTCTAACACCCTGCGAAAACATTATGAGAGATAATGGAGGGAGTTGTGTAGCGTAACCTCATTTATGTTAAATTTGGTATTTCTACTGAGGCTCTGATGGTACATTAGAAAGGAAGCAGGGAAATATCCTCTATGTTTTTATCAATGGGGAAATTGCAGAGTGTGGCTGATAGAGTTTAAGAAGTGTCTTCCAGCTGAGAAAAAAGCAGGCACAGAAGCACATTGCAAGCACATTGCTGTAACTTCATTTACTGTGTCCTCCAGCATCATTTGAAAAAACAGCTCTAGGGCCTTGTTCTGCTTGTCACATGCTTTCCACCCTGCAGAATGATGCAGAACTACAGCCCACCTCCTTTATAATTTCAAACAAATGCTTAGTTAATTCTTCACACTTCAAACTTGGAAGAAGATAACAAGAGGTTGGTGGTTTTACACTTGATGCTCCACTGAGATAATCAGGCAGATAGAAAAGATTTGACTCCTGATGTGTACAGGGGAACCAAATCAGAGTCTTCAAGCCAAAATAGCCATGTTTCTGCTATAAGCAAGCAATGCTGTATTTTGCCAAACTTCTGGCTTTTCCACGTGATAAAAACACAAGTGGTTACACTGAATGAAGAGAAATAAGCAGGTCAGCTCTATAGGATGCCCGCTTTGAGAAACACTATGTCTGCACCACTGTACCATTTACACATGTTTGAATTGTGACACTTCAATGTCCTCTTAAGAGTCATACAAGGCCAGCACAGGAGCCGTTTTATGTGGCTGATCTGTGCAGCCACGCAGATGTCAGCTTTGAGAAATAGCATCTCGCAGCTGCAAGGTACGGTGCTTTAACAGGGAATTGCAGGAAACAGTTGTGTGGGGCTGTGCTGTAATAAAACCCAACCAACCAAAAAACCCCAACGCTCAGGATTTCTTGTTGAGCTACACATTGCGGGCAAGTGAGAACAAGTATGGCAAGCCTGGAAGAACTTGCATAGCTCAGTTTTTGTCCGTGACAAAATGGATCCACCCCCCGTATGAAGATGCCCAAGTTGTACTTAGCAACTTTCCACAGAATTCCTGCTGCGTCAGGATACACGAAAGCCCTGCCAGTGCTGTGAGAGGACATCAGAAATACCACATAAAACTGACAGCCCTTCCCAGACAGGGTCTTCTCTTCACCAGACACCTGCTGTGAACTGATGGTGGTGGAGGATCCACTTTCCTTCTCACCCTCCACAGAAACCTCCATCAGTACCCACACAGATGAGCCTCATGTTGCAGCCTCACCGCTGCCCCTGAGAGCCTCTTCCCAGGTCAGAGCTGACCCATGGGAACAGGATTTAGAGGGCTCCTGTGATCTGGGCAGTGGGGGTTGCCTGGCAGTGTAGCCACCAGTGATGCCCTCCAAAACCTCGTGTACCTGCGTATATGCAGCACTGCTGCTTTATACCCAGGCAACATTAGCACGTACACCCTCTTTCTAAAGCAACGTTGCACAAAAACACAGTGAGAGGAGGCTACTGCATTAATCCATGGGAAATTAAGAGGTTTAGTTAGGAATATATAATTAAAGCAACTGAACAGACCTCCTGTGCTCTTACTAATTGCTTTTATTTTACTGTGTGCCCAAATAAGCATGCCAGACAAGGCACGGGTATAATTGCTTTGGCAGGGAGAGAATGGGAGGAGGAGGAGAGAAAGGTCAAGTTACAAATTCATACAGTTCCTCAACCCATCTTAAACCTTTGCTTTCCACCATTTTGGGGTGACAAGTCTAAGGCGACGAAAGACTGACAGTCTGCTGGTTACTGTGGATCACAGGTTAATGCCAAAGACGACAACCAATTCTCAACAGTCCAAAAAATGTGGATTAAAAAAATAAAAAAATATCAGACTTTATGCTATAAATTACTGGCCTTGTAAATAAAGAATTTTTCTGAAAGGTAAATATGGCAAGATTCTCCTCCAGAAATATTCTTAGCTATTTATCAGGCATGAACGGAATGAAATGAAATGTGCAAATGTGGAAAGAGTGACACTTTGCTCAAGCTTTGGGTAATCAAGACAACAGAAAGAATGCAAAACATAGATCGAACTGTGTAAATGAGTACGGAAGTCCAGGAGCAAAAACTTTACACTTTTCACAGCCTGCTCCTGCAGCTCTATAAAGGCCAGGGCTCTCGCTGAAAGCTGGAATGGGAATAAACAGCCTCCTGGTCAAGCTCCCAGTGAAAGGAGCCAGCAGCAGTGAACTTGGCAAGCCTGTGCCCGCCAGCAATTCCCACACACAAGGGAGAGAAGCTCCCAGCTTCTCCTCTGTTTTGGAGCAGAGCCTCTCCCTCATTGGGAGGCCGAAGGCCACAAAAGGCTCTCCCATCCCCTAAGTGGCTTCCCCAGAAACAATCCACACTCAAGCCCCTCCACATCAGCCTATAACATTCCATCCCATCCTCATCCCCTTACAAGACTACCAGACCAAGAAAACACATTGTACATCACTGAGAGCAGAGAGCTCAAAAATTAAGTACTTCCATCTTAGCTCTTGGTGGATAACAAGATTATAATAAAGTCAATTATTCTCTTTGACAAACACTTGGGTACAACGTCTGGTATTTCTTAATGCAGAAAAATAACGAGAAAGTTTTCCTTTATTATGATTAAGCTCATAAGCTGTAATGTACTTACGATAAACGAATATTGCTAAAGTGAATAAATGCAAGCCTTTGTTATAGATACGTTGTCACTTCAGTCACAAAATATATATTGTGCATTAATATAATCCCGGAACCACAGACTGGCTGAGGCTGGTGGGCACCTCTGGAGATTGCCTCATTCAATCCCCCTGCTCAAGCAGGGCCACCTACAGCAGTTTGCTCAGGATTGTGTCCACTTGGGTTTTGAATATCTCCAAGGACGGAGACTCCACAGCCTGTCTGGGCAACCTGTGCCAGCATTTGACTACTCTCATAATAAAAATGTTTTTTTTCTCATGTTTAAATGGAATTTCCTGTATTGCACTTTGAGCACATGCTCTTATCCTGCTACTGACCACAGTCTGCTCCTGCCTTTAGTCCTCCCATCAAGTATTTGTACATCAGTGAGATCCTCCAGAGCCTTCTCTTCTCCAGGCTGAACAGTCCCAGCTCCCTCAATCTTTCTCCACAGGAGAGATGCTCCAGTCCTTGCATCATTCTCGTGGCCCTTTGTTGGACTCTCTCCAGTATGTTCATGCCCCTCTTGTACTGGAGAGCTCAGAACTGGACCCAGCACTGCAGGAGTGTCTCACCAGTGACGAGTAGAGGGGAAGGATCATGTTCCTTGATCTGCTGGGAACACTGCCTAATGTGGTCCAAGATGCCCCTGGCTTTCTTTGCTGCCAGGGTACATTGTTGACTCTTGTTCACCTTGTTGTCCATCAGGATCCTCAGGTAATAATAAACCCTCTATTGTAGCAATCAAGCTACCAAAACCATGTGCTACTGTACTGTGATAAGCAATTCCATGGGGAAATTACATGGGAAACGAGCAACTAACAACTTAATACAAAGATGTGACCCCAACTTCCTTGTCATGCAGGTGCTAATAAGACCCCAGTGAGACATTTACTGAGATACAGGGAAGAGCAATCAGGAACATTTCAAATGTGCTGAGCTGGATAGTGCTTCCCAGACTGGAAGCTGTGACAGAGGAAAATGTATCAGGTTCCAGAACTGCCGCCTCCAAGAGGCAAATTTTGCTTCTTTGCAAGAGCACAGGCTTGGCTGCCCCAGGCCAGGAGGCACTATCTCTCAGAAATGTGCCCTTCAAGCTGTTGTGGCTCTTGGTTTGGCAGTCCTGCACTGTTCCCAAAACATGACCGTTTGCAACTGTCTGTGGGGCATTTTGGCACCCACTTTGGTGATGCAGCCGGAGCCTCTCTTCTGATGCACCCCCACCCTGAACAACACACCCTTCCTTGATGGGTAACCTCTGCTCTACTGGACCAGCCATCTTTTCTAGCTGAGGTGTCCATGCTGGAGATCTGTCACCAGTCAAGCTTCTTCCAGACTGAATCCAACCCTCTGACAAATTTCTCCCTGGAGGGGCATTGCCACACTGGAACTGGTATCTCAGCAAGGCCAAGGAGCCTCCATTCTCAGAGGGTTTCAAGGCATTGGCCAGACAATGCCACAGCTGGCCTGACCACCCAGTGCCGGCCATCACCTTGCTCAAATCAGGGCCCTTCCCAGTCCCTTCCAACCAGCGGGTGGGCTCCCTGTGCTCCTCTGCAGGTGCTAAGGGGTTAACTGTCATGTACCTGATTAAAGTATAGAGTGTTAGTCTGCTCTCATACTCTATTTTTACTTACGAGCAGATTACCTTCCTCTCACTGATAGGGAACTAGGGTGAGGAGCTGAAGGGCAGAAAACAGCCCTCTCAGCTTCCTAGAAATGAAAGCTATTGCAGCCTCTAAAGTGTCGCATTTTGGAGTGGTTCTATTTTTGCATCCGATGCTGCAGTCTCATGCGGATGCAAAACGCTGAGCAAGGGCTGGGGGAGGAAGCCGTCTGCAGCGCGCAGGTATGCCCCTCCTCTTTGAAAGCAATTACAAGAGATCACATTCAGACTGAGTTTTACAGACAAGGGAAAACCCGCAGATAGAAGGAGTCCCACAGCCAAGCAGCTATAAAGGGATGTCTTTTTGGCCACCATCATCTCCACCGCACAGTAGCTAGAAATTCAGGGCAGCCCAGTGCACCGAAAATTTTTGCCCCTTTCTGTTCAGTCAAGGAGCACAGCCAGACGAGCAAGTATCGCAGCTGTGGACCTGGATTTCAAATGGAAGAATTAGCACGTATCTTTCTGCACAAACACGTATGCAAACACTCCATCGCCACTTTCCTCGGAAAAGCTGCCGAGCAGCCAGCCAACAACGCAACCCTAGCACCAGCCCGGCCTTAAACTCTGCACAATTACTGCAATAACTCCAGTTGGGCATGATCGCTGAAAGGCGGACAAACAGATTAGTATCATGAAATCCCGGTAGGAATAATTGGACTTTAACTGAGGTTGAGGTTATCTGGTTCACATTCCTAATTAGCGTTTGCACTTTCCAACGGGTCTTAACAATGTAGTGTATAAATGCGTGGGCTGGCTCTAGCCTTGCATGCTGCAATGTATTTTGGCACGTGGCTGTACTAACCTCTTCCTTTTCCCCCCTTCTTTCTGGTGGAGAAGCATTAGCTAATTTTTTCATTTGCAATGTGGACGATGAAAAAGATTCCAATTGTTTCCAGACCACTGATTTGATTTCATTTTACTGTTTCGATTTAAACTGAATTTTGCAAGTTATTTTGGCCAACACTTGGACTTCTACACTGCGCGGGCCACATGGTGATCTCTGTGCAAACACAAGGAAAAGACCCATAAAGTTAAAATGTATATGGCAACAAATAACTAGCATACACAAGGGGAAGTTTCTCCCCCACCATGTTACAGCTTCTGCAATTATTCTTGCAACACAAACAAGTGTAAATGATTAACTGATTGCCAGGAATACTTTGTACTTGCCGCAGTGAGCACTCTCTTCCCACAAATTCCCCCAGCTGAGTCCCCAAGTTGCTGAATTCCAGCCTCCTGACAACACACTTTCTCATTCTTTCCTCATGAATTACGCAGTTTACACAAAAATACGCCCAATCCCAGGAAAAAAAATAAAAAAATTACTTGTGCTAATATTCATTACTTGCAAGTTCAAGTGTAAGCAAGCTTCCAAGATTCACTTTTGTACTGAGAACCCCATTTCTGGGGGAGGGATTTCCCCATCACAAATATGTCGTAATTTAATATGCATAGGAAAATATGTGCATAATTTAATGCACATAATATCTGCATACACAAACATATACACATTTCTGAGGAAGTAAACACTCAGTGTGGTTCCAACTGCAGAGGAGCTGGAGACCACACATCACAGCGTTTCTCCATCTACTGAGAGTCAATCAGAGGTCCTAAACTCACACAGTCATTCTGGGAATGAATGCTTTTTTTGTCTGCAAATGAAATAAAAATCTCCGTATTATGACATTTCCCATATCTCTTCTGAAAGAGTTTGAGCTGGCCAAGATTCGAAGGGCTGAATAATTCTAGAAGCTAATCACTGCACTTTAGGCCAGAAAATTTCCAAGTAGGGAGAATGTGTTTTTTGAACTAATTTTGATTAGAAGATGAAAAAAATAGCAGATTTATTTTTTCCCAAGGAAGATAAATGGAAGAAGTCATTCCAAAGGAGGTTAACTTCATTTCAGTTCTACACATTTGTATTTTGCATTTTCAGACGATTTGTTTTTGTGTTGTTTACACTTCTCCACAGTATCTCTCTATTAGGAAGAGAAGATGAAGGAGGAAAGTGACAGAGGAGAAAAGAAACCTCAAAATTTCTTCAAATCTGTTGTTTCTCAACTGAAGTCCTCAGCAGGAAGCTAAGCGGGAAGCATCCAGGAAGAAGAATAGGATGGAGAATATTTCCTGGATCATAAACTGGCAGAGAATCAACAAGTTTTCCTCTGGTTTACTCAAGTACATCTCACAGACAACATGTATAACTTGCAGGATGAGAGCTTTTAAAAGCGTAACATGACTTAGCCACTGGAATTCAGGCCCCCACATCCCCTGCTGTGCCTGCTGAAAATGGCACTGGCAGTTCCAGAAAAATGAACATTTAGTTTATCTGAAAGCTCAGAGCACTGAGAGTGATGTTCTAGGCATTACACAAAACATTTTCAAGAGATGGAACAAAAACTTCGCTGAAGTTACTGTACAACATTGTACGCCAGAGACAGCGGAAGGATATACAAAGTGACACAACAAACCCTACTCCCCTCTCCCACACGGGGAAACAGAGAAAAGCTTAAAGATGAAAGAACAGAACTCATCCAGCCTTTTTAGTCCAACTATTCTATGTTCTTTTAGGGAAAAATCTTGGGTTTTGATTAAAGAGAATTATAAATCAATATTTATGAGGACACATGTATCCCTTGGATGGACATAATACTCTCAAGCAGTTTGTAAGCAGTTCTCCAGCATCGGTAGGAGATACTGAACAAGACTTTTCTGCCAGCCTTTCAGGTGGCAAAGAAAATAAAGGCAATGAAATAAAAGTTTCAAAGTAAAATACATTAATTTTTTAGTTGTCAAAAGGAAATGCCATTTAATCTTTTCCTTACTTGATCACAGCTACTAATGAAACTTCACCGATAAACTGCATCTGGAAAAGTCCCTGGTCACAGTTCCAAATACAATCTACTGAATAAACAATTTAGCCAGATGTGGGAAGAACTAAGTGCTAGGCAATTTCAGAAACCTATAGTTGAATAATAGCTGTGTTAAAAAGACTTTTTGTTTTCCCCAATATGCACATACTTCACGAGGTGCTTTTCCTGAAAGCTGCATGCCTATACAAGCTCTCCAAATGTTCTGTTGCTTCATTGATATTTTTATGTGTCAACTTGTATATACATCCCAGTAGGTGACCAACTTATTCTAATACTCTGAAATTAAAACTGCAATATTATTTTGCCTATCTCTGCTTGTTAATTTAGAACCTTATCCCATACTGGTCTGCACTTATAAACAAACATCACACAAGAAAACGTAGAGTAGACTAGAAGATAATTTGACATACAGTGATGACCGATCATTTTCTTTCTCCCTCTCCCCTCTGCCCCCCCCCTCATCATGGCAGTACTAGAATTTATCAGCTTACTGATATTTGTTGTAATACAGCACATTGAAATGTATTGCCATTTCTGAAAATAACCTTTTCTGACCCCTATCTTCAAAGTATTTTACACAAGCATTTAGATAAATATGAACACTGTCTATGCCATAGTTACATACCTACACCAAGTGTCAATGACATTGTATAACATGACACAGTTTTTATCAGGGGCAACCTCCTTTAATGCCGTTTGAGCTTGCAATCCTAAAAAGCCAGCACTAATCTAAAAAAAACCCCAGGGGACTGCTAAATCCCCGTAAGAAGATTGGTGACCCAGTGCTGATGCTGGCATCAAACCAAATTAGGGGTTTTGCCTTCTACCTCAGCAGCAGAGAGATCACACCAGCACTGACATCACACGAGCTCTGAGGGCACCGCCATGTGCGCTCCCCAGTTTGCACGCTTAGGAATAAAGTGGGCACTTTGTTCTCGGCGATGCAAAGCAGCAGAAGGAGGCACCTGAGGAATAATAAATATTCTGGAGCACGTCTTTACACGTGGAAGCGTAACAGCCACGGCTGCAACGTGCACAACAGCTACAGAAATACCTGTCAACAGCGATGATTATCAAATGCTTGGGCATCCCAAGTGCATCAACAGAATTCATACTGTAAAAATTCTTACAAGCACTACTCTCTGATAAAGGTAAAAAACAGTGGATAGTATTTCTCAAACAGCAGAGAATTTCCATCTGAGCACATTGATTAGTCTCACACATTTGCTAAATCCTGACATAAAATAATAAACCATATTCCACAATTTTGGAGGCTTTTCAAGAGAGAAAGCATACCCCTTCCTCAGTTTTCTTGAGAACACAGATTGTTTGGGCTTGGATGTTAACTAGACGTGCAGCTGATCCACTGGCTTAATGCCTCCTGACTGCCCGACTGCCTCCTGCAAGACACTCTGCGGTAACTCAAGCGGGTCTCTTGGGATTCAATACAGCAGTTGAAGCTTTCCAGTAGGGGTTATAAATATAAATATTTTCCTTATTCAGCCTATGCTTGGATGAGCTCGGCAAACACTCATCTCTCCTCTGTAACTGCTAACTATGCACAAGCCTAGCACCGACACAGCAAGGGGAACCAATGCTACCTGTACCATAAATAGTTACTGGCATATATCAGCAAAAATCAACCATAATTTTTTTGTTTATTTGCAGCTGAAAAAAGCTCTACTGACAACATAGTCCGATTTACAGAGTAATCTTGCCATATGAATTTAAAAGCCACAGAGCTCTCCCTGACCTACATTGCCAGGCTGGAGTGAAAAAAAACCAACCCAAAACATCACACAGAAACCAGAGCCGAGAAAGATGCTCTTGAGACAGGAGAGGCAGCACAATGATCAGGCTTTTAGATCTGGGGTATCTTAGGCAGTATCACACCATCAACGTTGGGATTGTCAAGAAAAACACCGTAGCCTATTCTCAAGCTACATCCAAGCTTTATCCACTTCAGATCAAAAACATTTCTGCCCGAGCAAGATAAACCATGAGAGACAGACCTCACTGGCTATCAAAGCTTTGCTTTACGAGCAGGTATTTCCTCACCACCCAGTCCCATCTCTGATATTTTGTTCATTGTATCAACAGACAGGGATAAGAAAACATAAAAGCAGCCCAGCAAACACTGCATGGGGCTCAGATGGAAAAAATCACCTATATAAGGTGTCACGACTTTATATGACAGCTGATATTTTTAGGAGATGATAATAAACTGAACATTTACTTAGCTTTGGTCTGGAAACAGCAACTCTAAGTGCTAATACGGGGACAGAATCTAT
>JAOXNO010000013.1:107419027-107437697 GCA_028565335.1 Limnodromus scolopaceus | reverse complement strand
TACTTTCAGACTGTATTAAGTCTTTTCTTGCTAAAGAAACCTGACATCCTGGTGTCTTGGGGAAAAAAAAAAAAAAGTGGCCAGTGAAAAACCCACGTACCTAGTGAATTATTTCGAACTCTGCAAGCACAGCTGCATTTTCTCCCAAATTCGTCCCCAAGATACCTCTGTGCTGCATTTCTGCAGTATTTTCAGTGTCATGGACTCAAGTCTAATGGAGCACAAGTTGCTTCAGGGTTTGTAGTTTTTGAACATAAGCTGTCTCATATCTATCTATAGAGATAGAGATTTTACTATTAGATACATAGATAGATATTATTGTACCTTACTATGAGACAGTATGTTCAACCCCTTCTGAAGCTGGACCCCGCTCTGAAAGGAAGCCTTTAAGGTCACAGGATTCAGCAGTAATGGTCTTTGATGCTTCGCAGCTTCTCACTGGGGTATGAAGTGATATTGCCAAGCTTGTACAACTCATGAATCTCATCTACTTATGATAGTTGCTCAGAAATGTCAGTGCCCAACCCGTGTGATGCCTTCATGCTCATTTTCAATGAGATAGAAGGCAGGAAGATAGTAAGATTGCATTATTATACCTGATAGAAAGGACCCATTTCTGTAGTAACTGCTAATCTTAACATGAAGAAGCCTTTTTGTCTTCATTAAAGTGTTCTTTTTTATGTGTATAGAATGGCAACAAAAAGTCACTGTCATGGATCAGTAACTTAAATCTTTCTTCCCAAGGTTCTCTCATATAAGCAGCAGCAAAACCCATCAACTTCCTCACTGTGATTGCGGACAGCAAGAGCAAGTACGATACCCATTACTCCTTCAGTTTTTGGCTTTTTTAATGACATCATTGCCAATAGCTCTGCCTTAGTGCTGCATTTAAGTGGTTCTTTCCTATGATACAGACACTGAAGCCACTATGAAGTATACTGGGCAGATCACTGAAGCTGGATTTGTCAGTCAGCTTACAACAGAGACTTTTGGATTCAACCTCCTAATCTCAATGGGAAGCTCTCACATATCCCTTCTCTAACCCAGTTGTAGCAAGGCATCTACAGACACTGTCTCACAGGTGATCTTCTTTGGGAAAGGATCATAGAATCATATGGGGTTGGAAGGGACCTCTGGAGATCATCTAGTCCAACTCCAGGATGGAGTCCAGATCCAGGATGGGATCATGTGGCACACAAGAGCATCTCAGGTCTCCAAACTCACAGCTCTGTAAACACAGATGCACAGGTTTGGTACCTAAGGGGTTTTTTCTGTTGTGGTTATTCTGGTTTTTTTTTTTGCTTTATTTAAGATTAAAAGAAACTTGGGGCAGAAAGATTACTGAAGATGTCTGGAGTAATGAAATTAATACATGTACCTAGGCCTGATGTCCATGATATTTTAAATTAATGACCAGTTTGTGCAGCACCTTTCTACTTTGGAGAAACAGCCCTGCCTCTTTTCCCCAATTTCTGATCTATTTCGGAGACCTAACACATAAGCAGTAGATATGGGACCAAGAGCAGAGAGGTCTTTGGTGGGCACGGAGTGAGCCTGATCAGTGTTTATCAATAGTAAAAATAGTTAGCAATCAAAAAAACCAAGCAGTTCTTCCAATAGTTGACCTACAATAGCAATAAACATCAGACAACCTGCCCTGCTATGTCTACCTCTTGAGATATTAGGAGTCAGACATGACACCTCTTTTAACTTGGTCCCAGAAACATTTGTTGTCCTAAGTGTTTAGGGAATGGACCCATAAACCAGAAAGACAAAAAAATATTTTGTTTTTATCTGAAATTGCTTACACCCCCTTTTTTTTCCCCCACCAACAGCAAGTTTGGGCTGTATCTCTGTGGACAAAACCTTAAAACCCAAGACCACAGCCAGCCCCAAACAGGTTCTATGGGAGCACTCATGTTGATTTTAAGTAACACCTTACATCCACTTGTTTCACCAGCACTGTCTCCCAACTAGGTAAAATAACAGGACCTCACTTCAAACAGTCAGATTTTCTTTAAAGGGTGAAGAAGAGAAGGAGTTAGACCAACTTATTCCACCCTACAAAGGTGAATGCAATCAGATAGGGGGTCTTAACCTTACGGAGCTAAGGGATGCAATTTGCAGGTACCTCATTAATTGTGTGTCACTTACCCATGAAGAATAATGCCTGTTAATCCTATTGACTGGAAATTATTAACAGGAAAAAGAAAGCAGCTTCCGCAAATTTAATAAGTGCAACAATGAACCAAAAGGAAAAGCATGTGATAGCTCTTCTGAAACCTATTACATGAAAAGTTAAAGTAATTATAATGCAGTCATTTCAGAACTATGAGAAGCTAAAGGGACCACAGATTTTTCATGGCTCACACATCAGACAAGCAAGCATGAAATCAGTTTTCAGCAGGTGTCAAAGAAGAAATGAACTCTGAAAACATTTTCAACTTTTTAAAAATTAGCACAGTTTGCTATCTAATGCAAAGAATCAAAGATGTTTCCTGCTTAGTTAATAAGACTGCCCTTATATTTACGCACTGGGAGTTTTTAATTAATTAGCAGTATCTGGTTTTAAGGAAGGCTTTTTTGTAAAATACTCGTACTATGCTTTGCATCACATCTGGCTGGTGACTGAACATAGCAATTGACCCTGAAAGAACAGAGAGCAGGCCATGAATTTCAAAATGTTATATATGAGAACTATTACTTTTTAAATGCAAAATACCAAGCAGTCAAGACCTACCGCATCACACCAAACAGCCTTCCATGTGTATCCAAATATATATTTCTACTCTTAACACACCAGGCTTGTTGTTTCCCAGGAGCAGTAAGCGGGCACGTAGCTAGCTGGATGCGGCGGGCATGGGCTCCCTTACCTGCTCCTTTTTCACCGGCGTGCTGTGGGCTGCCACTGCCGAGAACTGCTCGAGCGCGTTTTGATGCTCGTCGCTCTGCTGCTGCTCCTGCTGCTCCTGCGGCTGGGTCTCGGCCGCCCCTTGCTGCGCGGGGCTCTCCTGCTGATCCTGCTCTTTATCCTTGGACTCGGAGTCCGATCCCGATTCTGTAGTCATGGTTGGTTATTCTGCAAAAACAAGGTGACCTACTGAGTACGGACTTGTAGCTGTGAATTTGTAGGCTAGGCTTACAAAATGCAGAAACATCAGGCACAAAGCTTTAGTCTTAATATGCCCAGTCCTTAAAACTAAAGTGACCATTTACTGGCCCAAGAAAGATCCCTAGGAAAGCTTCCCTGATGCAAAAGACCAGGTCTAAAGGCACCCGTACTCTTAGGAAGAGCGCACTGCCATAAAATCTTATTCTACATTACAATAAAGAGACTTTATAGGAATTACAGTGACATTACATACAGACATACAGTTCTACGTAGTTCGTAATTCATAAAAGGAGAAAAGCTCATGTGATTGAGGGACCTAAATCCAACACAATTCACTGCAGTTTGGGTTTCTAAACCATGTGGAAACTTTTGAAAACATTAAATCTTTTGTTCTCTCCGTTAAGGTCAACAGGGCTTCAACTCTTCAACACCTGCACGCCCTTTTGGAAAAGGACTCAAGTACTTCTGAAGCTTCCAGGCAACATACACGCTAGAAACATCTGGAGTGCGCCCACCAACATCACTGCAAATGTACAACTGTTCTTAAGCACAGTTCTGTCCTTCCCACTTGAATTCACCCACACTTCTGTCATTTCTTTCTAAGTGATGGAGCAGCCAAAAGACAAGATAAATACTTCTGTTAAGTCATTCTAAGTGTTAGATTTAAAACAAAGTGAATATGACTTTCCCTGAATGTGAAAAGGCTGTTTGAACTTAACTTTGTCAAATACTAAATCAAAATTAGCAATATTCAAAATCTAAACTGTTCCAATTAAATAGTTTCATTACAAATATGTGATTGGCACCCGATTCTTAAACTACATAGAAGCAAAGCCCAACTTTAAAACATACTTTGATTTTGTATCAAAACAAGTATTTGAACAAGCAGACTCTGTGCCAGTTCAGTAAATAGAGTCTGCTCTTACATTTGTTGCTCGTACGCTCTTCATCCTTGTGGATTGAATGAGGATTTGAGTATTTTGCTTTTAAGCAACTCGAAAACAAACCAGTCTGCTGCAATCTATTTCTGCTCATCATCAGGCCATGATTTCTTTAACCTGGTAACCATAGCTACTGTGTATTTATAGGTAGCTCCACAGAATATACATCTGCTAAATCATCTGCTAGGAAGTCACTATCAACTCCCAGCGTACACTACAATGTTTACTAGTAGAAACGGGGTTATGAAAGAGCACCAAAAAAAGTACAGGAATTTTGTTTTATTTTTTAACTTAAATGTTTAATAAGCGACGCTGCTTGACAGAAAATGTTTTAAAATGAGGCCAATTAGTATTTTCAAGCTCATTTATGTATTCTGCACTTTCAAAGCTAAGCCCTCCAGTGAGTGTGTGCCTTTGCAGAGCAAGTGCCCAGCACTCAGCCTGTCCTCAGTTTTCGCACCACGTGTGAGGACAGGGGTGCACGTTCCTACCTCCTGCAGGCCAAAACAGCACAACAGAGAAGCAGAACTAGAAAGCACATATGGTGGATTTATGCTTCAGGCCACATTTTCAAAGTACTAACATGTGACATGCTTGTTTAGGAATACATCATAAATTTCTACACTCAAACCGGCAGTTATATCAAAATTACTCTTTAATATGTATTGTTTAAACAATTGCCTTTGGCATCTACAAAAAGCAATAATTAACTCATGTCTTTCAAAATGTGACAGTCAGGAAGGCATTTATCTAATCAAACTTCAGATATCTGCACCTGAGATGGTCATTTTAAACACAGAGGGAAAAAACAGATGTTTCAGAGCAATTCATCTGACCTATTTTAGATGCCTGCTTTAAGCTGAGATAAATCACACACTGGCGTGACTTCCATCCTATGAAGGAAGCCTAAACAAGTTTCTCCAACACAGATCGAACAAACTCATCCTCCATTTTCAATTCTATTAAGCCACTCTTTTTTTGGTATGCTTTAAAAATTAAATTGCAGAACAATGTTAATCTCTCAGAGTTTTGTTTTTCCCATCTGTCAGACAAACATGGAATAAACTATTCTTCATCACATGCTATTACGGTTGCGGTGCTTAAGAAGCACCCAGGTCTCTACAAACTTCACCAGTTCCCCCCCCCCCCAAGTTTCAAACCATGTTTTGTACAAGTGTATGAAGATATGAAATGCAAATTACAACAATAATAATAACTTATTATAATAATCAAATAATTAATTCAATAAAAACAAACTGCATTTTATTTTATTTTCCAGAAACTAATCATTAGCAAGTAACAAAAAACTAACTTATGGTTACAAAATCATTAATAAAACAACTCCAAACAGCATAGATGATCAATACAAAGTGCTATGTATGGAAGCTGTTGCACAAAGTCTTTGAGTTTTTCTAAATTTTTTTTCCTATTGCTATGAGTTAGAGCAGCATAACTAGAAAGCAACTACCATACTTGCTGTTTGGAAACATCACCCCAAGTATCTTGAGGCGTTAATCTATGTAGGATCAGATTGTCAGTCGATGCAAATCTCAAAAGTCTGTCTTCTTTCAGCTGCCACCACAGTGTCTCTGGAAGCTCATTTTTGCACCCTACATGGCATGTTTCTTAACGAACATTTGTAGCCTGGCTGTTCGTGAGCACAGAAACACAGCCATTTAAATTAGTCCCATAAAACGCAACTTCATGTAGCATGTGATGAAAAGAAGTTTTACTTTTCTTGGTAGTTATAATTTTGCACCTCAAGGAACAACAAATGCAGTTCACAAGTTCTTCTGGGACATTCCCACATCAAGCAGAGCCTCACAATACTGTGAGTTACTCTCTGGGACTGGTTTTCTCTCCAGTTACATGAGTCCTCGCTTGCTCTAAGAGTGCTTTGTTAGAAAACTTCTTGTGCGTTATCAAATCTTTTAGTGTGATTCCCTGGATACAATATTCCTGTCCTTAGTCAGACAACAGATGGATATAATTAACCCAAGGTTACCCGTTTCCAAATGTCTTCATTTCCCTACGCATACTAATATGTTTAATAACAAATATTGAGAACAAAATACTATTGATTTCATGCTGCTATCTTACAGACATAAATAGAAGAAAAGCAAACACATTTCAAATCCAATTTCTTACAAACTCTTCAAATGACTGTATTGTTAAGATTTATCTCATTCCATCTAGTGCAGGTTGAAAATACCTAAATTACAGGGCAGAAAACAACATTCCTCTCCCAGCGCAAACTAATAGGTTTGTTTTGCCTTCCTCAGCAAACAGCTGCTTATCCAAAAGAACTTTGAAAGCATTTCGCTTTTTATAAATGGCACAGCAATCCTCCTAGGAAGGGGTATTCACTTATTGAAGAAATAACAGTAATCTCACGAAATTTAACAATATAAATATTACTCTACCTTTGTTTGTATGCAGCAAACCTGACAGAATAGCAGTAGTGTCTACTTATTTGTCAAACACACGTAATTGCTAACAATTTCTTATTCTTGTTTTATTAGTTTATTTACTATACCTGGCTATGTACCAAAATCATGACTTCTAATGTGAATTTCAGCACAGGAAGAAAGAAATCACTGAAGTTCCTTAAACTTTGTCCGTTGCTAGCAAAACCCCCGTATCAAACAAACCAATGAAAAGAAACTAAGAGCACTAACTTATACAAATGAGGTAATACTCTGCAAGCCAGATGTGCTCTTGGATAGCTAAGTTTTGGCTTACAATCCAATATTCAAAGATTCCAAAAGATTAGCGGAGTCCAAACTTAACACAGATGCTGGTAATACTGGATAGTCTAAGGCTAAAGTCAATTTGGCTACAGAATTTATTCAGAATGAAAAGCAAGTATTTTGATTAAAGGGGGAGAAAGTGCCAAGAACTAGCCTATTTTAATCTGTGTTGATTACTTAATTTTTAGGTTAAAAATGTATGTACTTTCACCAGTGCAAAGTTTTAAAATATAAGTGAGAGTACTGCAAAAGAATAATTAAGGGAAGACAATACCTTGATAGTATATTAATGTTTAAAACTCACCTTCAAAAAACTACCTGGCTTATTTTGAAATAAGTTTTTATTAGGTGAAATCACAGAAAAGAAATCTTTTCATACCCTTAAACTACACAAAGTGAAGACATACAGATTACATACGGATTGCAAAACCTGCAAACCACTTGCACAAAACCTACATCCTAAAACCTTCCAACACATCTAGTCCGTGTTACCTACCGCCACCAACGTACTGCAGCTTGGGATATTACCGTTTCCATTACCTATTACTTGCTATGGACTTAAAGCACACAACGTCCTTTTCTCCATATGGGAACCAAAACCATGCGGCCCTCTACTAATAATTCTCTGAGCAGGCAAAGCCCAGGGTATGTCACCTGGTGCCCTCCAGCAAGTGACAGTCACAACCTACTCTGTATATCCATATGTCCAACAAGTTATTTGACTCCTTGCCTCCCGTTCTCAGAGCACAGACCTTCTGGGCTGCATCAACTGAGCAACAAAATTCACCGCTAATTGACAGCAGAGTCCACAGTTTAATTAACCCAGCAGTCATTAATAAACCTTTATTTATACATAAATACATGATAGTGAAGATATCTACTATATTAAGCAAACGGAAATCACATTACCGAAGAAACTGCAATTTAATTCCGAATAAATTGTGATGTAATGACAAAACAAAATTGAACTAACTACAATTAAATGAACTATGCATAGTCACTAACTGTTTCCTGTAATGCACAGATTAATGATTTACATTTAAATGCTTCTTTGATCTAATTAATTCTCTTTGTGGAAAGTTCTCCTTTGATTACTGTAATTTCTGAGTATTGTTATACATCATTGCAAAATTCCAAATTTGGGAGTTACATAACAAAATAATGATTCCATACTTCAAAAATAATGTTCTGCATAGTGAGAGACATATTTATCCAATAACGATGAGATGCTGATGAGAAGAACATATGGAGAACAATATTGCCACTATGAGCAGTAACTGAAATGTCAATATATGTTTCAAGAAAATACATGCCAGAACACCGACTTTTAAGCTTAAAATATAAACTGTTTTCATCAAACTGCTTGAAGTCTCAGCTCATCTCATTCCAGTTGGGTTCCTTATTAGGAAAACTACCATTTTTTGTTAATCTTCTAATTTGCGTGGAGTTTTGCCCTCAGGTCCAGGAGACACCTAAGCCACAAAAGCCTGTCCCAGGTCCCGAGGACAGGCAGGACCTCTGCTGCACTTCACCAGGAGCTCAAACGAGCTCGCTCTTCACTAATCGCCATTCTCTGGTGCCAAATGCCTTGCAGAGGAGGCATCTCCCCAGCATTACAGTTTCTCCAGTGGACACCAATAAGCCGATGGAACTGCAGAGATGTGGCTTAACAAACGTAGGTGTGAGACAACCCCAAAAAGGGCAACCGGATGCACTGTCCCAACCCCACATTCCTGCCACCTCTCTCGTGCCAGTACCACCCAGGGGTGGATGACTCAGCTGTGAGTGCTGAACCTCCCCAGCATGGGAGGGGGAAGCAGCACCCCTCCTTCGGGCATCGGTGGGCATCTCATCTGTCTAACATGGCTGTGAGGCTCCAGCCTAGCCAGGGCAACCCTTATCCTTTAACTCACAAACACATCGGCTATACTGAGTTTAGCACTGCACCTTAACCACATACATATGTCATAGACACAAACACATTAGAGTCAGCACATGGAAAATACATGAAAAGAAAGTAAAAAAAGGAGTAACAAGAGAGACAAGAGAAAAACCAATTGAGAAAGGTATTAAGCATCAGGATGAGCTGCTATCGTGCCAGCACAGCACACTCCAAGTTAAATGATTTAACAGATCTGGTGGCACAAGCCATGGGCCCAAGCATAGGTGCAGGAGAGAGACTTCAGGGAGACGTTAAGGAAGGTTATTAGAAGTGGTCAACATGGATTCACGAAGATGAAATCATGCTCGATACCTTTGATGGCATGACTGGCTGAGTAGATGAGGACAGATCAGTGGATTGTCTACCTTTACTTCAGCAAGGCTTTTGACACTGTCTCCCATAACATCCTCAAAGGTAGAGCTTAGGAAGCGTGGGTTAGATGAGAGGACAGTGAGGTGGATTGAAAACTGGCTGAGCGGCAGGGCTCAGAGGGTTGTGATCAGCAGTGCAGAGTCCAGTTGGAGGCTGGTAACTAGCAGAGTTCCCCCAGGGTCAGTACTGGGTCCAGTCTTGTTCAACATATTCATCAACAATCTGGATGAGGGGACAGAGTGTACCCTCAGCAAGTTTGCTGATGATACAAAACTGGGAGAAGCGGCTGATACACCAGAAGGCTGACACACAGAGCGAGACCTGAACAGGCTGGAGAGCTGGGCGGAGAGGAACCTAACGAAGTTCAGCAAAGGCAAGTGTAGGGTCCTGCACCTGGGGAGGAATAACCCCAAGCACCTGTACAGTTTAGGGGTTGACCTGCTGTAAAGCAGCTCTGCAGAGAAGGAACTGGGAGTCCTGGTGGACAACAAGTTGACCATGAGTCAGCAATATGCCCTTGTGGACAAGGCGGCCAGTGGTATCCTGGGGTGCATTAAAAAGAATGTGGCCAGCAGGTCAAAGGAGGTTATCCTGTTTTATACCTGAAGGGCAGGTGTCAAGAGGATGTAGCCAGACTCTTCCGTGGTGCCCAGCAATGGGACAAGGGGCAACAGGCACAAACTAGAACACAGGAAATTCTATCTTAACGTGAGGAAAAACTTCTTTACTTTGAGGGTGAGAGAGAACTTGGACAGGCTGCCCAGAGAGGTTGTGGAGAAGTCTCCTTACCTGGAGATATTCAAAACCCACCTGCATCCATTCCTGTGCAACCTGCACTAGGTGAACCTGCTTTGGAGAAGGTTGGACTAGATAATCTCCAGATGTCCCTTCCAATCCCTACCATTCTGTGATTCTGTGTTAATAAGCAGTAATATAAAAAAGCTGGTAGGAGGTGCTGCAACACATAACATGAGTTAAAATATTTGCTCAGACTTCTAGGAAGGTGCAGAATACAGATGTCTTTAAAGTTTCTTGATGAAGACGAAAAAAGGAAAAAATGGAGGCAACACCTGAGGAAGGAGTCATTCAAGGGAGATAGAGAAGACACCTTAAAACCAATAGACACACCCTTCAGAGGGCCCAAAATGGCAATTGGCAGACTTGAATTACCTGTAAGGACCCAAAACTCCCCTGCCCAAGGCACATATGCATCTCTTTGGCACCAACACCGAAAGAAAAAGCACTTGAGGGCTTCTGGAGAGATGATCCTCCACCTAGCAAGGGTGGAGACGGGAAGCATCAAAAGCTTTTAAATGACAGGGTTAGGGGTGGGGAAATGTATCATATATATCAAAAAGGGATCATACACCAAAGCAGAATCAAGGACACACGACTCAGGGATGAACATAAAAGACCATCATGAACATAAAGACTGAGAGGGGACCTCAACAATGCTTATAAATATCTAAAGGGTGTGTCTCAAGAGGATGGGGTCAGGCTCTTCTCAGTGGTGCCTGGTGACAGGAAAAGGGGCAACAGGCACAAACTGGAACAGAGGAAATTCCACCTGTATGTGCGGAAAAAGTTCTTTCCTTTGAGGGTGGCAGAGCATTGGAACAGGCAGCCAAGAGAGGTGGTGGAGTCTCCTTCTCTGGAGATATTCAAAACTCCCCTGTCCAGCCAGCTCTAGCTGAACCAGCTTTGGCAGGGGGGTTGGACTAGATGATCTCCAGAGGTCCCTTCCAACCCCTACAATTCCACAATAAAAGGAGAAATGAAGACCAAGATGCAAAGTGACTTAGCATCAGTAAGAGACATAGCAAACAATAAGAGAGCCTATTAATACACTAGAAGGGAAGCCAGGCCTGTTAGGGAAGGCTGAATTATTCAGTGCCTCATCTCACTCACAGCAGCTAGCTGGGACCAGATACTCGGGGCATCTTTCACCTGACGTGCAGGGTGTGCAAGCACAGGCTGGATGGAGTAAGGGAAGAACAGAGCCAACACACCCGTAAGCCAGGCAGTTAGAAGTCAGCAGGAACCACTGGAAATGTGCCTACAATGCTTGGTGACCTACCAGCAATCATCTCTCAACCATTAACCACCACCTTGCAGATGCCAGTGAGGCCAGGTAAGGTCTAAAAAAAAAAAAAATAATTAAAAGACCCAATGCAACACCTGATCTTACAAAGGAAAGTGGGGATAGAAAATCCAGAAATTACAGTGTACTTATAATACAGAGAAGTTACTGGAGTACACTGCTAAAGGACTGCTAATCCTGTAAAAATAATGAGATTAGAAAAAAACCAAAACAGTCAACATGACTGTATCAAAAAGTCATGTCAAACTAGTGTAATGTCTCTCTCACTCTCTCTGACAGGGCATCTGTCCAGGCTGATAAAAAGAAAGTGGTACAGACGACAGAGCCTATCTTTAGAAAGGCTTTTAAAACAGCCCCACATGACTTTTTCATGAGCAAACCACAGAAATAGTTTAAATAATTAAAAGAAAAAAAAAAAAAAAAGGTGTGCAAGTGATTAAAAAAACCCAAACCCTAGTTATCAGTAGCATGATGACAACCTGTGAGAACTTATTGATTTGAGGAATCACAGTCCTTCGAGCACCAGTGACGGGTGAGTGCCTGATCTGTGCTCAGTGTAACACCAGTGGGGCTGGGGCACGCTGCTGGTATCCTCACCGGGCTTAAAGAAAAGAAAAACAGTTTTACAGAAAACCATGCATACACTGAATCTTACTACGTTCCTGTAAGGGTAACAGCAACAGGAGTGGAGACCTCAGAAGTGAAAAGTGACGAGGAAGCTATGGGTTAGGCAGCGGGAATGAAGCAGCATGAGGGTCTGAAGTCACGCGTTAAGCAAGACAAATGTCAGTATGGGACACGATGCTGGAGCTGTTCTGCCTTCTGCAGCAGCAGGGAGAAGTATGTGGCGTACTGTATTTCAGTTTGGGCTTCATATTTTCTGAAAAATATGCATTAAAGAGTGTCAAGAAGACACTAGGAGAAACAGTAATAGGTTTAGAAAATGTGACTAGTGGAAAAAGGTTCAAGGAGCTGAATTTGTTTACCTTGGGGAAGGGAACAGAGAGAGGGGAGCTGCTAAGAGCCTTGCAATATGTACAAGCTTCTTGCAGACAGAAAGTAATCAAGCATTTGCAAACAGTGGAGCAAAGAACTTGATTGGCATCAAGTGGGATTTACAGTAGAGGGTATATCAACTATAATCACAGTCAAGAGGAGGCTATCTATAGCTGGGTGGAATCATTGCTAGAGACTTATGTACAGATAAACAGCAGCAGCAAAATTGTCTGTTTGCAACTTTATGAAGTATAAGCAATTAAAATTTTGTTGCTTTTTAGCTTCCACTTGGGTTGGCAACTCTGACTTCACAAAATGCATATATTTCCTTCTGCTTCAGAGCATCCGGATGCACAGGATAACATTTTTATTTCCTGTTTACCTTTCATTTCTATGATTCAGTGAAATTACCCGGGTCTGTTTTGCTCTCTTGATGGGTGGCTGCCCACAACAACAGAACCCAGAATCACCACAATTTCTGTTGCCTCTCCTGCATGCAAGGTTTATGAAGAGCATGACTGACCAGGTTCCCTGAAGACACCAGATCAACCTTTTGGAGGTCATATCACCTAGAGCACCCCAAGGCTACCCTAATTTCTGAACAGGACAAGAAAAATCAGGCCACCATAACCCGTTTTGGCTGGTCCTTCCCACCCTGCTGATCCAAGCCGTTTTCCCCTCGGGCAGACGCGGATTTACTGGAGGAAGAAGGGAACTGCATTCTCCCACCAGACTCTCTGTAGAGGTCTCCATGCAGAGGGTGCAGATGCTGTTTCACCTTTCCCTACACCCAGAGCAGGGGCTGGCTCTGTCCCCCTCATCTCCCGGTGCCAGGATTCATCCCTCAGCACCAAAAGTAGGATCACAGCCACTGCCCACCCACCAGTCACGCCACGGTTCCCACAGACCGTTCCCGTCTAGGAGAAACTCCCCACACAAGCTGGCAATCACACACATGCTGGGTGTAGCTACAGAAGAGTACAGAGATTAAACCCAAGCCTGACAGCTTTTTTATTCATTAAAAAAGAAAATCCAACACCAAATGCAACACCAATCCCCCCTCCAAATGGTAAAAGTAGCGACACAGTAAACTGCTGCTCGTACCAGACTTCAGCAAGGCGTCCGCTCACCAAAAAGCCTCAATCCGCACAAATAATGTGATTGCAGGAAGGTAAGGGGGAGCAGAAATAATACCCAAATAGCTCAATAAATAAGCATGCTGAGAAGCAAGAGGGAATTACAGGGGGGAGGCAGATGTGAGGAGGAGAAGGAAATGAAGGAACCAGTAATGCAGACTACATCCCGCAGATGCTGGTCATGAGAGAATTGCATAGAAACACCCCCAACTTCACCTTTTCCTCATTTCACTTTTAAAAAAAAATAATAATTAATTCAGCCAAAAGAAAACACAACAAAACTGCTTGTAGTGCTGTGATTACAGCTGATTGATAAATATTTCATCCAGCAACTAAAAAGGCAAGAAAGAACCCTCAGTGGTACACTGTGATTTTCTGCAGACAAGTGACTTTGATTACTTAGGTTACATTTATGTGAGGTTTTGACATTTCTGAATTGCTGTGGAGCCAAATGCTCACGTGGGGCCCCTGTGCATCATTCGCTATTTAAATGTTGTATTTAATGCTTCAGAGACAGAGTGTGCTGCTTCAGGCATCAGATCGTTAAAGTTCATATTCTCTTATATTGAGCAGAAAATAGAACCAATTCAAAATTTAAAAAAAAAAAAAAAAAAAAGAGTTGCATGGGTTACTGACACATGGCAGGTGTGCTACATTATCACACTACCCTCAGGCCAAAATACTGTAACACCTGTGAACAATATTTTCTGTTTCATACACTACCTAAATAGACTGTGCTCCAGTGCTCCCAAGCTGGTGACCTGCCTAACCTCACAGAAACGAGGGAATCGGATGGGCAAGGTACCCATCAGAGCATCAAGCCCATCTCCTCCAAGGGTTTCCTGCTCCCTCCCACCAGACATTTATCTTTCCAGCTCAGGTGATGTAAAAGCCTACGAAGTAAAACAAGGAAAAAAAAAGAGGAACTGTAATTTAAAATATCAACATGGCTTTTCTGATTTCCTGGACATCTAACTAAGCAGAATTCCGCAAAGAAGCCAGTTGGTTTTTGCTTTATTTTACCGACTGGTGCATGAAAAAGTCACAAAGGACTGCTCGCTGATGATGAATTAAACCCTCCCCAGCCTATTACTTGCAAAAGTGATGTAACATTACAATTATTATTTTTTTTTTTGCTTTTGCAGTGAATGGATACTTTTCCCCTATTTTTATGTGTTGGGGGGGGGGATTCTTTTTTACATTTTTGTAGCCTTTTCTCCAATCCAGCTTCTTCGGAGATGGAAAAAAGGAAGCATTTGGGTCAGAGAAGTAGAATGTTTTAGAACCAGCTGGCTAATGCCTCTCCCAGCCAGCCACTGCTGTTTCCACCCCTCGCTACTGCCCCGTCCCACCGAGACACAGGTTCACGCGGCAGCTAAGAGCTCTGCTCCCAGCACACACGTACTGCCGGCTTGAAGCATGCTCAGCTTCAGCAGGACACAGTGTTTTCCATAAACCTGCCCAGAACTAAGCCTTTTTAAATATTTTTTTCAAGAAGTTTATCATTCGTTTCTTCTTGGAGGCAGCCATCCAACATGGATCATGGAAGACAGGGCGCTTCAGCGATGGCTTCCCCCATGGCATCCCAGACCAGCGCCCGCTCTCCATCACTGGGGAGCTGCAGGTTTTCTTGAACGCTGGATTAAAATAATTGGGAATACTTCCAACTCAGGCAGACATGAATGGAAGGAAGAAGTCACAGGCAGTGAAAAAAACCAGAGGAACTACCCCTGAATCCATACTGGGTCTAGTTAAATAAAGGCGGCTCTGTGTGAGGAAAGTGATCGTGCTGAGGCCTGGGGCTGAAAGCGCTTCTACTTCATCTTCTGTTTTTTTTTTCTTTTCTTTTAACCCCCGAAATATCATACTAGTTTTACATTCCATTTTTCTACTTTTGAAGGCATTAAATGGGTCTGATGCAATAAGGCTACATGATGAGGCATCACAGCGTGTTTGGTCGTAATGGCTTTTGTTTTTCTGAAATGGATTATTCACTTCGTATTTAGGTTATAATCTCCTGGGCATTCACGTCAGCTTTGAACATAAAACACACCCTGCAATATCGAGTAATAGACTTGCCAGTTTGGAGCACCACATCAGGAAACCACTGGCTCCCCAAACAAATTAAAATCTTGTGAGTCTAAACAACCAAACCCGTGGCATCAGACAGCCAGCCTTTTATACTTAAACTCTTCTGGGATCCCCACGCTCCCCAGTGCTTTAATTACCTGCTACAGATTACAAAAATACCGTTCATTTGCCACCAGCAGCTAACCCACGACACCCCTGCTCCAGGTTCTACTGTCACCCCATACCCACCCTCCCAGCCGACGGCGTGCCGGAACCATCAACCGGGAGAAACTGCCAGCTCCGAAAATGCAGTCCAGCCCGTCCCTCCTCAAAACTCAAGTGCACGTACTAGCAGTCGATCCCGAAGCCTCAAAGCCACCAGCTGTTAAATAACGTGCTGGATGCAAACCAAGACCTACAGATGGTGTGGGAGCCGGGACTTCTAGGAACGAATCGGTCAGAGTGGAAACGCATGGACGACAAGAATATTGACAGCAGACCCAGGCATCTGCAGAGTAGAGCGATCTCACTTAAAATCACTGAGTAAGTGGGATTCTCCCCTGGCTTCAGTTACGCTTTGGTTACATGCTTTATTTAAGTGTTTTCAAAGCATGGGAGACTCGTGCACATGTTGTCCCAATACATATGAGTTAGGTCCTGAGGGTCCTTTGCATGATGAACTCTAAAAGGAATTAAGAGCAAGCTTTCTGTATCTTCACATAACATCCCAATAAAGCCAAAACCTTTCACCATCTGTGCAGCTACACTAAACTATAAGGATTTGAAGACCAGCATCCAGCCTGACAAAGAAAATAGTCTTACCCTTTTTACCTATTAAACCCTGAAAAGCTATACATACAGCTATACAGTAATTACGCTATATACTCCTGACCCAGTATTATACTGGATTATGCCATCTCTGAAGACGGATGTCACCAAATCTGGCAACTCCTCCTCGATGTGTATGACTATCTTGGATTTAAGACACATAGAAGTGACAGCAGCTCAGAAAGGACAGACAGGGCTGGGGCAACGGGGACAGCCAAGTGGCTTAAGTGCCACCGCAAAACAGTGGTCAGAAAAAAGGGGGGAGGAAAGGAGGAGGGGGAGAGTAAGAGAGTGGCAATGATGCAGCTTAATCACAAAAATGAGTGAGAGGAAACAGAAAAACTCTTGCAGCAGCAGGAGGAAAAAACCTCTTTGCAGCTTTTAAATCACAGGGGATTCAAAAAAGAAAGCGATAGAAATCATTCTAGGTTACTCAACAGGAGTTGCCCCATTTAAAAAAAAATAAATAAATCTATTCTGTACCAAGCTGATCATTTGAAAGTAGACGTGAAGGTAATTAAACTGAATGCTGCTATTTCCTCAGAGATTAATGACTTCACAACCTAAATTATTTTCTTCCCCACGTCTTCTACGTGGGGAAGAAAGACATAGAAGATGTAGAAGACGTACTTTTTTCTATACCTAGCTCTAGTAAATGTTTGACAGTGTGTTTTTAAGGCTACAAACCACTAATTTGGTAGCTCCTAAATAATCCAAATGATCTACCTTAATTTAAGGGAGAATCCTACAATTCGGAAATAAAATTAAAGACTTCAATATGAGACCCTGTTTGGTGTGCTGAGTTTCAAACTTGTCTCATGCTAGTCAGGAAAGTGCCCAATTCTCTAAAACAGGTCCATAAATGGTGGCTTTTCCAATCCTTACTCCTGATGTTGTACAGGAACCAATGCAAGACTCTCTGGGCATGTGATAAAGTACGGCTGTGCATTTTATCTACTGATTATTTTATGCCAATCCATTTCTTTCAGTACCCTTAAGATCACAGTGTGTAAAGTTTGATTTATTTATATTCTACATTATGTGGTAGTGTAGGGGAGAAAAAAAAAAAAAGGTAACTGTCTCACTCCTTACTGGAAAGATTTGCTCAAAAAGGCATTGATAATTTCCAAGTTTAACTTACCAAATAATTCTAGTATTTTAATGTACAGTTCATCCTTCTCAGAAGCTAATAAATATGCAGAAAATATAGAGAATTACTCCCTACTTCATCATAAATTGCTGTTCAACACCCAAAAATTGCTACGGCTGATAATAGATAAATGACAAGAGCTGCTTTCACCTCTCCTTCCCCTCTTCTGCTCACTCTGCAGTCTGTTTTCTGCGGGGACAGAAATCTCCATGCCAATATTCACATGGCCATTACATCTGAACTAAAAAATGAATGAAGTAATCCACCCCCTCCCTGGATGTGATGAATGCCCTGGGGAAGTGGTACCCTGCAGCTGGGGACCAACCCACTCTGCTTGCTGTCGCCTTTGCTATATGCATGTGTTTCACCACAGCTGGGGCCACAGATACCTTACCCTTAAGAAATCTTTTTTTTTTTTCCCCTTTCATAAAGGTTTGCAAAGAAGCAAGAAACCAAATAATTTTTTCCCCGGGTCCAAAACAGCACTAATTATCCTTACTGCAGCAGCCACCAAACTTTTTTAGAGAGATACAGCCATGCAATTATGCCAAAAGCATCAGTGCTTCATGGTCCCCTTCCTAGCCCCCCTTGCCTAAACTCTACCTGGTATATACTTATGTCACCCGTTACTAAAAATCCTACAATGCTGAAGTGTTCCCCACAGGCCATTCATTCCATTGATTCCCTAGCCTTACTGTTTCGGAAAATTTTCCCAAATGTCTGACCTAATTCCTCCTACTTGAAATGTAGGCACACTCCTCCTCACCCTGACGACAGTGGATGTGTAACATGGCTCTGTGGCTTGGAGATGGCTGCCATTCGCCCCACAGACCACCCTCTCTCCTCTGCCTCTTCTGGAAAGTCCTATTTTTAGCCCTCTCTCAGGCTCTTTTCTCTCTCCTCTGTTCTCCTTCCCATCAGTCCACCTCATTCCCGAGCAATAGCATCCAAACCCTCCTTTCAGCTGAAGATCAACTATGCTTACTGGTGCTGAACAGATATTATGGTTTGAGAAAACCCATAACAATTTATTGTCATTTATACAATTATTCTATCACCCGATGGCCCTTCCCTGCCCAGAAAGGGGAATCAGGGAAAGCAAGGAAGCATGAGGGTTGCCACAGAAATAGATTTAATAGGATAAGGCTATATAATTAACAATAATGCCACAGAAGCCATATTAATCCTGATACTAATATAAGATATACAAGAATTATACTCAGCCAATTCTATCAGCAGGAAGCTGTGCACTCCCAGCAGGGACAGCAAATG